>JAQPZY010001688.1:9970000-10535000 GCA_029931535.1 Margaritifera margaritifera
TCAGGAGCGAAGCTGTAGAGCACATAGCCAGGCCTGGAAATGTTGCTGATGTTGGAGTCCCCATCAATTTCTGAACCTCTTTGTTGATGGCGTCGATCATGTAGGCGTCCGATGGCGGCCGGACGGCCTTCCATGTCTCGCCAACGTCGGATGAGAACACGAGCAGGTTGATGACCTGTAGGCCGCCAAACGGCTTGGCTCGAACGTTGGTCCAGCTGTAGAAGGCCTGCAGGTATGCTAACGCGATCTCCAGGTCGGGATCCCGAGGGGCCTCGGCAGCTCGTCGAGACCATCTGGGCGGTGCGCAGAGCGATCTTCATGTCTTCTCAGGGCAAGTCATAGACGTCTTCAAAAATCTCTCTTATTAACACCCGGTACATGAGCCAGTCCATAGGACCGGCCAGGCGCAGTCGTTGGCATATGGCACCTGCCTCATTGGCTAACGCATGGGACATGTTGCCAGTCCGTTTTGGCCCAAAAGAGCGTATCTACGCGGCTGGCAATTTCTTTTGCATTGCCTTGGTAACCGCCGCCGTTGCACGTTTACTTTCCCTACCGATGCCCCCGCATCAACAGCTTACGCTTCACGCTTACCGACCATAACATCCACCTGCTAAATCTCCGAGAATCACCATTGGCCTCTAGATCCGCGACCGCCCTAAGCTCGGCTAATGTATTAGAAGTGATAGAGCGAGCACTCTAGTGACACACGTACCAAGGCGCGCAATCCGTATACGGGTGATGGGCTACCTACAACCGACATACCGAGTGCATTACGGCAACGGCCTTGGCGACATCTTTCGGGCCATCACGGCACCTAAGGAAGCAGCGACACTAGCCAGAATTGGCGACCTAATGGCCAGGGCAGTGGATTCTGTGCCTTCAGCGCCATCAAGACGGCCGCTTGTAAAGAATGGCTACCGGATCTCGCTGTCGAGGGCCGTAAAGGGGCCGTGGAAAAAGTGACTGCAGCCGTGCATGAGCGCCTCAGTCGGCTGAAGCTACCGGTAACTAAAACGTGCCGCTCAATGTACGGGGCTTGGTCAACGTGGTTATTCGACAAATATTCGCAAATATGGCGGCCTATAATACCTTCCCGCCAATGCCTAGCTCGAGGCCGTAGGCCGGATCTCAAAGGCGGCGGAAGATTCTAATTACTCCGCGGTGGATAAGATCGCGCTCGTCAACAACGGGGTTATAGCAGTGTTTGATAGCGTCCGCTATCTCTTTGACAATCATCAGATGAAGGCCTGCCTCGATCACGTTGGCGTCACCACTACCATCCTCAGCTTGGCCCTGTGGATAGCGCCGGGCAGGCGATGGTGTTCAAAAAGGACGCTCCTTACAATGTCGACGACGCACGGTATAATATAATACACGTGTTCAAGGCCCGCCGCCAATGCAAAACAAAGGTCTACATAACCGTGTCAAGTCGCTCGTAATGAACGCTATGATGGTATGTGATTTGCTCATGACGTTATTTGCTAGACAAGTTACATGTATATGCAATTGCGGCTACAGTGGTATTTCCGATGTGTTTTTTCCTATCATTGCCAGAAAAGGCCAGAGCGTGTTGCAATTGAGATGTTCTTTCAATCAGACGCTGAATTGCCTATGTTCTTCCTAAGAAGGTTTTCTCCGAAAGGGTGGGTCCTTGCGACGTTCAAGCAATCAAGGGGATCTGATAATCTTCTTTCTCTAAGCTCTTTCTTGAGCAAATGAAAGGTCGGTAGTCAGAACCATCTCTACAGAGCTGAATACGTCATTACAAAGGAGACTAAAACGCAAGCAAAAGCAAAAACAAAACGCATATTAAACCAGCATTAAGAACCAATGGATACAAAGATAAAACGCGGAGGTTCAAAATTACAGCAAAAAGCAAATCAATATAGATGTTTAAAATACCAGCTGAAAAGTGAAGATTGTAATATCAAAAAGACGCAAAACAACTGAACGGAGGTGAAGGACAATCTCTGAACCCATTTAGTTATCAGAAGATTGTCAAGATAGAAATAAAAAGATCCATATTAGAAACCAGTAAGAATATATCACACACGTAACAGCATCTCAGTCTGTGTTATTGTATCCCTAGGACTCTATCTCTCTTGATAAAACCAATTCCGCGATGTAGGAATACACAGAGAAAACAGTGATAATGCAAGGGCATCAGAGTGATAGAGAATCTTAGTACCACAGAGAGTTTTAGTACATTACTTTTAGCAAGACAAAATTACAAAATATGGAAGATCTATTCTTATGAGATGATAACATTATTGGAGTGTGAGGCAAACGATAGCCAATCACAATTCAAGCTTCATGTTCTTTTATTTTATTTTCTTTAGTACATGCAGTATGTTCGATGCAAGGGAACCCCAGCAGACCAATCAACAGTATACGTGGAGTGGTGTTGTTTACACAGAGAATAGTAAGTATTTATTTGTTGTCACTGTGGATCTAATTATTTATGTAAATGTCATATTCCTGTGTTTTGCAGAATTTTTACCTAGCTCTGACATATCTCGCTCATTCCTGCATTGGAGAAAAATATCTGCCGCATTTTGTTCAAACAGCGGAAAATAATGCTATATTGCATATTAATGTTAGTGACATTTTTATTTTTAAAGGGATGAAAGATTTGTGTTGACCAGATTTACACTTCAGAAACATCAAATCTGGAACTGGCATAGAAAATTCATAAACAATTCCAGTTCGCTTTAATCGATGAATTGGCAAAATTTAAGGCAATAAAATAGGGATTGAACCATGTTACAAGCTTTTTGTTGCAGCTGTCTTCAGCGAACATAACTTTTATTTATGGCAGCTACAGGGGACAATGATTTAATTACCGGAAAGTTCGCCGTCATGTTGCCCGATCTGCAAAACATTGAAAATAATCTATGCTGTTTTTCTTCTTAACATATGATAAAAAATCATTTCCAGAAATAAGCTAAGTACATTAGCCAAACGAGCACGAATAATGTTAAAAGTTCGTTTTATTAGTCGATGTCTCGTGTTTCATATAATTTATCAATCGAAATACATTTCAATATTTCATATTAAAATGTTTACTATTAATGTTCTGGTATCACCTGAATCATTTGATACCCAAGGCTGTGGTTGTCAAATTATATATATATATATATATATATATATATATATATATATATATATATATATATATATATATATATATATATATATATATATATATATATATATACACAGAACTTGGCAATAACAGCGATGGGAAAGTAACAAATTTTCAATAAATAAATTTCGACCTTAAGCAAAGTCTTCCTCCTCGGGACAATAAAAAACATATACAGAGATACACGCACACCCACCCACACAAATAATAATGCGAATAGAACAATAAATATGTATATTTTAGCAGAGAGACACAAAACTAACCAGAACAGTGATGGGGTCTAAACAAAAGAAAAATAACAAGTTAACAAGAAAAAATAATACATGTCATACACACACACACACACACACACACACACACACACACACACACATATATATATATATATATATATATATATATATATATATATATATATATATATATATATATATATATATATATAGATATATATATATATATATATGCAGGGCCGTCCGTTGTTATCGCTGGACGACACGGCGCCCCGGGCGAGCGGCGCCTTTGGTGCCCCCATTCGGAAAAAAGTAACGCACACTCCTCAAAATCGCGCCCCGGGCGGTCTCCCGTATAGCCTGCCCATTACGACGGCCCTCCATATATATATATATATATATATATATATATATATATATATATATATATATATATATATATATATATATATATATAAGACGCGCCACGAGAATACGCCTCTGCAGACATTTGACGTCATATCAAGATGACATCACAATGAAATCCACATTCGGACACTTCGGAATTTTCTAAGCTCCTTATAACACATGGGATGTATCATCAGAACGTCCTAGCTTTTCCCATCGACTGCTAGCAAAAAAAAGCATTGGATGCAAATAATAGCCTCAAACCAGTTGTTGTTATTACATCATAATAACTTTATTGACGTCAAAGTGATTAGATGATGTGTCATCACTAACAGCAACACAATCAACAGTTGCATGCTATTGAAACCAATCATTTCTTCAAATTTTTAAATACAAAGTTGCATAAACGTCATCTAAAATTTAAAGTGCAGGTATTTCATTGATTGTTGAAACGTCGTTGATTGTTATTTTCAACACCAATCATTTTATAAGAATTTGTTCTTGCACATCTTGTAGGATGTTATTTCGTCAAAAACTTATCAATTTAGGAAGCATCATTACGATTTCATCCAGGTCTCTTTCAGAGAGTCAAAGTTATCCGACTTGCATCGGAAAGAGAAGAGAATATTCCGAATAATCGGATGTGATGATCCTAAAAACTTGTCATATTATTCAGATCCCCGAATGCCGCCATTTTCTTCTGGTCCGTAGAGCTAGTTATCACTGGTTACGACCAAAAGATCTGTTGTTTACATATGCCTGGCAAACCGTCCTAAGATGACGCATTAGCTATGTCACAATGTCATCCATATTGCTCAATGTTATCGTACATGCTTTTATAATTCATAACTTTTATAATAAAAAAAATGTTGGCATTCACTTAGCACAACCAGAGTTTGGCGATATATGTTCTCGACGTATAACGCCGCTGAGGGTGTTCAGGTAGCTGCATTTGCGCCAGATTCATTTATATCCCTACAGTTCCTTACTATATAGATTTCGGCTACTGCAGAAAACTCCGATGGTTTCCAAATGGATAAACTCACTGATCTACTGCAAGTGTTGACTCATGCGACTGTAAATAAATTGTTCCGATTTGGATAACATTCAATAGAAATCTGTAATAAAGATTTGGTCGACAGAACATTTTTCTTTCGTTTGGATAAATTCAAATCAAATCGATTTTCTTTTCTTGTTTTCTAAAATTAGTAAAGAATATTGATAAATTAGTTAGCGATTAACCGTTATCACTCGCCAGGTAGTGTAGACTAGTTTCGATAGTCATCGTTGCTTACTCTAATCTGAAAACAATAATGGATCATATCTGTAAAACTGTAAATTGTATTAAAGATAAACAACATTGCTACCTTGTTCCGATAATACGTTGCAAGGATAATTTTTTAAAATTTAAATCCAGTACAATGAATCCCTGTTGTTGTTTTGTTTATACCTGTTATCTGATGCCGAGTTATCTAACCATTTCAATGAGTTTGTTTCTATAATGATCAACTTCGTGAATGAGTTTAAATCCATTTTTTTCATAATAAGTGTTCTTTATGAATTGGTCTTCAAGATTAGAATTTCTACGTGTATAAAGTTTTTCAAAAAGGATTTGAATCCAAGAAGGTTTAATATTTGGACAATAGAAAGGAGGATCTAGATGTGAGAACGTTTTGAGCAAAGATATTACGTAACGTCGTCATGACATTGTTTACAAACATCTACGTAACGTCGTCGTGGCATGTTTACAAACATCTAAGTAACGTCGTCATAACATGTTTACAAACGTCTACGTAACGTCGTCAAGAGATTTAATATAAGCGTCACTTGCAGCGGCATTGGACTTACACTTGAAAAGGGCAGCCGTGGAAACGTACTGTTTAATAATAAGTGATATCCATTTTTTTAATTAAAAATTGATCTGTAAGTGCACGACACTCAAGAGTCTATGTTTTTTTTATATTTCGTTTTGTATTTTGTAAGCTGTGTTTCCTTTCTCACTCTATCATGATGCAAACGCACAACTTTAAGATCAAAAGGTTGTACAAGTACTTAAACATAAGTTTCTTTTAAATTGCTATTTTGATAGCAGAGAACGGGTTATAACAAATATAGCATATTTCCATATTTTTATGATTATTAAATGTATATATCTGATCCCTCTATTTTCAATTTTAACTTGGCTGATGTGGAGTCTTGTGAAGACAAAATTTTTAGACATGGAACATTTGAATATAATCATTTATCTTTTAATTTTGGGGATAGCAAAGTAGACAGATTTGTTGAAAGCTATCAGCTGTATATATTATGTCCATTTCATGACTCGAGAATGTATGTGCGGATCATACGAACAATTATAATTACGTTTATTCTAAGCGTCTTCAGTGATCATCTACGATAAAGCATCAATCATTTTGATTCTTTTTTACTTCAGCTGTTTCTCTCATTGATAATTATTAAAGAACTATAGGAATATAATAGACTTTGTTGATGCTGCCAATACTACTGCTGCTGCTGCTACTACTACTACTACTTATAATAATAAATTACTGCTTTGGAAAATATAATTGCATGTCTATTTCCTCTTACATGCGCCAGGTTACGTGAAGTAAGTTTAAACTGGAGTTGTTTGGTCAAAATTCTTTATTTTGTACCTATTTATCCATCAATTCATTCATTCAGTATCTCGCTTTCTCTCAATTACTAGAATGAGCCAGTGCAAATATAATACACTTAATTTTGTATTGCATATTCAAGAAATTTTGTACCAAAATTAAGCTTTTATAACTATCAATAACAACTAATTATAATACTATTAGATTGGTGCCTTAAAGCATAACGACATAACCCTAGGGCGTAGACATCATAAAATAACAAAACGTGAAGGAATAAATAACTCAACAATTACATACTTTTCCTCCACTAATAATGTGTTTATTAAATGCCATCTCAAGGTATAATCAGTCATAACAAATCGGCCTTGCTTGCACGTACATTGCAGGTGTAGAGGTAATCTCGTCCAACCAGACTCTCGCGTGACTCCGATACAAGCGCAGAAAGGCCAAAATGCGTCTGCTAACTTTCGGTTGATCCGAGTAAACAAAATTTAAACAAATATGACACAGTCCAAACAATCCGCAATTTCCTCAGTAGGAATTCACCTATTGCACTAATGCTAGCATTCCGTTAGTCTATTAAAATATTTGAATAAAACTCAGTCTGGTACGGATACATTCTTCTTGGCTATATATTTACCTCTTGGTACATCTTATGAGGTGTCACAGATTCAAGAAATATGATATGTTCTACTAAGGAAGCCTACCTATCACACGCAGAGCTATGATATGTTCTACTAAGGAAGCCTACTTATCACATGCAGAACTATGATATGTTCTACTAAGGAAGCCTACTTATCACACGCAGAACTATGATACCAAGGAAGCCTACCTATCACATGTAGAACCTTTCAAATAGGAAAACATATGTACACTATCAGTACATAACGTTGTAAGACTTGAAATGGACACTTACTTTGTTTTTGTTTTTGGTCTTATTTTATCAGTTACTTTATCTTCTTGATTTTGTATCTTCATGTTCCTTACCCAGTGTGGCTATAACAAATACATGGTCCATCCACTTAATTGGGAGGCCCTTAAAATTCATAAGGTTTTCGGCTGCTTACTTATCTCTAAATAATATACTTAGATTCTAATTGCAAGATATACCATCATACTATTCGTGTGTAGTGTTTGCTTCCAAAACGACACAAAGTTGCTCCAAAATAATAGGAGGAATGCATATTATGTGGGAAGTATGTGAACTTTCATTTCTATAAAATTTTTAGATTGTTAAAGGAGAAAAAGTGAAATTTCTTGTGGTAGTTTTGACCTTTGTTACTTTAATAATTAGGAATATCTTAACAACCTTATTAAATACATGGCTATAATTCACATAGTTGACGTAGACTACCCAAGATTTGTAGTTCAGGGTGTACTAGCGAAGCAACGAAAGGTCCAAGATGGGAAAGAAGAGAGGAGAAGGAGAGAAGTAAACAAATTGACTAAGCAATTATGGACACAAATATAACATTTTTTTTCTAATCATTATAAAAGACCTTAACAAGTAATTTGTGTATTTATCACATGACAACTTTGTTGTTATTTAGGTTAATATGTTCATATCATAATTGTTCTATCTGTAATACGTATAATAAGGTCATAATGACGGCAAAAATGTAATATAACGTCATTTAAGACTGAGGCGTTGTAACCGAGGATTCCGAATGTATTTTAAAATCATTTCACAACACTATTCCTCCGTTTCGTCAAATAAAACCAGTATTGTTTGTCACGTGAGAAATAGAATCCAACTAATTGCACTTTAAATTTATAAAACTCGACTTGTTTTGTAAATTTCTTTTAAGATGAGTACTCACGTAAGATGATTCTCTATGCATGAATTTTGAAACTAATTTCTTCTATTCCAGTTTTTGTTTCCTTCATTATTTTTCATATCTTATGTATATTTATAAAGAATTAAAACCATAACGTCAGAACTGTCAATGTGAAATAAAGGTACTAGCGTCAATATTCCCTTATCGTAGAGAGGAAAAAAGGGTGGGGTGGGGTGGAGGCTAGCTTACAAGGCTCAGACTTCCTATATATTTTTTGCAGACAGCAATGTTAACGTGTGGGAAAATAACACTCTTTGTCGTGCACTAGATGACCCATGTACTTCTCAAATTTTTTTAACGTAAACGTTCTGTGCAATGAAAATGGATTGCTTTGCAGCATTTGTTTTCTAGATAAATGCCCCTAACCGGGGTACCCTATAAAAGCTACTTTATTCAAAAGTCTCGCACCGGGTAGGCTTTGAATAATTTTGGCCTGCACAGAAAAAAAAAAATTAAAAAAAATAAATCGTGCAAATTGCACAGACATAGTCTATGTAAAAGTTGAAAGTACTGATACAAGTTCTTGGACCATTAAAAAAGAACAATTCCACGCTGATATTATAGCCATCTCGAAGTATTAAGGATGGGTATCCGACCCCACCATCCCCTATACTTCTAGACTGGTACACTGATTAATTAAGAATTAGTAGTTCGTGTCCTATATAAGTCCAGCTATAAAAACAAGAAGAAGAACAGCATCAACAATAAAAACCAACGGCATAAAAGATGCAATAGCCGATTTGCACTTTGTAAGATGGACAATTTAAAGAAGTAGATTTCATCGTTAAAAAGTTGTATCCGTCTGTGTTTACAAATTTGTTATCCCTACTCTTCCGTAATCAACTTTGAGGATTGCCATAAAATTTTGCACACATATTCATCCGATGGTCTAATTGGCCCTAAATGAAAATGCTGCCGCTTTGACATCCAAAATGGCCACCATGATGGCTATTTTGAAAATGCTGTTATAGCTATTCCTCCTGAACGAAAAGTCTTACTGACATATGGTTTTCACCAAAAGACTTCTTATGAGGTATAATTGGTCCTAGTCGAAAATGGTTACGATCTGACTTGCAATATGGCCGCTACGACAGCCATATTGAAAATCTTGTTATCGCTACTCCCCTAAACGGAAATTCATAGTGACACGGGTTTTTCACCAAAAGACTTCTTATGATGTCTTGTTGGCCTTAAATGAAAATGGTTCTGATTTGAGATCCAATATGACCATCACAGAGACCATCTATAAAATCTTTGTATCGCTACTCCTCCTGAATGGGTGGCCATGTTGAAAATCATGTTATCGCTACTTTTTCTGAATGAATGGTCTTGTCAGCATGGAGTTTTCAAAATGAGACTTCTTATAATATCTTGTTGGTCCTAAATTATAATGGTGCTGATATGATGCCCAATATGGCCACCATAATGGTCATCTTGAAAATCTTGTTATCACTACTTCTTTTAAGTGTAAAGCCATTTTGACATAGAGTATTCATCAAAAGAGTTCTTATGGTGTCTAGTTAGCTATAAATGAAAATGACTGACCATCAATCTGGACAACAAGGTGACTGTCTTGAAAATATTGTTTTCTCTACCCCTCCCAAATGGATGTCTAAATCAACATGGGGTTTCCACCAATAGACTTGTTATGATACCTAGTTGGTCTTAAATGGAAATAGTGCAAGCCATACGTCCAATATGGCTGTCACGACAGCTGTCTTAAAAATCTTGTTGTCACTACTCCCCCTGAATAGACGGTCATACTGACATGGGGTTTTCACCAACATACTTCTAATGATGTCTACTTGGTCCTAAATGAAAATGGTGCCAATCTGACATCCAATATATCCACCACAGCAGCTGATTTGAACATCTTGTTATCGCTGAAGAATATGAGAGATGTTTTCACACTCAGCAAGTAAACGAAATAAATGATCTTATCTTGAATTCCTGTAAATACTTTACGGCCAGTAGAGCGTCAGTCCCTTCTAGGGGCTCTTGTTTTTCTGTTATTTTACTTCTTTTAGCCTACGTTTTATTTCTCATGGTACAGCTATTTTATCTCCAATAAACTGGGTAGATCTACTATGTGGACATGTTGTTGTTTTTTTCAGTACACAATACAAAAATTACTTTTACTCCATTATAAGATAAAGAGAGTAGGTGATGAAGAATTTTATTCATCGCGTGTTCTCGTTAACTTATATAAACTTAGAGATTCAATTAAGATATGTAACTATAGCTTCAGTTATAAATTCTTATTTTAAAGCGTGTCTGTTATTAAGTTATAACGTTTTCTCCTTTTCGATTTCTCTCCTATACTTGCATCTCTCTCTTTCTCTCTCTCTCTCTCTCTCTCTCTCTCTCTCTCTCTCTCTCTCTCTCTCTCTCTATATATATATATATATATATATATATATATATATATATATATATATATATATAATATATATATATATAAGACACGCACACACATGAACGATTTTACAAACAAATCAAAATTTAATTTTTGTTTCATTTCATTTCATATGACAGAATTCAACTGGTGAAAACACTCAAGAATTAAGGGTGTGGTCAATATTTACTTGGTTAAATGGCGATGCATCATATTTAGACCCAAAATATACTTTATACAATAAAGGGCTTTAATAATAAGCCCTTTCGATGTTCATTGGTAAACTCATTTTTGTATTTTATATATTGGTTTTTTTTTTTTTTAAATTTGTATTACTGCTCTTGTTGTTGTTGAATTGGAGAACCGTTTTACTGCCAGTGATATTTATTCTAATATAGTAGAAAATACAATAAGCAAATAAATGAATAAAAGTCTTATAAAGGTCAATAAGTTCACAAGTAGTATTTGAATATAAAAATTTAAGCAATGACAATAGCCAGATATATCTTCATACATACATAGGAGGGGCATGTACAATGTTTTGAATATAAGTGCGCTGTACAACAAAGATTTTTATTAGTGAACATTTACGTCAAATCATCCATTCAAAGTACCCCTCATGCACCGATGCACACTTTCTCAGTCTAATTATCCAATTATTATCTGCCATTTTGTATTCACTTTTTGGTATGTTGCCAATACACTGGAAAACTGCACTTCTATCCACATGGCGGCTTTCAAATCGTTTGCCTCTCAACAAATCTTTGATATCGGGATTCAGCCAATATAACATTGTTAAGACGGATTTGTGAGTCGGTACGCTGTCATAGAGTATCTGGATACCTCGGGTACCAGTGCGAGGACGGGTGGTTTGGTGTTCCACAACTTTTGGCAACACTGTGAAGACATACAAATATCCAGTGACATTACCAGAGTTAGGCACAGGTGCCTGGATGACTGGGTTTTATGTCTCGAAAAAAATTGCGCATCAAACTCTCTTGCCAGTCCGACTACGTCACGCGATTTATGTTCTCTGCTCATTTTCTCTGACCCAGACTTAATTTCGTTTTCTCTTGAGTCGGGTTTAAAACAGTAAATCCATGTTTCATCACCTGCGAAAATCTCATTCAAACGTCTCTGGTCATTCTTTCATATCTGGCGAGTAGTTGTTTAGCTATTTCAACCAGAGTCTATTTTTGATTAGCCGTCAACAAATGTTGGACACATTATACACAAACATTTCTCAGCTTCAAATGATTATTCAGTGTATTACAAATAGCTGACGAAGTTTTGTCCGTGATAATATCAGTATATTCCACTGTGTATATCATCAATTGACCTCTTCACAGTAGCCACTTCCCCGCTCACCAATATCAGACAACGGTCTTCCAGTACGTTGGTCATCTTCCATGGATTAGCAACCATCTTAAAACGATGAAACCACTTCAGAATGGTAGGATATGACAGAGAATTACATATGTAAACTTTATCCAAGTCTGCCTTGATATAAGTAAGAGAGGACCATAAAAGCGCCGGATTTTACAGTATGCTCTTTGCTCAGTAGCAGAAATGTTTCTCATTCTTCGACATTTTTACGTCACTGTCATTTACCTATGTCATGTCACACGCATACACATCCAGTTGTCTGGCGTGCTGTACGTGCAGCTGCAGGTCTTTATAGAATGTTATTTTGTTTATCGATCAGCATAACATTTATTGACAGGTTCAAAGAAACAAAAATGCTATAACAAAATATTCAGAACTTTTCAAATACCTCTCGTACATACATACATACATACATACATACATACATACATACATACATACATACATACATACATACATACATAGTACCACAACGTAGTCATTTTGAAAACAAAAGAAAGAAAATGCTACTTTTCCAACTGCCTTTCTAATGAATTGCAAATGAACATAGTAGTTTTTAAACATCCCGTGCAGAAAATTAATAATAAGAATAACGTCATGTCAGGAGAACCCATCTTTTAATGCTTATAGAACATATGTTTTGACTGAATTTGACAAAGTATTAATGAATTTGCACAAAACAAGGCCTGATGTGTTTTTATAGAACAAATGGTGAACTTTCGTAATTGAGCCCAAATTGACTCTTACAGCACCTACCGGTAAAATAATACAATTTAAGAATTTTCATATTTCTGGTTCCTCCACTAGTATGTTTTGTTGCATTGACGTAGATTTACTTTGAGAATTCTATGATTGTGAGGTTTTTGAGTTTGAGCTTCAGTTTTGTGCTCAAAATGTTTGAAAGATACGGGGCCAGTTCTACGGGCCTATACGGGGCCAGATGGAACCCCGTCGTCCCACTTGTCCGTAATGTTCTAAGTTCTTTACTACAATAACCCTATCTCGACAGGGATGCTCAAACATCTTCCAAAACAATTGGTGAAATAGAGTATATTAATTACTATTATTCTGTATTTACGCTTAATAATGAGAATTTGAACAATGACTCTTATTTTTTAAAGGATGAATGCTCTGGGACTGTAGGACCGTTGCAGGTGCAAGTGGACGTGGCAGGATTTCCGCATAACGGCGGATTAGCTTATCATGGCTTCCATGTTCACGAGAAGTCAAATTTTTCCAACGGCTGTGAATCTTTCGGAACGCATTATAACCCGTACCAGGCTGTCCATGGGGGTCCAAATGATGACCTTGGGTAAAAGCTTCTCTTTAAGCATAGAAGTTGTTGCCAATATACACATCAATCTAAAACTTATTTGGCCAGAGTTTAAGTGTACCCACCGAGTCAATTTCAATCAAACGTTAACTTTTGAATCGATCCCCATCATGAAGGATACAATTTTAAAGTGGATTGATCTGTTCGCACAATTGCTGAACTACACGCATTTATAAAGTTTTGATCTATCCTATTCGTTTACTTTACGCATCTACAGATAAATATATATGAATGAAAATTAGTTATTAACAACTCCTGAGAGAATAACCCTTTTGCCTATGTTTGCATTTAACAAATAGAGCAAAATTTTAAGTTTAAAATACACAAACCCTGATATACTTTTACGTACACAATAAATAAGCCAGAATTTCCGACGCCTGGAACTGAATAACAATTGGTTGTATTATTTCTTTGGAAAAGCATTTAAAATTTTACAGCCAGTTTATTCATTACGCTTGCTTATCTCTTGTTGCAGTCACTAATGATTAACGCCCTTCAGTTGCAGCAGACACACAGAAACAGCAATAGTTTGTAATATGTTTTTACAGGAGGAGGCACCTTGGTGACCTTGGTAACGTAGTAAAGGACCCATTTGGATTTGTGCAGGGAGTCAAAATAGACCACTTTATGTCTCTTATAGGTCCTTTCTCGATCATTGGAAGAGGCGCAATCGTAAGGATACTCCTTAACTTTGATTCTTTCTTCTTTTTTTCTTTTCGCATTACTAATGTGAAATACTAACAGCTGTTTATAATACGTGTTTCTTCCTGGTAGCTACTCTTTAAGTTTGGAAAACAAATAAAGTCTTCTCAGATACCAGAAGTTAGAACCGATGTATGCCCTTCATATAGTACATAAGAGTAATGTAGAATTGGTACGTAACTTTAATGAGAAGTAAGTAACTGTGTTCTAACGGGTACAATTTACGTACTGTATTGAAAATATAAGACAATTTCATCGAGGTAAGACATCGAGTATAAATTGTCATAAACTTAAATGACACT
Source organism: Margaritifera margaritifera (assembly GCA_029931535.1). Taxonomy (NCBI): domain Eukaryota; kingdom Metazoa; phylum Mollusca; class Bivalvia; order Unionida; family Margaritiferidae; genus Margaritifera; species Margaritifera margaritifera. Next base: position 9,984,340 of record JAQPZY010001688.1, read on the forward strand.
AAAAATGTTCAGTCTCTTAGCCATGAATGATATTTTAAAATACAAATACGGCAATGGTTCAAGTAACACGTCATATTCATTTCTGTATGTACAAATTATAAAATATTTATTAAATAGAATCATAAACGACATAAAAATCATGAATATCGGCACATATCATAATAAACATTTACCATCGGCCCTACCTTAAGCGCGCGTAACCTAGTGATCGGGGCAAGGGAGATAACTTTTTCGCGGTAACGAAAGAGCCATATTTCTGCTAAAATATTATACTCCGTTCTATTGCCCAGAATGTATGCATCAAATTGAACGAAAATTTATAAATGGACTTTTCTCCGTCTCCAAAGTTTGCATGAGCGAAAAGCTTAGAGTGCATGAAGAACTCAAAAGTGTTAGCCCCTTATTCTCTAAACTTGTTAAATATGAAACTCGATCAAGCTCCATGAACCCAAAGCAGACTCGGACTCTTTAGCAATTTTGTGTACAAGCTTAACAATCAAAGATTTCAGCAAGCTTTAACTTTATTGATGATAAATTAGAATTATTAAGATTTTAGAATTTCGTGTGAGCTAAGTGACAATGCCTGCTGGAGTTTTTGTTTGAAATTTTTTTCAAGAATATGGATCAAGATTTTGCATTACCAGAACATCCACGTAATTTAAGTTTGACATGCAAAGAGAACAACTAAAGTTGGGAGAATTATAAAAGTTATATGATTCCAATCTAATCTTAGAAGATACAGAATGTCAAAAGGTTTTAGACATTTTCTTACGTTTCTTTCTAATACTGTAAATGTATTTATTTTTGTGTAAAGATATTACAGTTACCTGCGATTTACTGTGAAAGAGCAATATGTAGTCATCATGATATCACGACACAAGCAAGCGAAAGACAGTCGTTTCCATGGCTTGCAAACATTACACTCTCTTTGTAAATGTACCCATGACTTACTCACGATATCTATAATTACATATTTGACTCACATTCCTGTAGATTATGAAGAGTTGAAATAATAGTACTTTTTAAAAAAATCGTCTCTTTCCTAATTTATTGATTCAACAGACACAAAATACCCCCTTAAAAAAACAAGCAAGGGCAACAACAAAGAAACACCAAACAAACAATCAAACAAGATAGAAAACTAAAGAAGATGAATATGAGTCCTTGAAAGACCTGCAATCGGTTATAATTACTGTTTCAGACGGACTAATTGGACATCTATACTTTAATGGCATAATACATCGCTTGTCTGCTGTAAATCGCCGTTCGCTGTAACACTCCTTTTGCGCTTACCCTTTATACAGAAATTTGACTAGAGTTGGAAAGCGTCGCTCCACGAATTTTTATAATTACGTTAAATGGTTCAAAAAGCAGGATTGCGCGAAAGAAACAAGACTAGAAAAAGAACAAAGTCTTTTTAAAAATTTTGATACTGTGGATGTCTGTCAATAATTATGTTTATAAAGTTTGTTTTCATGAAACTGTCTTTAAAAGAGCGACCGTCATGGAAAGTGCGACAAGAAATCTTGACAGAATGTTAAACAAATGTACGTTCACCAATTTTAAACTTTTGGAGATTGTAGGCACATGATCTATCATAGGTAAACATGTACAAGTATGCCACGTAAAAATGCATGTATGCGGAAATAAAATAGTTTATTGTCTAGGAACATAATTTTGGTTTAAGAACGATTCATTCGCTGTGATGAAAGATATAAGTTATAAAACTTGTGACAACAGTCAATTATAGCCAGACAGCAAGCATATAAGAAAGGATGGATTATTTATGTTTTCGTTTTTGTTCCGAAATAATTATACTAATGGATAAATGTTAATTTTAAGTAAAATCAATTCAACTATTTTACTTAAAATTAATTTTTATCCATGAGTATAGTTATTTCGTATGTATGTATGTATGTATGTATGTATGTATGTATGTATGTATGTATGTATGTATGTATGTATGTATGTATGTATGTATGTATGTATGTATGTATGTATGCTTTTCGTTTTGTTTTAATAATTTATACATGGATACATACAGTATGTCTAGTTTAAGTTATAAGTATTCATGTACACATATACCGGCATTTACTCCTGTCCTGTTTCTTGCCTATAAAAAGTCCACTTTATGTCCGTTCAGAGATTGTATTCTTACCCATTAGATTCACGAGAACCCTGACGATTTGGGAAGAGGAGGAGATGCCGAGAGTCTACGGACTGGTAATTCAGGCGGACGTGTGGCTTGCTGCAGAATCGAGCCCCTCCACTGAGGAAAGACACCCAACTGGGCTTGTACACTCTTATTTACACAAATGTATGTCCTTTACATCGCTTTTTGTTGCTTAGAGGCTGTTTGTTGTATTTCCTGTCTGATTTGGACAAATATACGTTTTTTGTGATGTATTGTTCATAATGACGTTATTATATCTTTTCGACAAATAGATTGATATTAATATTCTATAATGCAGACTTCTAAATCACAATTTACTTTTGCACGTGCGTGGTATTCAAAAATATTATTTTTTTTTGGTTAATACTTCATAAAGCCCATACTATATTAGAAAAGATCGATGAGTGTTCCGGTCTAATTTTGGACGTTTCTTCTCGACGCTCTTGTATCTATCTGTGTTTTTGTACTTGTTTACGAAATGAGATTTATTTTGTAATTTTGTGTGTTCACTACAAAAATCTAGTTTGTATGAAAACAAATTTTAAAACAAAACCACTCTTCACCGCCAAATTTATTCATGTTATTGTCACAACTCTGCACAATTGCAGACTGCTTATATATATATATATATATATATATATATATATATATATATATATATATATATATATATATATATATATATATATATATATATATTGTTATCTTATATCCAAATGTAAAGAAATTTATTTATTTTCACAGGATGACAGAAAGTTATGTTTGCTTGTCAACCAGGCATTATATTATATATCTTCATCACAAAAATGGCTTTTTAGAATTTTGTTGTAAAGAAAAAACAGACTTTCACAGTAAGTATATAAATTGTACAAATTTGAAAAATGTGTGTATACCTGCATTTATAGCAATATATGATTTTACAACTCGTCTAATATGCTTATGAACTGAGTGATTATTCAATAGAAACTGCGTTGTTTGCAAACAAAGAATTACCAAACCCATACATAAAAAAGGATGGATATCACTGATATATTACATACAGTGAATAACTTGGCATACTTTAATTCTTGTCGTGACCACGAGGACCGAGGAGCTCAAAATCGATTCCTTTCTTGTTTCATTATTTGATTTACTGTTCGCATGATGTTTAATATAATTATATACATTACAAGAAATATTTATGTTGGACTTAAGACCGGTCTTTGTATCTTCAGTCTGTGACTGAATGTTACTTATAAAAGAAATACACTGTTTAAACTGCTTAATACTTCTTTCATCGACACTTATCTGGTCAAAAACGTGCGGCATTCGTGTGTACAAGGATAGCGGTGCTCCGATTATCATAAGTTACAAATTTACAATAACAAGTCCTATGCGTTTGACCATCTGAAAACAAAACTTTCAACCCGATTTTAAATACAAACAGTAGAATGGCAAAGTCAATTATGGTGTATGTTACACGTTATTAAGTACGTAAGTATTTAACTCAGAAGTAATTGATATGGTTAGATTGTATAACAGGGAGTAGCGTCACGATTACGGAACTCTGGACATTTGTTAGTGTAGATTTTCTCACTTTCTTACTTTAATAATGTATATTTGCTTCCATCCCTAAATTCAAAACATCTCAATATGACAATCATTATGGCGTTACATACAGTGATGAAGTGCCTAAGGCAGAAAATGACAAGAGTAATTTCTGCATTCCATATAAATGTATGTCACTCCATGAGATGTGTTAAATACAATGTTACGGAACATATTTGAATGTTCAATAAGTACTCCCCCCATTTTGTTTTTCGGCAGAACAAAGTCAAGCAGTTAAATGTGGCGAAGTAAGTTTGTCCTAAAGCAGAGAATAAATGAGCATTCAGTAGACAATTTGTCAGTTGCCACTTGGATGCAGTTTTATATTTTTGCAACATTAATATTATAGTGCGACGATTTACGTCTAAACGGAACTTCCATAGGTAAAACGTTTCTGGACCCAAACGTGAATATAACATGGAAAAGTCACTCTAGGGCGTAAGAGGAATTTAAGATGGGGATGGCAGTCTGGGGCATAAGGATGGAAATGTAGTGAATGCACTCACTAAAAAATTGCTACGTATGCTACAGGAAGTAAGTTTACAAAAATCGGTCATGTATGTCCTCTAATTGAATTGAATATTACATCGTTTTCACCGCATGAGTCTGCCCAAGTTAGGAATGTAATAGTGTATTGATATATTTTTGATTGCAAATGTGAGTTTGTTGCCCTGTACCTATAATGAATATTACGCCGTAAGATTATCATGTGTGTGGTTCTCTGACTTATAACAAGAAATGTAATGATAAAAGTACACCTACTTTTTAAAATGAAATGACTGAAGTGGTATAAAAAAAATTAGAATTTAAACCCCTTATAAACAAAACTAACTTCCCTACTTTTTTTTACCACCCTATGATCCCCTTTTAAGCAAAGTAAAGCTCCTATCTCTCTATAACTTCCCTACCTCCGTTTGGAGAGACCAACATTTACTCATTTACTGACCACACAAGGTTGGATGCAAAAGAAGGGGTATAAAATAGAATGTAAATCCCTTACAAACAAAATTAATTTCTCTATCTCCCCTATAACTTCTCTATTATCCCGAAATTAAAATATCCAATCTCTCAGTTTTGTTTTGATATACAGTGATTACTATTAATACTAAGTAAACTTGATCTTCCTGGTATTTACTTACCACATCACCATACTTGTAATGTACATATTTTCTCTTATGTCCCCTAGAGTGTGTTCTTTCATGAAATTTAATACGAGTAAAAAGACACCTTTATATTCATAAACTGTAACCACTACTGAGGGATCTTCAAGGTTATCTCCATATTTACTCTGTTTTGCCTATCCTCACTCCTCCAGGTAGTAAATTTTTTCGCAGCTATTTTATGTACGTAAAGTCACAAAGGAACATGCTAAGAATTACATAAGAAAAATAATCTATATTGCATATTAGCCCGTCGGAATTCTTAAATATATAAATATATAATATTAATTAATAAATAAGTAATGCCAGGCACATATTTAACAATATGCATTATAAATCAGTATCTTCAAATCACAGTGTCATTCAAAATGCAGTAGGACGAATCACAATAAAATATTTTGACATATGCATCAAAATATGATCCATTATTATTTTTGAATGTATGTTAAGTACCATAAACACATTATACAAGCAATCACAGTAAAGAGAAAAGGAAAAAATAAATACATTATACAAGCAATCACATTAAAGAGGAAAGAAAAAAGTAAACACATTATAAAAGCATCACATTAAAGAGAAAAGGAAAAAGTAAACACATTAAACAAGCAATCATATTAAAGAGAAAAAGAAAAAGTAAACGCATTAAACAAACAATCACATTAAAGAGAAAAGAAAAAAGTAAACACATTAAACAAGCAATCACATTAAAGAGAAAAGAAAAAAGTAAACACATCATGCAAGCAATCACATTAAAGAGAAAAGAAAAAAGTAAACACATTAAACAAGCAATCACATTAAAGAGAAAAGGAAAAAGTAAACACATCATACAAGCAATCACATCAAGGAGAAAAGGAAAAAGTAAACACATTATACAAGCAATCACATTAAAGAGAAAAGAAACAAGTAAACACATAATACAAACAATCACATCAAGGAGAAAAGGAAAACGTAAACACATCATACAAGCAATCACATCAAGGAGAATAGGAAAAAGTAAACACATTATACAAGCAATCATATAAAATAGAAAAGGAAAAGGTAAACACATAATACAAACAATCACATCAAGGAGAAAAGGAAAAGGTAAACACATCATACAAGCAATCACATCAAGGAGAAAATAAACAAGTAAACACATAATACAAACAATCACATCAAGGAGAAAAGGAAGAAGTAAACACATCATACAAACAATCACATCAAGGAGAATAGGAAAAGTAAACACATTATACAAGCAATCGCATTAAAGAAAAAGGAAAAATAAACACATTATACAAGCAATCACATTAAAGAGAAAAGGAAAAAGTAAACACATTATACAAGCAATCACATCAAAGGAAAAAGTGAACACATTATGCAAGCAATCACATCAAAGGAAAAAGGAAACACATAATACAAACAATCACATCAAGGAGAAGAGGAAAAAGTAAACACATTATACATGCAATCATATTAAAAAGAAAAGGAAAAAAATAAACACATTATACAAGCAATCAAATTAAAGAAAAAGGAAAAAGTAAACACATTATACAAGCAATCACATTAAAGAGAAAAGGAGAAAGTAAATACATTATACAAACAGTAGCATTAAAGAGAAATTGAAAAAGTAAACACATTATACAAGCAATCACATTAAAAAGAAAAGGAAAAAGTAAACACATTATACAAGCAATCACGTTAAAGATAAAAGGAAAAAGTAAACACATTATACAAGCAATCACATTAAATATAAATGGAAAATGTAAACACATTATACAAGCAATCACATTAAAGAGAAAAGGACAAAGTAAACTCATTATACAAGCAATCGCATTAAAGAAAAAAGGAAAAAGTAAACACATTATACAAACAATCACATCAAAGGAAAAAGTAAACACATTATACAAGCAATCACATCAAAGGAAAAAGTAAACACATAATACAAGCAATCACATTAAAGAGAAAAGGAAAAAGTAAACACATTATACAAGCAAGCACATTAAAGAGAAAAGGAAAAAGTAAACACATTATCAGAAACTACAGCAGTAAAAGTAAAAGCAACGAATATAAAAATAAATAATTATTATCTTTAATGGTAGTTGATTGGGGCTGATTGAGAAAGTTTACTTTTTATTAAATGTTTAATAAATTCTTTGAAAGAATTACGGTGCAGACTTCAATGATTCACAGTGAAGTTTAAAAGTTCCCAAAATAAAATTGCTTATTTTTGTTATAATCTTCTAATTATTACTTTAAAGTAGATCTATCAATTTGGTCATATTTGGATGCCTGCAAAAATATTTAAATATATGTTTGCGTATATGTTCCATGTAACACTGAAATTCTAACACAAAATGATATTCATACTTTATCGCATTACAAAAAAGAAATGTTCAATTTTCATATGAAACAACTTGCAGCATTTCCCATATACCTCTTTCATCATGTAATATATGAGACGATGTTTCAAGCTAGTGTTTGATTATCAAAACTATTTGCAAGATGAATATATAACCCTGCTCTTCTAGAAAATTCAAGCCTAGAATTCCAATTTTGAACAAATTGTTTTTTAAGCCTTGCTTTTGTACTTGTAGGAACAAATCAACATTACCTACACCTAGTTTCAACCATAGGTGTCCGAAACGAACTGATTCCAAAAGTTCTTTAATTCTTACAACCCATTCGATTTGATTTGGATTTACTATGCATTCTGCATACAAAATGTCATACACAATTTTTGAATATTTCCTACTGCTAGAATTTACAATTTGTAACCACTATTAAATAATTCATAGGAGTCTAAGTATTTGAAGAGGAACTCTCTCCGATTCACCATATACATTGTCAATCTCTGTTGACTGTTTAACACCTCAAATATTTTTACAAAATTAACTCTTTTCAACAGCTCTGCCTTGCATAATTCCTATACGCTTCTGTACCAATCAATGACTTTTCATTAAACATCCTCTCTGCATCATTATTAAACACTGAAAATAAAAACGGTGATAAACATTCCCCTTGTCGCACACCAGTTTTACAATAAAATATATAGGGAAGATCAATCGTGCTACCCACAGTAGTGTACACATATTTCATTATATTGAATATTCTACCACTAATGACAATTTTAACAAGCTTAAACCAAAACAATTATCTTATGATATAATTAAATCTTCTTTTTAAAAGAAATATAAATAAATGCACTAAATAAGTGTTATTATTTTATCAATAGTAAACTTATTTGACCTGAATCTAGCTTGAGCCTTAATATATATATAGAGACAGGCAGACAGACAGACAGACAGACGGACGGACGGACAGACAAACAGACAGATGAATATCGTTTCATTCTAGCCACTCATTTAATCTATTGTTCAATACACTGGTAAAACGCTTAACTTTCACACTGTTAAGTAATTTCTCTATATTTTCAAGGTCACTAACCTGACCTTGACTGTGTAGAAATAGAAGTATCAAAAGTAACATTAAATAAAGAATATAAATAAGGCAATAACATTGCTGAACCATATCTTACAGGGCCATTCAGTACTTATCCGGACTGACCAGGTTTTAATTGCTTAATGGCTTTGTAAATATTGTCACTACTTATAAATCTATTAGGTTCATCAAAAAAAAGTTTGCTATCTAAGACTACATAATTATTATAAGTCTAGATTTCGTCATAAGTCAAATGAGAAAAGGATCCTCAGGCTGATTTACTGACTTAAAAAAAAGTTTGCTAATTCATGTGCAGAATTTTAGAGTGCTTGCCAAAAGCACGTGACTTTAGCTTTTTCAAATAATCTTTGACGTTTTTTATGTTGGGACTTTAACAACTTATCATTCTGTTTGTTTGGGTATTGTCTACATTTTCTGACAGCTTTCTTGAACCTTGATCTAAATTCGCACACAATAAGTAATTTTTTCTCCGTTTAAACACGTGTATAATAATTACTCTTGTTCTGACATTTCTTTCTAGTTTCAGCAATCTGATGATTATACCAAGGTGGTTTACTCGAAATACTAACAACATACACTTTATCTACAGTTCTTTTGTTAAAGAGGGGACATGCTTCTGTGTCAGTGACATGTGGTAATTCTGTGACCACAATCATTTATCACTTGTTCACATATATCAATATTGTTTTGTCTGATAATTATATTATCTAACTTAGACTTAAATTTTTCGCTATTTAAATTTGTTTGACACGCATTCCTCGCATGTTTCACTATTCCAAACATATCCCCTACTGCGTTTCGTCTGCCATAGACACCTGAGAATTATATATACAATATCTATCGACAGTGAACATACAATACAATGGTCTGAAAACTTGTTCGGTTTCCATACGGCGAATGAGCTAATTCTAGCGAATAAAGGCATGTCTGAATATAAGCACAAAACATACAATGAATGTATGAATTTTGATAACAATGTAGAATACATAATTTTAAATATCACTCAGAGTTGGGCTTTCCAATGATTCATCCCTGTTCTTTCAGAAAAAAAGAAACGAAAAAACGAAAAACAAACAGAAACAACAAAAACAACAACTTCTGATTGGTGAATTAAATGGATAATGTAATGATACAATTAAAGATAACGGTTGAGCAGAATGACGTGAGTAGTTATATGTGGAGTTTGGGCATCTAACTGCAATTAACATCACGTCATAGGTTTACATGCAAATGACGATATGGCTCAATGGGAATTTAACATTGTCGGTTTTATGGCCTCAAACGGGAATTTATCATGAAAATGGAGATAAGGCCTCAAACGAGAATTTAACATGGATATGGCGATATGGCCTCAAAATCGAATTTCAAAATTGAGGCTATAAAGTTTTTTATTTATGGCCTCGAATGGTTTTATGACCTCAAACGGGAATGCTAATGTTAAACTTTTATCTGTAATCCAACAAACGCCATATGCTATCCAACACGCCGTGTGTAGTGACCAATATCCCGTTATTTACTATCCAACGCCTCACACTACCATCAACACATTGTGTGTAGTGACCAATACCTCGTTATTTACTATTCAACACCCCACATTATGGCATCAACACGCCGTGTGCAGTGACCTGCTGCCTAGTGGCTATATCTATCTATCTATCTATCTATCTATCTATCTATCTCTGGATTAAAGTCTTTCCTCGCCACTAAGGTATTTACGACTACTTTAAGGTGTATGCTTTGCATACTATTTAATTTGTGCGTTAAAACGCTATTTGATGCCACCCAAGCAAGCCGCACGGAGAAAAGGCGCTTCGAATGCCTCCATTTATCCATCTGTCCGCCTGCCTCTGCCTACCGGCTGTCACCTTATTTCGTATTTTGTAAAATCTCTGCCCAGTTTACTATTTCCAGTGGGGCTGTCCCTAACCTAGCGCCAAAGATGTGAAAGTCACATATCCGAATCGAATAGTTCTGAGTTGTGAATTTTCCTACTAATTAGATTTGTATTTTTTCCTGTACTATGCGTACTCAACCGGGGTCTTTTCATGGCCATACAGTTTTCGCCTGAAAAGGGCTTGGGGGGGGGGGGGGTCGGGGTCGGTCGGATTAAAAGCCCAGGATAAAATCTTATCCGTTTTGTGCAAGACTATATTATATAAACTTTTGCCTAATTACCTATGTTCGGGCTATCCCTACTCGTAAATATGCGTGAGTCTCATGAAATCGTATTACTGAATTATAAAGTTTTCCTAACCGTGTAGATTTTAATTTAGGTACTAAGCGTACTTATTGTTTTACAAAAATTTACCAATCTTAAGGCATAAATTGCCTTTTTATTGTTTTGTGGTCTTAATTAGTTTGTGTGGGCATTTGTGGCCAAAAATGCTCGAGTTGAAAAATATCACATTTTTTACCAATCTTCTAAGGCAAATATAAAATACCTGTTTAATAGCCCTAAAAAGGGCTGTTTTTACGGCTGCAGCTATATTTCTTGCTCCGAAGATCGTCGGATACGCATTGTTCTGCACTTCCTTTTTCTGTAAATTTTTCACTTTTAAAACGAACTTTTTTACAATTCATAAAAGGTCTTTCTACAATTCTTACATTTTGGGGAACAAGTTTTTTAATCTTCGTTAAATTCCGTGTTAGTTTACAAATTTCAGTAGTAATTTTAGTCTCGACCATATTTTAAAAAATGTTCCGGATTGTCTGTCTCTACTAAAGTCCGTATGAGTTTCGAAATTTTGGTACTTCTTTTAGTCTAGGCAAACATTTTTTAAAAAATTCGGATTTTTTTTTCTCAGTTTCCGCTAAAGTCCGTATGAGTTTCGGAATTGTTTGTATTACTCAGTCTAGGCCATCATTTTTACATTTTTTCCTGAATTGTTTTTTCAGTCTCCACTAAAGTCCGTGAAAGCTTCGGAAGTTTAGTATTACTTTTAGTCACATCTATGTTAGTGTTATTTTGAATTGGTTCGCTTGATTAAAACTATTTGCAACATCGGTACACTAAATGCAAATTTACTGACACCTCCAAAATGATCCAATGTATTGTTAATGCTTTATATATAAATCTCGGCTATACACATATAGCCACTAGGCAGCAGGTAACTAAACACGGCGTGTTGATGGTATAATGTGGGGTGTTGGATATCAGATGACGGGTTGGACAGCAGATGACGGGGTATTGGTCACTAGACACGGCGTGTTAATGGTATAGTGTGAGGTGTTGCATAGTAGACGATGGGGTATTGGTCACTACACACGATGTGTTGATGGTGTAGTTGGACAGGGATGTTGGACAGTACAGAACGGGATATTGGTCACTACACGCGGTGTTTTCATGGTATAGTGTGGAGTGTAGGATAGTAGAAAACAAGGTGTTGGATAATATATGTGGGATGTTCGATAGTAGACGACGGGGTATTGGTCACTAGACACGGCGCGTTGGGTAGTATATATGAGATGTTCGATAGTAGATGACGGGGTATTGGTCACTACACATGGCGTGTTGATCGTATATTTTGAGGTGTTGGATTGTAGATGATGGGATATTGGTCACTCCACACGGCGTGTTGGTTGCAAAATGTGAAGTGTTGGTGGTATAGTTTGCGGTGTTTAATAGTAGAGAAAGGGTATTGGTCACTAAACACGACGTGTTGGTTAGTATATGTGGGGTGCTGGATAGTAGAAAACGGTGTATTGGTCACTACACACGGCTTTTTAGGGTACACAACAAATAGTATGAAAATAAAAAATATTTTGGGTACCGCAATCCTTCATGATTCAAGGACACTCTGACTTGGAATTAGGAGACCCTCATATGACCTCCCTCCACTTGCTGGTTCTCGTTCTGTTCACAAATCACGAAGTAACGATAAAGTTACGTAACATATATTAGATGGTTAAAGGAGAGAGAGAGAGAGAGAGAGAGAGAGAGAGAGAGAGAGAGAGAGAGAGAGAGAGAGAGAGGATAATTGAAGATAAAATGTATATATCGTTTTATTAAAACATAGTTTATTAGTGAATCTGTAGTGCTAGGAAAATGTTTGATAGCTCGATCTCCTATGTTATTTTAGAAGGACTTTCCATTGAAGAAAAATAAAATGTAACCATACTTCTTTATTTTTCGGTCTATATACATCTACACCTATCTGATATGTGGATTCCAATCAGCATAATTAACGAATGGCTCTTCTGCACCTTAAGCTTTTTATTTTTCATCACTATAAACTAATGTAAGTACACATATACCAACAAAATGTTATGTATACAAAATTACAATAATTCTAATGAGTCAAAAAGTAAACATCAAGCAGAGTCTTTCAAAAACTCTTAAATTTGATTAGTACATATATAAAATGATGATAACAGTGATTTTATTATTCTTAATTTCTAAACTGATATAAAACAAACTGATTTTGGAAGTAATGTTTTGTTTAAATTTCCTTCTGAATCAGTTTTCTGCCAACAAGATTTGGCAAATATGTATGGATTAGGTGATGTTATATATAATGAGATATTGAAATATATCAATGGGAGAAAGATCATATCGATAAAGGGCTAAATCACTTTTGGAACTCCTTTCTGTTCCCATTTAGGAAATATATATGTCCTTATGTATGTTATTCAAACCTGTATTTCCATATGTCACAGGATGAAGCCGGGTTGGGACTGGATTAGTGAAGACACTGAAAGCAACTGCGTTAATTAGATGTTTATTAATAAACGCAATTTAAATATGAACAAATCTGACACCATTATAACAAAAAGATAAGGAAAATTATAAAGTTCCTAACACGGAACAATCAACAAAGATGAATTTAACGAATGGAATTTTAACAAACGTGAATAAAATCCTATCACAAAACAACTAATAAGAGTATATGATCTACACCCTAATATAAACAAGATCTTATTAAACACCAAGGGTGACCAAAGCATGTGATTTATGCACTTATCAATATAATACTCATTTATTCATCAATCTATCAATTCATCAGTTTATCAATTTATCAATTGGTCAAGCGATATTGGAATAAGTATGAATTTATGAATCTGTCGTTCATATAACGATATTGAAATGGAAATGCATGAAATTATGAATCTATCACACATATAGCGATATTGAAATGTGAATATATGTAATTTTGCTCAGATTGCAATAGTGAGAATAACAATAAAATGGAACACGTAATATATATAACTATCGTGGCGCCCATTTGACGTCCAAGATGTATCTCCGGTTCCACCCGCTCCAGTCAATGGTCAAGGAGCCACCACGCATGGTCCACCCCTCCCAGTCTGTTGAAGGATCCCTCGAGAGCCTTCACATTCAACACAGACCCGATGGTCGCGAAGCCTTGGTCCCTCGCATCGAGAACACCAGTACACTCTTCCGAACCAACGTCACCAGACACAGCGTACACGTCGCAAGAAACCACACAGAGTTCTGTGACTCCACATCACCAAGCCATATATAAGGCAGCTAAAAGTATAACAACTAAACCGTGTAGTACATATGACACGGTTAAGTACTTCTGCATTGATATATGTTAAGCATGCGCGCACATGAATTCGTTACACATTACATTAATCGTTCAATGCATGCAGCGTATAATTAAATTCAATCTGTCTGTTCAGTTACAACAAATAGCTAACTCGAACCAGACTATAGTATTTCTAATATCATGGCGTTGTATAACCTAGGTATCGACTCTCTGTAGAATTTAGAATAAATTCTAAAACATCTAATATATGAAACCATTCTGTCATATAAAACGAATAGTGATAAAGAATACAATCTTAAATTTTACATACCTCTACAGCTGAAGATTTGCTCCCGTAAAGAGGTAAGCTTTCTGACAAGACTCGTCGTAGTGTAATTTGTTTATAAAGAATTTGCTCTATATGTACCCTAGATGTGACAGATATGCGCATCTAGGTACTTAGGTGTTCACTGCAGGTAATTTGCACATGCAGCATGGGGTGAATCGCGCTCAGTATTTCGAAATAACTAGAGCCGAAAAAATAAACCACCCTCGGGTGACGCTGTACGCGGCAACTAACCCCGAGTACATTTTTGATCACATATACATATTGATATAAATCATACAATTCCGTGACACCATATTTAGGCATATTCAATTTCTCTTCTTCTTCTGCTCCTTCTTTCTCTCTCTCTCTCTTCATCACCCCTCCCTCCCTCCCTCCCTCTCTCTCTCTCTCTCTCTCTCTCTCTCTCTCTCTCTCTCTCTCTCTCTCTCTTTCTCTCTCTCTCAGGATGAACCGATCTTAAAACGTGTCAAGATTGTGGACCATCTAGAATACATTTATAAAAGGAATAGTGAGGCGCCATCAAGAAATGCCTTAAAGCGAACTCTACATAACACATAGTATGTTTCAAGTATTAACTTTTTTATAACTAGTTTTCCATATGTCTCATGCAAATTGTCAGTGACTGAACTTACATGACCTGTTGCTACTCGTTACCCTGAGTCACCCACAGAGTATCGTATACTTGTTATACTCTACGAAAAACGATACATATTTTATAAGAAAATAAACTATTGATTAAATATGGTCATAAAATTGTTTAAGAAGAGATTTTACCTTTCATCACAAGCAAAGTATGTTTGAAAACGATGGAGAAATCGAACATGGATGAGTGTTGATAGCAAATCGAAATTAAGTACAATCGAAATTTGGGTGCAGCGTCTGTTACTGAACAAGACTGCAAGCTTTGCCACGGACACACACAAAATTCACACTTGAATACAGAAACAAACAAAACAACGAACCAAAATCTTTAAAGCAAGCACACAAGCATTACAATATTTTGTTTATAGGTGTTACGATCTGAGTCTCTCGTATATGACCTTTCTGTGATGATTCTACAGTACCCCCACTCCAACAATGTTCACTGTAAGAATCCGCGCAAGAAATATATATATATATATATATATATATATATATATATATATATATATATATATATATATATATATATATATATATATATCATCATCATCATCATCATCATCATCATTTTCGTATGGAACCAGTCATTAATTTAACAAAATACAGAATTTGAAGCATGATATACAAGCTAAAGGTCTATATTGAATAAAAGCTTTTTTCTGCCCCCGCTTTTTTGAAAAGTAAATAGTGTTAAATTGTTAAATTTTCTGGCTCCTTGTCTAACTGTGCTGTTTAAGATACAAATGAAAATATTCTACATTCATTATGTTTATAGATTTCTATTTCATACCAAAAATCGACCTTTGGACATGGGATGATATTGGAAATTGCAGAATAAACGCTGCATTTAGAAGCTTCATAATCTAAATTGGATATGAGTGCAGTCTTGCTCCACAAAGAAATTTCAGCAGACTGCATTTCTTACTAGCCAACTTGTCGTCAAAATATCATCGTGGAGCAAGGTTGCGCTAATACCTAAAAACAAAAATTTCACGGGTTTTACGGTCTACATAGCGTCAACATTTTATTCCTGTCGCACTGTAGTTACCTCAGTCTCCACTCTACGCGTATATAAATAGATCTGCACTTACAGCCGCATCTTATTATGTTCCTACCAGTATTGTAGTCAAAATATTCAGAAGAAACAAAAACAACGACAACAGCAACAATTTAAACAGTATTATTAATTTCTTTTTTACATTCTATATCCTTTCTAAATTTTAGCTTGCTTTGTGCTCATGGCTCAATTCTTTTAAGAGGCGCCAGCGGGGATTTGGAAAAAAGTGAACAGAAAATCAGATGCGTTTATAAAACGTAGCATTTTATTGTTTACCATTCCTGAACATTGCCAATTTATCACATAATGGATGCAATAACTAATAGGAACATAAATAGATTATTGTTGCTTACAAATAAAGTATAACAAAAGGATTTAAAGTTTTATATTCAGTTATGTTATGAGACAACCCATCATGTGGGGAAATGAAATAACATAATGTTGACTGTAATGCATTTCTTCATAAACACACACACACACACATACACACTCACACACTTCCTATAATACAGCCTACTATTATCCAAAGAGTAAGGTCAAAGCCAAAATACATTTAAGAACATTTAAGTCACTCGATCTTTCTTTCGGTTTCAAAAATATTAACTTTTTTAAACAAATGGGCCTGTACTGTACCGAACTTCCGTGGAGCGCACAAGAGAAGGATCGTTTCCAATGTACTATAAAATATACACTGTGTGTGCCTCATAGTAAATGTGTATACGGTACTTCATTTTTTCTAAAACTATGAAGAAAATGTTTTTAAAGATATCGGGAAATATATTACAATGGTCAGTTAAAAAAGGGGATTGTTGAACAGAAGGTAGACAGTGTAAGCCAAAATATATATTGAACCTTGGTAACGCGTTTGACAGCCACAGGGTAGAACCAGGTTCAAATTTCAGAAGGATATTTCTTTTTCTTGTTTATTTTACTACGTTTTTAATGTGAAAAAATACTGTATAATAGTAAAAACGGGGTTGGGGTTGGGTCTTCTAACGGCATTATTAGCACCTTATTGTTCATATAGAACCCGGGTATTTTCTTCGTCCTTTGATACCCGCTCAGGCCAGCCCGGGTTGGCTGCCTCGGTGCGTCCTTGGGAAAGGCATTTAGCTCCTATTTCCTCGGCATGATATGGCGAATAATGTGTTAAAAGTGCCGTTAAAAGCAGCAAGAACAACACAAATAAAATATCTTTATTACAACACTAATCCTTTAACTGGCATGAACGCGCAGGTATCTGCCATATTATTTACGTGCAGGTGCATCGTTTTCCGTATTTCATGTTCTAAGGAGGGATCACAGGACTTTGAAATTCCATCACAGTACCATGAAAATGTCAGAATAACTGAGGGAATTTTATATATATATATATATATATATATATATATATATATATATATATATATATATATATATATATATAAACATAATCAGGTTGTCTCTCTTCCTCTAATGCAGTATCTTCATCAAGTGACTTGCTACATTTCGCTGTAGTCAGAGAGGGTTAGTGCTATAAAGGAGAGATATCCGTATTGTCTTGCCCCTTTTCCTTTGCTACAACTCGAAGGCCACCAGCTGATGACACTGAAGCGTGGCCAAAGCTGTAGTGCCTGGAGTCACATATGTAAACCTTTATCGGGATTTTTGCCTCACATGTCGCCCTAAAGAATAAAGAAGGCTCAGTATGCCGCATGGTACACAAGCAATTACTGATCACAAGAACCAAGTTTGAATTAGATAACAATTAAACTTACTAGGTGTATCAACATCATTTACATTCTCCTTTATATGAGAACAAATTATAATTAACGTATTAGTTAATTATACATGAAAATACCATATATCACAAGAGTAGGTTTTCTAAGCAAATAGCACTTCCACTGGCCTAAAAAAAGGATTTTTAAAAAAATCATCTTCAAGGTATCACTTTACTATCACTATACTAATTGAGCCAATCATATGTTGTTGCATCCTTTTTTAGTGCCTAAGAAAACAATTAATATTTTGCCTCCAATATTTCCTGCGGATTGGCTGACTAGTTAAGCATTTTGCCTCTATTTAGAAGAAAGCAGCATTAAAGCGTAAACAGAAAAGAAAAATATTTATTGAATTCAACCTCTTCGCTTTTGCATAGGATGACAAATCGAGCAGGTATGATCAGGCCGGTTTCAAAAAGGTCCCTAGCATGAAAAATTCCAGCCATTTCTTTCAAATGCATATTCTTCAAGAAAATGACACATGACCTTTACTGGTTTTTATATATGCTTTCCATGTTAATGCCTGACATTAGTAAGATAATCTTGGTGAATTTAACTAATGCCTTGGATTTCATAAAATATGTAGAAGAATAAATGAAATCTATCAGAAACAAAATTAGTGTCGTGATACCTGTTATAGTTTTAACATGCCAGACGATAATACTGCTCAATACGTTCTTGTTGTTTTAAGGTACTGGGCATCAACTTGCTACTTTCATTTCTAGAAGCCGCGGTGATCAGTGTTTAGCGATCGAAAGGGTGTGGGTTCGAATCCTACAATGAGATCAGCCTGGTTCGGCTACCGTGGTGTGTCCTTAGGCAAGGCACTTTACTCCAATTGCCTCGGCACTACATAACACACTTGTGTTTTACTGTGCCGTAAAAACACCAAAGCAAACCAATCATTTTCAAAGATACATGTCCACAATTTCCACAAGTGCAGTTTTTGTTTTGTAACTTTTCTGGATAACTGTGTTAGGAAAAATCTAGCATTCGAATCTAAATCAAATCCGAATCTAATTCGTGATGATGATAATAATGCCAATGATAATTATGTCGCGGTACCGGATTCGAATCTCCGTAGAGTACGAATTAAAATTCTCTAAGCTGTATGATAATACTATTTATTCGTATATACATACATACATATATATATATATATATATATATATATATATATATATATATATATATATATATATATATATATATAATGTGTGATGATAATTATAACTCTACATCTTGTAACATAGGCCAAGGGCCCAGATTACATCCATGTATGAAGAAATGTGGTACAACCACGAAACATAACAATTCTAGGATTAACACACCGACTCTCTAACTTTTTTAGATTTTGCTAGATAAAGAGCACAATTGTGTAGGATATTTATATTATTGATTTTCTGCATAAAGTTACAAAACTTTATGTGATTTGCATTACAATGAACGAACGAAGGTAAATATGCATTTCTCAAATTAGTATACATGGGACATTTAACAGCAAAGTGAAACTCATCTTTTATATCCGCACAAAAAGGGCAGTCTTTCAACATGGGGAATATTTTCTCAACATACGTAGTAAACGAACACTATATGAAGAGTTTGAACAATCTGTATTGACAACTCAAATCGTTTCTGAACTTATTTTAGAATCGCAATCTATCCATTGAATTTAACAATCTATTTAGTTCTTGTCAAAAAATATCTTTACAACTTTGTTTAAATATAACGAAAAAGAGTTTCTCATCACTCATCCATTGATTAACCCAAACTTCTGTCATTCCGTATGAACACAGTAGATTCATAACTTTATTTACCCAACAATCAAAGTGTTCGCCCCATCTCAATTGTAGGTTATAGTTTTGTTTTGGGAATATATCTATAAACCTGGATGATGATGATGATGATGCCAATGATAACTGATCTAGATTGCAAGGATCATGCCATTGGGACAGAAGATAACTGATCTAGATTGCAAGGATCATGCCATTGGGACAGAAGATAACTGATCTAGATTGCAATGATCATGCCATTGGGACAGAAGATAAATCAAATTATAGCCAACATTAACAGGATGTACATTCTGCTAGGTCCTAACCCAAAAAGAAAAAAATACATGGAAGACACAAATAATGAGGTTAGTGATGATGATGATGATGACGACGAAGATGATGATGATGAGGAGGAGGACGATGGTGATACTATGGTACAATTCAGATGACATATCCATAACATTTACCTATTTATTAGTCTGGTTCTGTGCCCTATTTTACTCCGTTACAAGGGTTATATACAGTGAAAATACGTGTTAAACCAGCAACTTCAATTATACTGTCACTCTACAGATGATATATATGCTTGAAAGCGTGACTGTGTGGGGAATTTGTGCACTACAGTGAAATATTTGTTTCCATTTAACTTATAGCATATTTGACTTTGCCAAATGTTTTTTACAGTTGTCTTTTTTTTTTTGCAGTATGTTTATACCTATTAGGGGGGCGAATGGTGGGGTATAGATACTAATTTTCCTTATCGATAAAAAACTAGGCATAGCTAAACTGCTTTACTCTTTTTTGAACTGTCTTTTACGTATACGTAGCAGAGGCACAATTCTTCAGTTTGAGATAGATCTGAGACTCAAGACAACCTTAATTATAAACATTCAACCCTTTTATTCCGGGCGCATTAGTAATTTCCAGTCCAGTAAGTATTATATAGGTTTAAAGTGGTAATCAGGATAGTTTCCATGTGAAGACCAGGCTCAAGATCTCTACTTCTAACATCAAGGAGATAAACTAGTATGCACATATATTTTAAGGCAGATTATAGATTTCAAGTTAAGACACAGCAACGAGTTAAACACAACATCCACTCCCCAAACCTAATGTCAGGCCACAGGGCCTGTCTCGAATGCATGTTAGCAATTGACTTATTATGTTAAGAAAATGTAAATATTTATATAGGTTTAGGATCTCCATACATATCCAGATTTTACCCTGAAAAACATCTGCACCCTCATGTTTCGTGTGACCTGGCAGCTCTGAGTGGAGCTGCCTCGGACTTCGATTTGCCATGCTTAGCAACCGCTTGCCGAGTTATGTTGACATGTGTATTTTATGCAGTAAACACGTTGCAAGTGGAAATATTATTCTAGTTTATGGGCTAATTGTTTTCGCTCAAAGGCACCCATTTCATCAACCATGTCACCAATGACAAGCATTATTCACCAAAATCTCTCTGCATAAAGGAGTGTAACTCAATGACTGCTAGTCGTGCACGAGGGTCAGTACACCATATGCGAACTATAATTACAATGAAAAACGTAAATGAATAATTCAGAGTATTTTGTTGCTTTGAATGAAAGTGTATGTGTGTCTATGTGTGTGTGTGTGTGTGTGTGTGTGTGAGAGAGACAGAGAGAGAGAGAGAGATGGAGGAAACAGTAAATTATCTCTGCGGTACCTTGGCAATGGTGTGAGTGGGGCTACATGACCAATGCAATACATACAGTTCAAGATCAGTTTGTCTCTTTTTTAACAGTACCAAAACTCATCATCAACTCATTCTTGGTGAATCAGGTATGACATTTATTAGGCTGTATTAGCGCCTACATCAATAACTATATCCCTTGGAATATAATCATAAAGGAAAGAAATCTGATTTCTATACTTTTCGTTCAAAGAATTAGCTATTCGATCAGAAGAAAACGTAGCGTACTGAAGACAAATATTCTACAGTTCATAATCTTGGTTTTCACCTATCACTTCAGATGTTTTTGTGAGTGCACTAGTAACTCTCAAATCCTGATGAAGAACAAAAAGACACGATATTCGAACGAGATGTAAAAAAGAAACACACAAGACACAATCAGTACATTGGGCCTAAGTTAGGTATCACTACTGGCAAATCTTATTGGTTTATACTATGTGGATTAAGATGTTTAACACCCAGTGGTGTTTTTTCCTCTTTGTGTAGAGTTATATAGTTTTCGTATGTTGCCATATTTTATCCTGACGCCATTTGTTTAACTAAATTTCAGAACTCGTTCTATTTACTCACATATACATATCTCCAACATAAACACTAGCACCAATTACAACTGCCATAAATGCATATTCATAAGTTATCTGCGTATTAGAAGGTTGATAAAATCATTAAGTTTGTGTTGGCTATTTTTCTCTAAAAATGAATCAGGATGAGTAGAATAATATAGCAAAAAACCTTCATCCAAGTTATTTAAATACTGTGTAACCAAACGTTGTTCTATTGTTGTTTGATTTAAGTAAAGTAGTGACTTTGCTCTGTTTTTATTAAACTTATTAAATCTGTTTCTCCATTTCCTTTTTGATGATATCATGTTTTCTCTCTTTATCAATTCGATTAGAATAATAGATTCATAGCTATCTATTTTTCTTATTTTTAAAAAAAATATTGTTTTCTTCCAAATAACATGTTATTCTTTCATTTTTTAATACTTCAACTGATTTACTTTAATTTCGTTTTTGTTTTGTTTTAAATTCTTATTTACTACCTAAGCAAGACTTTTATTATTTACCACTAATCTAATATATAATTAAACATCAGTTCTAATGTCAACGTTGCAAGTTTAAAGAAATTGAATATAAACCTAATTTCTAAGTTTGAATAAAATTATTCTTTATGGCATCTTCTGTGTATATCTTGTACAGCAACACCTGATGGCTTATAGTTAAATCCATAAGTAGTAGCTACTGTTTGTGGTGTAATTTGAGCATTAAATGCACTCAACAAACTGTGTACTTTCGTTTCAACACCTTTTTATATCTAACAAAAGTATGTTATATATATATATATATATATATATATATATATATATATATATATATATATATATATATATATATATTCGTAATATATTTAAACTTGATACTTTAATTGGTATACTATATAAATATATTACGAAATAAAAAAATAAGATACTGGGTAGTTCACCATCCAATTTATTTATACTTTTAATGTGATTATGCAACCTGTGTTTTTATGATCCCTCAACCTGTTTTTAATTTTATGAAATGTTGTATCTAATGCAATACCTTTTGTACCCAAAATGTGTTTTATTTAGTGTTCACTGGCAATATGTCTCTTTCTATTTCTCATTTAACTGCATCAGTTCTTTCACTTAATGCTAATGTCTTTATTTATCTATTTCAGCTTTTAAGTTAATAGTACTAAAACTGATTATAATATGTTGGTTTTCATTATCAGTTTTTAACGAATTTGTTTCTTTTTTAGTGTTTCTGTTTCTTTTCTTTTAATTTCATCTTATTTTGTTGTTAACTTTTGTTCTATATCATATCAATCCTTTCTTAATCGACGCAGACCTTGTTTCATTTGAATACTTCCTTGTACAACATCAAGGGTATTAACAATATCTAACTCTGTATGTTCTTTGCTATTTGTTAGAACCTGTTCCATTCACTCTCTGACTTTTCTATTTCAGCAGATAGTCTATACTTGAGAGCTGTTAAATCGTGATGTTGTAGATTTATTTTTATTTTATCGCCGAAGTCAAGTAATGATAAATCATAAGCCATTTGCGTAGATTTAATCATAGTTTCATGCACATTTATTTTGTTCTTGTTATTATTTGTTTGCAAATGCGATAAAGCATTAGTGTTAGCATTTATATTTTGCTTCCAGTTTTACTACAGTACCTTTTTAAAATCATTAACCAAACTTTTAACTTCTTGATTGTTTTGTTGTATTTCATTAATAAAGTCTGTTATTGGTTGTTCTATGATTGTAAAGTACACTAGCGTTATAGTGATTTCTGTATTATTTCCATGTCAGCCTCCAATGCATCTATCTCCGAGTTTATCCTTTCTTGTATTGGTTGCAAGTATTGTTGGATATCACTTTTCTATAGTTTTGTTTCCTCTCTCACATATTGGAATGATTGGATAGAATTAGATGGAGTATTAAATCTGCTATACATGTTCTGTGCATTTAAGGTATATTTTTTGGTATTGTCAATTTCAGTTTTAGTAGCTTTTATTGTAACACTAAGTCCTTATTTATTGATTGCCCTATTACCTTTATTGTAACACCTTTCTTATTTTCCTTCGAGGATTTAAAGGTAAAATAACAAGGAATTCTTAAAGCTCTGTCTCCAGTCATCGTTTTTACTTAATATAAACTAGCAACTTGTTGCCTGAGCTTACTACTGCGAGCAACTCAAAATAGATAGGTTAAAGTCATACCGTGAAACCCTGTTACTTGTTCTTCTTCAGCTTTATCTGTTTATAGTAACTATTTATAATTATTGATATGGACTATTAACATTACACGAGATAAAATCATAGTGAAATACATTTTTTTATACAGGTAGTGAGTTTAAAAGCCTTCAATAGTATCCATTGGATACAATCTTTGTGTGGTTTAGTTGAGCATTAAAGATGTACACATGGTTGGACTTCAAAAACACGCAAACTGTATCTGATTGACTAGATATTTGCACAGATATGCGGTCATTAAATCCTCAAAAATTAGAGCTGTAGTTGGTTATGTACACTGTGTAATAATTGCTTAGAGTTACTAAAACTTTAAGAATTATGTTTCTGACACGCAACATCTATGATTTTTTCTTTTTTGTTATTAGCAGTCGTTCCATCTTTGACTTGTTCATGTACATTTCAAGGTTGTGGAATCCATCTGGAATGAAAACAATTTTTCCTCCATTCTTATCGTAAATGTCATAGAATATTGGTTTTTTTATCATTTGGAATATTGTAATAACCAAATACAAAGCCATTCTCTGTAATTAAATATATAATTTACCATCTCTGTTACCAACTGGACTTTTTGGAGAAATATTATTATTTCTCATGCTTTTCTTCCACCGTTACATAAATAGGCTCCGCCGTTATGCAGAGATCCATTTAAGGAACAAAAATTAAAAGTTAATATTCAAACAACCAACAGATAAAGATTGTCTGTTTACATTATACCCAGTTTTCTTTATTTTGTTTATC
This sequence comes from Margaritifera margaritifera, assembly GCA_029931535.1. Classification (NCBI taxonomy): domain Eukaryota; kingdom Metazoa; phylum Mollusca; class Bivalvia; order Unionida; family Margaritiferidae; genus Margaritifera; species Margaritifera margaritifera. The sequence continues at coordinate 10,009,005 of JAQPZY010001688.1, forward strand.
ACCTTGTTTATTATTTTGTTGTAATAATTATTGAATCCTGTTTGCTATAAGTTTCTCCAAGATTCTTCAAATCCACTTCCTCCTTTTTTCCAACCTCCTGTACAAATATTGTTTAACATTTCAATATTTTGGATTTCTGTGTTACCGATTTTCTTCCTTATTTCATTTTTTATCTCCTTATTTCTGTTGTACTTGGTAACTATTGTATCAAAATTCCTTATGACTTATTTCATTATCACGTATTAGTTTGCTCACCATATTATCAATATTGTTCAATTTACTTAGAGCAAAGTTTATAATCTCAACGTGTTTTTAAACATTACTATATCTTATGTTTTCTTTGAAATCGTTTACAACAAACCCCAGTAATGTTGCACCAAATCCATTAAAAGCTACAGGAATGTTAAATGCAGCTATTCCAGTAACTTCTATACTAACAGCTGCTATACCCATCCCACCTGAAGTTATTGCTATGCTCGCCTCTATAGAGTTAAAAAAAAGTCTGCTGTTTTTAACTTTTTCCTGCAACATCTCTATAATGTTCTATCTCTTTAATCACATCATTCTGAATTTTGTTAATTGTTATTAAACTAAACTTTTACCATTTTCTCGAGTAGGTTATATCGAATATAGTGGTCGAGTTACATTAAAAGGTTGATGTATTTTCTCATCCATTGAAATGTAACAAATAGACAAACTTTGTCTTTGCCCCTTTTTAGATTTAGAGCTAGTGCTTGTATAATGAGAATTGTTTTCTTCTTCAGATTTATCATGCTTTGGTGCCTGTTTTAGATCAGGTGTCTGTTCATATGTCTGCTTAAATTTCACGAACTTTATCGTTTTTTTTTTTTTTTTTGTTGCTTTATTTGCTTTTTTTCATTGAAACAGCACTCATTGTATTTACTTAATTATTATGCCTGGTAGTATCTCTTGTGGTATCAGATAATCTATCATAAATCAGAATAACCAATATGATTCCTTCTTTTACACCGATGTTAGTTTGTGAATCTATTTTAATCTTAAATTTCCTCTTAAAAAGCATATTGTAACTTACTGCTTGAGTTCATTTTAATGTTGCATGGTAAAAAACTATGTTATTCGTTTCGCTTGCCATTTACTACTGTTAATTGTATGATTTTGTTTTGACCACTCTTATTTTGCACTATTTCTGGAGAATCCAGCTAAAGCTACTGGATAACCAGCTAAAGATACTGCAGAAATAGAAATAAGTACATTAAAACAATGAGCCATTACAGCCTGCAATTACAATCAGACAATCAAATAAAAATGTATGATAAAACAGACTGAAAAGAAGGAATCTTGTATAATGCAATAGAATTAAGTAATGATTTAAGTGTGGGAAATACGGATTTAAAAATGATGTGAAAAACTATAAAAAAACCAGCTAGAAAGATATTATTATAAAGGAAATGGTAACAGAGCATTTAATCATCAAGAAAATAAAAAAGAATTAATGGGTTATGCAGATGTAGTGGAAGTAATCATTAAAAAAATAGTATCAATGAAGTCAGAACTTAAAATGTATGACAGTGAGACAGAGGACAGACAAACTGCCATTGGTAAAGTAAAAGATGCAAATAAAAAAGTTAATCGCAAAACCTTATGTAAAATACTGATAGCAAAAAAGCTCACTTAGTTGGACATTTAACAGATATAGGAAACAGCTTTAAAGAAAATATTAATAACATTGACTCTAAAAAATTAAAGAAAAGTTACTATCATGTGAAAGGTTAAAGTAGCTGTTTACAGAGAAAAGGTGCAACAATTGCTACTGCTGTTGCAGCTATTAGCATGCCAGCAGCATCTCTTGGACTAACATTAGCAATTCTTTTTTAGAAAGTTTAACTGGAACAGTTGGTCGTTTTGGACGTGGATGTGGTGGTAGCAGCGATTATTAATTCATTTATAAAATTAAAAGAGGCATGCAAATATTTCCAGTTATTTGTTTCAGTTACCTAAAACTGCAGCAACAGCATTGCCCGGTATATTGTCTGTGTACTAGTAATTAGCTGTATTTTAACCTTATCGCTAAAAGTCATTTTTGCTTGGCTGATAATGGCATAATATTAATTCTTGCATCAATTAGCTTGTTCTCTGGAACTGTTCTAAAAGGTTTAATTTTGTTAACAAAATAAGAAAAATAAAATGGCTGCTAAAAAGTAAAACAAAAATATTAATAGCCCATTAGCTATCCACTTATTAAATTAAGTATTAAATTAATATATTAATTATTCAATTAACCTACTTATGCCAGCTCCTGCAACCATACATATAACAATACATACTTGTTTAAATGTTTCATGATCCGTTTTTCTTGTTTTTAATCACGAGGTATATTAGAGGTGGTTATATGCATCTTGATTGTACTTTCGTTGTGATTGCAGGTGTTATTCTTGTGACTGTAGATACTATCTTGGTACTGCTGACGCGATTGTATGAACTGTTACATTGATTACAAGAATTTCACCATTTTCATCCTTCTTGTCTACATATTAATTGCTAACATTATCTTCTTTTTTCTGTTTACCTTGTGTTCTATTTTATAGACGATTTATCAGTTTGTGGTATATTTTTTTTTTACATTTTATGATAGGAGGATGGGTGATCATGTTTTGTTCTAATTAGAGGATAGGATGGTTGGTAACCTAGATTTTTTTTTCTCAATCGAGGATAAGTAGGTAGAGTGTTGCCTTTAAATAAAAATACAATTTATAAGGTGAGCCAGGAAAATATACAATCAATTTTGTCATTATCATTGGGATGGGAGGTAGGGGTGGCTAGGGATTAGGGTCTTGGTTTAGAAAAAGACAGAAGGGTTTGGCCTTATTTTATACCACTGTAATATGAAAGAACAATCCTTGCTCTTTGGTATATAGCATTCTGAATAATATTAACCCCAAGAAATGCAAGAATGATGTACATTGGAATGAAGTTCAACAATAGAACCCAGATAACTACAACATCCATCATTGGAAAACTTGACACAGCTGGCATGGCTTGATTTCTTTAAGCATAAAATTGTTTTGGTCTACATCATGTAAAACTTAAGCATGCAAAGTTTGGCAAGAATCACATTGTGTTTTCGAAGTTTATATGTTGAGTTTAAGAAGAGATTAATAGGCTTAAAACTGAATATCTTTCATGATCCATGGATGACTGATGGCAATGTCTTTTACTAAATATAAAGATGCATTTCTTGCTGACACGCAAGTGTAACAAGGAACTATAACAAATAATGTACAAGTAATGTATAAATATATGTCAAAGTTTAATTAGGCTTGATTGAAAATAAAACAAGAAATCAAAAATGTACAAAGCAATACACCAAATGGAGCTAGAATGTAGTTGATGTTATAGTTAAATAAGACCACAAAAATGTCTTATTCTGTTTTGTCAGTTGTAAAGGTAAAACAATAAATGAAACCAAGATAGACTTTATGGTAAAGATTCTTGGGCTTCTATTTTAAATTGTTTATCATCCATATCTAGGTTGAATTTTGTATTTCATGAAAACCTCTTGATTTCTTTACATTTCAGACACTCATTTTGATGAGAAAATTTCTTCAAAGAACCTTCTAAAGTAGCAAATCATTTCAATAATGGATTATATAGGTCAACAGATATTAATATAAGCACCCTTTTGACCTTGATCAAAATAAAATAATACATTAATGTAGGCAGTCACTGAAGGTGTAGGATTTAACTAAAAGATTTTTTATAGAGGTAAATAAACAAACGAAACGCGCAAATATAGGCTATGGTGTAAATTTGTTTGCAAATTATTTTCCATTTTTGAAATTGACAAGTCTTCATGCCTAACATGGCATTTATTCTATCATTAGATCTGTCTCTCCTCTTTCATCATCAAGCATTTTTTAACTTTTAATATTCTTTGGCAAACCTGTTAAAATGGGATCCAATAACTGTTTTTGTTAAATCATGGTACGAAATATTTACCCGGCATCAACGTGACATTTGTTAGTCATTTCCTCCTATAAACATAATGTATTATTATTTTTATCAATAAGATTCTGTAAAGCATTTCATTCATGCCAAACTTTTTTTTACAGACCAGCTCCTCAAATTGACACTTTCTAATGTGCTCACTTTTCTTCTAGGGAAAAAAAACGCCTTAAGAAACATCATCTCTGACCTGACATGTCAATCCATAAATTCATAAATGTATTTATTTATTTATTCATTTATGTATAAGTCATTTATGCATGTATCAATTTATAGCTGTATCCATGTATTCATATATGTATATTCTTTGTACACATCTTACTGTCTCCACTATTAGGGTAATAAGGTTGAAAAATGTACTATCCATCAAACCGGTTCATTACACTACTAAACATTCTAAAAGCACTCTGACACTTATAGAAAAGCACTGTATACTTCACCAGTCGGCAAGTGACAAATGTTTTGCTTTAATAGCTACTTTTCATCTTAATGGCAAACAGAAAAGCAGGTCGTGGAAACTGATATATATATATATAAACGGATATATATATATATATATAAACGGATATATACATATATATAAACGGATATATACATATATATATAAACGGATATACATACATATATATATTCATATTCTCTCCATACAATGCTTGACCAATGACAATCAATAATAGTATCTATTTCAGACATTTGATTGGTTATCGCAACAATGTCAAGTTATTGTTGTCGTTACTATTGTAACAGAGATGGAAATGACCGACTCAAAATGTTGCATTACAAATGCATGACTCGTTCACTAAAAGAGATTAACAAACCCAAAACTACAAAACTACTGTAAAAAGTAAGAATTAAAAACATGCAGAATTCTGTACAGATATATATACTCTACCTTAAATAAACATAAAATGTGTACACTCTATATGAATTACTTAAAAGCCACATACAAATAATATATACATATACATGTTTATTATATAAAACAAGACATGTTTCCAATGTTACATCACAATGTAAATTTAAATTTATTCATATTCATGGCATTAGTATTCTATACATTTCATCTCTTCGCTCATGTGCATTTGGTTTGCATAAATTATAAGACAATTCATTGATGGAGCTACTGAGGGACCGATCATTTATGTTTTGGAGAGGTGGAAGTATGGGATCTTCCTTCCGACCAGGACATTTGTTTTTCTCTTACCTCAAGTTAATTTATTGTTTTCGCAATTAATATAATGAATATAAATATTTTTTTTCTACAAATCAGTGCAGTTCTTCAAACTATCTGGAGGCCGATTTTTGTTTTATAAAATCCCAGCCAACATCCCGCAAAATTAAATGGTCAATCCCTAACAACTGATATGCAACAGCTATTTAGAGTCATTAACTCCTGTAATTATCTTTTGGAGAAGCCAGTTTCTTCCAAAAACCTTAAAAGCAACGTCACGCTTCAATACTCCCATAAAGAGACAGACCAATTGGACTCTTTAACTTTTTGAAAACAAATTCAATAAATGTGCAGCTAGAACACATTCACTGACATGGATATCCCATTCTGGACAAAATTGTAGCGCTTAATGGCAAATGCCAGACTTTTGGCTGCAGAGGTTTATTGTTGAAATTAGAAGAAAATATATTAGATATTACCATGCAAATATGCCTTTCCAGAATGTAAGTTGACTGCAAAGCTATTCAACACATGACTGTGCAATGAATTTGGTGAATGCTTTCCAAAACAAATGATTTACATGTGCAGTGTTTAGGAAAACTCTAGATTAAAAAACGAAGGAACTACACGATATCTAAAGAGGAGTACGGCAATGTACACCCAGCAATTTATTACTATTTACTAAACAGGATGGTAGCAAACTGGGGGAAACAAAAGGTTTTGATCTTCATAGTTTGAATTGGCTCAGCAATGCTGACTTTTTATAATGGCAAAGTGTTTCGGTTTAGATGATTTTAAGAATGCATCGATTGTTTTGAACATAAATGTCTGATTGGAAGAAATTTTGAAAATGGACTCAGATTTATTAAATTTAATCTATATGTAAAGCACTATGAGGAAAGTGGAATTACACAAAGGCGAATCAACATTGAACCCTGCATTGTGAATATATATGAAAATTATCTCAGCATATTTTCCTCACTACGGAAACCATTGGCAAGGAATGATGAAAACAGCTGCCCGAAATTTTGCTGTGGGAGAGTGCTGCAGACAAGTATGACACAGATGATGAAACACTTCTTACCAATGCAGGGAAAATAAGGCATTATTCACAAGTGTTCAATCGTGCATAACACTTTATAATGACAACTTTTTAGATAAAGCAATAAGTCTAAGAAAAAATGTGTATTTCCGCATTCATACTAAAAAGGTCAATCTTAATAAAAATATTTTAAAAACCCCACTCATTTTTCTCCCACCTTTTATTGAAAGTCAATAATAGCTGCTTGACTAAGTTTCATTCCTTGGAGAAAAGTCACTAAAACACGTTATACGATAGATAGATATATACACTCAAAGTAATTACTTAAATAATTTACTTTTATCTGATGCAACTTGCAGTCAGTTTGAAGCTGAGTAAGATTAGCAAACAGCAAGCAGAGGTAAACTCTACTGAATCATGTTTTCCAATCTGGATACTTTCTAGTCCAGTAGGCACTTAAAAATATTTCAAGTGTCTAATGTTTTAATAGAATGAAAATAAGTTAGGACTGGTCATGCCATTCAGATTTATTTTAAATCCTTTTTCATGGGTTGACAAGTTTAAGTGGTAAGCAGGTCAAACACATAGTGGGGTGGGATGGGGAAATTGGGAACAAAAGTATTGTTATTTTAGACCTTGTATGCAAAAATACACACCAAAGTAATACAGTATATGCCTATTAAATGGAGCAATTTTCCATGTCAAAAGAGATGAACAATGCCTTAGAATTATATATACATTATTTTAATATTAAAGAAGTAAAACCTGTGAATTTGTTTCAAAGAGTTATCAGAATAGTAACAATAATTACGTTTCAAGTTGCTTGTTCATGTGAAGCTGCTTTCGAGATTTTCAAGGTCAGGAGAAACTAGATGAAACTGAGCACTTTTGTTGCAAGTTCAGTGAAAAGACTGCTTATGACAGAAAGAAAATTGCTTTTAATGTGCAATTATATAGCCGGAATAATAATTAATTTAATGTTATGTTTACTCTGTTTCTTTCTCATGATTTCTGTCATAAAGTATATAATTATCTCTCGCTCTCTCCCTCAAAGTTTAACCTACATTTCCAACCAATATTACACTAGGAACTCACCTGCATTTTAAATATTCAATTGTAAAGAATGGCTTCATTGATGACAATTCTTTCAATTTATATTTAATTGTGATAAAATGCTGTTTCATAATTGCATAATGTATACACTTTGTAATAGTCGTTCTTCGTTCCGCTTGGACAAAGAGTTAATTACATCAGCTATCAATAAAAATGTTCTTGCCGATGTTTCTAAAACATCTGATTGGCACTGAGCGTTCTACGTGGAGAAGATTGTCCTCAACAAGCAATTCTTCACAATATTTCAAAATACAAGTGAATACTTTTTTCTGATTGGGTGGGTATGTAGGTTTAATTTTGACATATAAAGGACACCTATTTATAAAGGACACTATGTCTGGTTTCCTTTTATTCATTTTATATCCTGCTTGTCTCTATATAAAGGACAGTTGCAATTAAAGGTCATTTTTTTATTATCCCTGAATGTCCTCTGTAGACATGTTTCATTGTATAATTATTACATTCATAACATACTCATGAATATGTACATGTACATGCTTTGTCTTAACATCAAACACATAAAACACCGATAGGTATTATTATAAACATCTATGTGCATATAACAATTTCATAGGTACATACCGACTCCTACGTTATATCTAATACTTGTTCATAAAGGTCAAAAGCGATCTGTATTATAAATAAAGGGGGCTTACACTAAAGGATGTTCTAATAAGGCTGTGTATCTCACTAACATAAAAGTACCATACAGGTCCCCTAGTACAGTACACTCTCATTATACCACAGTCAATGAGAACCATATAGTATACTGCTTTTAATGACACCGCCTTGTAATGCTTGGTACTTTACTTATAATTTTACTAATAAATAATACATTTAGATCAATGACTTACCTCCCTTATAACAGGTGTTATAATGACTGGCCTTATAGTGAGTGAGCGTTGTAATGTGAAATAATACCACAAGCAAGTCTAAATCCTGTACACATTTAAACAAGTTTCATTCGTAAACGATTTTGATTGGTATGTCCTCGATGTAAGAATTGCTGAAAAGTTATCATACCTCATTTGGTGAAACTGTAAATATGGTTCATTAAATCAAGAAAGAGGACCCATGATCATATTAAACATTGCATGAAAACTTTCTCAAGAAATATTTCATTATCTAGACCTTTGAAAAATATAACAAACATTACAAAAGTTACACAGTAAAGTGACTGTTTCATCTTTTTTCTTCACTGATGCCTTTTTGAGAGATATTGTCCACGAAGAGGAGAGGGAAGGGTTGAATCATGATCAACTTTATGATTTTGGCGATTTCCTGTACAGAGTGATTGTATTTTAGGACCATTAAGTAGTTGTATGTTCTACCACTAGCTAAAACTGTTTCCAAATAAAAAAACACAATAACAGCAACAGCAAAACAAACCCCAACAAAGAAAACAAATGGCAATCAATCAGCATATCTATATATCTTTGTGCTTCATTGGGAAATAATTGTTAATGAGGGGTGTGTCTGCTACAAAAAACAACTGTAAAACAATATTATCAATAGACAAATGAATACAAACCAAATGATGTACATCAGGATCCATAACTGAATTGCAGAAGATATGCCAGTTATAATAAGATAACAAGCATATGAACTGAAAAAATATAAGTATTAACCTTTTGCACACTACCTAAGAATGCACACAAGATGCTTTGACCATGCACCACTTGTGCTGGTGATGTAGCATGCAATCCAGGGACTTATACTGGCATAATTTATACTACTCCTTAACTTCATTCATTGGGTGATAACTCCACTCGACATTACAGATCCAAAATGGGGTTTACCAGGCCAGTTAGTGGATTATCTTGTGTATTTCACTGCATCTCAAAGGCCTCAAAGCAGGCGATAACCGAGCCTGTATCTATCACATATTAATCCATAGTGAAGCATAAACATGATTTCATCTTTGACAACTGAATGTTACATTATGAAATGGGGTATAATTAGGAGACAACTATACCAGCACAGGTAAAAGCTGGCAAATGCATTATAAATGTATGTCACAATTAATATTTGACTCACTACAAGAACATATTCTTGAATCCTTATTATATTGTACTTTCTTTAAAAATATTTTAGTATACAGAGCAGAACACTTCTTTGCTTGAATTTATATTGAATTTGAAATCCCTATTTTAAATAGTTCAGCCTGTTCTAATCTTTTAAATATCTTTTTTTAAACTCATCTAATATGGCATCCGTTTTCTTCTTCAGCTCTTCTTTCTCTGTATCAAGTCTGGTTTCAATGTTTTCACTCAAGCTGGTCTGAAGCCTTGTCTCCAAGTCGTGAATCTGCTTGTCTATACCCTGATTTAATATCCTTCTTTAGATTTTCAATCTGCATGTCCATTTCAGCCTTATAACTGTTTAGTTTAGCTTCCATCTCCTTTTGAATCTGCATGTCCATTTCAGCCTTATAACTGTTTAGTTTAGCTTCCATCTCCTTGTCTAGGTCTTCTTTATACTTGCTCAACCTGACCTCAATGTCTTTTTTCTGGCTTTCACCATACTTGTCCATATCCTTTTTGAGGTCTTCATTATACTTCTCAAATACGGATTTCAGGTCTTCAGACCCAGATTCCTTGATTTGTTGAATTTCTCTTTCAATTTCTGCCGTAAAGTTAATACCCTGGCAGAGCTTGCTTAGGTCTGTTAAGGTTGTGGTAACCTTTGTCCATTTGGTCTGATATTCGCTATTACTCATTTTGGTTGATCTGGCATGGGAAAATTTATTTCTTTCTTCTCGAATGTCATTTACCTTCTGCTTCTCCTTATCATCAAGGGATGGAAATATATTCACGAGAAGAGCAGAAGACAGAGCAATATCATACTTGCCCAGATCAGTTTGTCCATTTATAGGAAACATGATCTCCATTTGTACCTTTAACAAAACCTTCCTCTCTCGGAGCTTTTCAATGTCTTTTTTCTTTTGTTGCAGATACTGATCATGGGTAAGATTTTGCTCGGCTGCTTTATCATTCAAAAGCTGTCTAAGAACTTTTGATCCAAGATCAACCAGCAAGCAATAGATTTTCATGAATCTATTTGTGGCATAAGCGGACTCTGCAGTCTGCACTATTGTAGGGACTGAAACATAAAATATTAAATAAACTTGTAAAATAAATGAAAAACGTTTCAACTCTTCATTCAATTTGTACTACAAAAGGTTGTGTATTGGCTAGAAAATTGCAAGATGCAAAGAGGGCAAGGAATTTAGCTGTGATATATTAATAATTGAAAAACAATCTAATGAGTTTTTAAAAACTTTATTTCTTAGTACAGAAGAAGTATACAAGTGATTTGCACAAATGTTAAGTATTGGTTTATAAGGTGGGTTTAAAAAGTAATTTAAATATTGATTGTATGGATTTTCAATTATTAATACTTTAGCACAAGAAATATTGGCACATTTTTGCCAAAATTCGTGATTCTTCTAAACTGTGCTAAACACAAAGACTAATCTTGCTTTGCAGTTGAAAACTACCCCAGAAATATAGTTCACTGAATACAATTTTATCTTCTTTTTGTTCTCAATTAATTTTTATTTGCTTTAAAATCTATTATAGGCACATTTCACACTATTGCTGACTACAAATCTACTATATGGGACGTCAAATAAAACAAAAATATTTAACTCAGTTATCAAAAGATGTGCATTTCTGCATCAAATCTGTTCACATCAGTACCAATTTGACAACAAGTAATAATTATGTTAGCACAAGAGTTTTTTCCACTTGAAATATCAATAACCACAATGACTGCAGAAGCCTCTCTCCCTCTTAGCAAAGTGATTAAATTAAAGAACTTAATACTTTTCAGACAAATTTGTGAAAATTAATAAATTTCCACTAGGATTTATCACAAATAGCTAATTGCATATATCTGTTTCATGAATGGTACATGGAAGAAAACATTCAGTTTATTGTTTAACTGAGATATCCTTTCAAACTTGCATTTCAAGATATATTATATAGTTTCATCTAGTATACTGAAGTTGCCAAAATCATGAACATAATAATTATTTTATCCTTCATTTATGGCATGTTTCATCAGAATATACATACATGTAAATTCGCTTCAACATTTGTTCTACCATCTACTTTCAATCAAGGATAAATTACTTGTCATATCTTCGAAGATGGTATGCGTTAATGTGCAGTGCTCCTGCACCCTTTAGTCAATGTCGTTTAAGCCTTGTGAAAATGGATATACATGTCAAAATTGGAACCGTCATTAGTTTATGCAATGAAAGAAATATACATTTTTCCTAAGATATAAAATATTAGCAGATATTATTTATGTTGTCAAATAAATTTCATATGGCAGAGATTGATATACAGTTTTTGGCAGCAACATGTCTGTATTAACCCATATTATTGACATTGTTACAATTAAGGGGAACATAAAACTACTCACCACTGGCACCTTTTCCCTGAAAAAATGTAGAACATGCTAAGCTAAGTAAAACACATTACAAGTAGGAACACAGCCTTTGATGTTATGTTATTTAAATTGCTGCTATGAATGGACATACTTCCTTTCGGAAGAAATGGTTTATCAAGTCTTTGGCCGCTGATGCTTAGAGTAATTATACTATACAGTAATGTAAAGTTGAGGGAGATGCAAGTGTGTCTCAGTGTATGAAATTGAATGCTTTGGTTAAAGAAACATCTTCTTCCTGTATATCATATTTACTGGAAATAGAGGATTGACAAGGCTTTTGCATTAAAAGAAAACAAACTTTAATTTTCATTTGTGCTTTGAACGAATGTGTTAAGTCAATGGAAATATATACCAGCATTTTATTGAAATCTACTGTGCTGCTGTAACGATATGGCCAATAAATTACAAACATTCGTGTCAATAGTACGTATTGGTAGAAAATTTATTGCACATTTGATAACCTCTGATGCTTGTTGTAGAGAACAGTGACAGCCTATTGACTTCAAAATGTATCAGGCATAGTATTCATATTGCTTAAAATGTGCAACATCGACTACTTATAATAGCTGACAGATTTGAGTAAAGAGATAACACTTTCTGATTAATTTCTCTCCTTTATTCATACACACTTCCTATTTCATGCATGACCATTGCAGAATAAATGCATGAAGGGTGTATTCTTATCAAAAATATTATTATTATTATTATTATTATTAATATCTCATCTCTAATTATGTATAATACTGTATGCTTGCATAAGAAAGCCATGTGGAATTAATAGAATATTTACGGTTTATGTGGGCGGGAGGGGGAAATGAAGAGTTGTGCCAGAAATGAGACTTACAAATTCCTTGGTACCAATCTTTAACCCCTGATGGTTAGATTTCATCTCTTGTCAATATATATGAGGAGGATTCTTTTTTCTTGCTTATCACAAAAATGTCACAGAATCTGATATGTCAGTTTTGCAAGTTGCTTGTTATAATATCTGTATTTATGATGTCGAGAGAATGACCCATTGCCAACAACATTATATTTGCAACAGCATTGCAAATCTAAAAACAAAGTACAGTTATCTCCTAAATATAAAGCAAAAATAAAATGGGAAAGCCAAATATTATTTAGTGAAAATATGGACATGGGAATTTGTTGCTGCTTTAATTTTGTCAAAACTTCTTATCCACCACAAAAGCCAAAATAAATCCTACACCTATTTAAAGTTCATGATATATGGTACTTAAATTCATAGGTTGTTAGTACATTTCCATCACATATTGCATGACCTTCTGTGTCTCCAACTTGTGTTAGTGTGATATCTGAATGTGTTATACAATGGTTCAAATGTTATTAAAATGTAAGACATGTTTAAGCTTCTTTAAAAGAATCAGAAGAAAATAATATAAATACCTCCCAGAATCCAAGAAGATCATCTGATCTTATACAATGACTGCCTCTTTTGTGTTCGGCACACCGTATTTCATAATTGTCTTGAAGATCTTTGATCTTGTGTAGTCCTTCGTTACTCAGTGGTGAGGACTTGCTACATTTTATGTAAATATCGATGTCACAAGCTGGACACAACAAGTCTGCAATCTCTCTAAGGACTGTGAACAAGTATTCCCTTGTTGTGATGCAAAGAGAAAGATCTGGGTTGTCTTTTCTTGTACTGTATCTGATCACATTAGCCTGGATTACATAGTCATTCAAGGACAAGACGAGAACATGGTCCTTATTTAGTTCGAATTCACAAATTCCATTGAAAAAGAGATATTCATCTCCCTTCTTGGCTGGCTGCCATTTGGTCAAACATGATGCAAGGAGGCGATGGAACACGCCCACGTGGATGAACTTTGTCTCCGAAACAAAGCATAGGGCAGGAGCCATGATCAAGTCCTCACCTTGCCCAAGTGTTTTGGCATATTCTGATCCACTTGTATGCACCATACAGGGAACCCAGTAGAACTTGTCCTGAAAAAAGTAGTTGTGTTATGCAGTAATAAGTGAAGTATTTTTTGTTTCTCTTCACTGGAAACAGCAAGTGTTTGATAACAAGGTACATTTTCTGTGCTTTCATTTTCAGCTGTGGAAATTGAAAATATAGTAACAGTAAGGAAGAGAAACATTTTTCATCATTACTTTTTTCTTTTCTTTAGATAATTGATATTTTATTTGCAAAATGTAAGGTTATATTTATTTGCTCATACAATCAAGCAATTTTAGTACAAGCTCAATTTAAATTTAAAGAATTACACATGAATTCTTCAATATTCGAGCATCTAGTAAATCTAATTTCTAAAGTAGCATAAACCCTAGGTGCATAATAATAATGGGGAAATTAGTAGTGTTCTTGCATTTCTTCTTATCAGTTTGTTTAGGGATTGGTCAAAATGTGAATCTTGATTTATAGAGCCTAATTACTGCCTAATTTTTACTTTTTGCGTAGGACATAAATATTAATTGATATATAGAATTTTGTTGTATATATAGTCCATTTGGTGTCTCTTGTCGCAACTCTGATTCAATTTTTTTGCAAGGTTGACTGTCTAGACAATTATGAACCTATTCAATTTATAAGTTATTCTTGGTATACTCCTTTGTAATTTGACCAAATATTTAAACCTGTTGTTTAATCATGTTGCCTATTCTTCAACAGTTCACAAACAAGCACTTTGCGGGTATCTTGCACATAGGTCTTACTCAGTAAATTCAAGAAATCAATAGCAAAATGAGATTGGCTGCCACCCAAAGTTAACCTTCATTACATGCTTGGCATTGTAATACTCACTTTATCTATCGCTCCAATTTAACACAAGTAAGGACATGGTTACTATTATTTAACTCCTAATACCTACTTATGGCTGTTTCTTCTTTATACAACACCAGTTGTGTTAGATCAATATAAAAATGTTGACAACAAAGAACATACCTTTTAACCTTAAATTCAAAAATTGCAAAGTACACATATATATGTTTGTATATATAATTCAACACAGGTATATATTGCATGCGAGTTTTCCAAACAGAGTAATACTCTCATTCAATCTAATAACAAATGTATGGCTATACAAATACATGGAAATAAACTATGTAAATGAAACATACCTTTCCCGACATTTCGTCTTCTACTGGTGCTTTAGCAATGATGTTAAGTTTCTCCATTACACTGAGCAGATGTTTCTGATGTTTGCGTAATTCGGGGTATTCTGACCATAGCAGCTCTGGGGAAAAATGATATCGAACAGGCGTTCAAAAGCAAAATATGCATTGCAAGTGTGACACATATGGCTGAAAGATTTCCTCAAACTAACACTGATCTAACTTTGGTTTATATTTGGCACTATATTAAGGTTTAAACTAAATCAGCACCAAGAACTTGACATTAATGATGAGTGTATACTCCTCACTAACCAAATACTAAGTCCGTTTTAAAGTGGCTGTTCGAATAGGTTATTTGTTATCCTGTAAAGGTTGTGATTATTCTAAATAGCTTTGGAACTGAAATAATAGTATTAAGAAATAGTATATATTCAACATGCATCATACTTTTCATGTCTGAATGCCTCACAAAGCTGAATAACTTGTGCCTTGGAGGTCACTATGACCAATGGCCATTAGTTCTGTTTTGCTGTTTGATTTGCTCACCAAACTCCAATTTACTGTGCATGATAATCCTCATTGCAAGTGTCATCAGAATTGGAAACTTATACTGTTAACTTTTGTTATCATTATTTCAAGGCAAGGAAAACTCAGTAATCATACATCTCTGACTATCTTTGAAGAGATTGCAAATACTTTGGTATCCAGTAGGCTATCAAAATGTTTGTGTGTGTATTCTAGTTTATATTCAGACAATGCATGTTTCTACATGGCAGAGAAAAGAAGCAAAATAAATAACATCAATCACTTATCTTTATTTTAAGGATGGGAATATTGTTGTAGAATATAACTTAAAATCTGACAAATACAGAGATGTATTTGATCATGCTATGAATCAGCTTGGATGTCACTGGGCAGATATTGAGAATTATTCCCATTCTTCCATGGACTTTTTGAAAATATAAAAAGCCCTAATTATTGTGCATCAAACACCACATTAGTTCACATATATCTTGTGAAATGGATATTAATATATTTCATATTTGCAAGACTATTACATATTGGTTTATAATGACCATATACAAAATTGGATGTCTTCAGATGACAAGAATTAAGGCCCAACTTTTGACACCCCCAATGTCACCCATTAGTATTATTATTATTATTATTATTATTATTATAACCCTGGTGAAAACACACTCATAATATTACAATGACCATCGATATTTTGATCACTAAGCGCATTTCATTCATATAGGTGTTAGAAATAAAGCTGTGAAATGGTAGGGTTTAACATAATTCTACATTTGATCATAGACTACAGGGTGTACATGTTTGTGCTGAATTATTTAGATTTTGGCGTAATAAAATGATTAAATCCCTTTGACGGGGTGAACATCCAGAATTGACACACACTGATGAGTTGTTTCTCTGTGGGCTAAAGCCCTAATGAAAGCAACACCGCTGGGGTAACAATTCTAAATGTTCGCCTATTAAGAAGGCAGTAATTGCGCATGGAAGAAGGAAGTTAGAGAGCATTACAAAGTGGCTTGATAGGAAGATACCTAGGAGTTCCACTGTAAGCTTTCCAGTCGTTGTAAAGTTGTACCACTGATCAGCGAATTTAGGGTGTTTTTTAATAAATTCATCTGATGTGATCCAAATCTTCAGTCCGTCTATCAGCCATTTCGGATCCAGCATCACATGGGCTCTTAGGTTTTCAGTGCTAGATGCCATGTAACATATTAAAAACATAAACCATGACATATAATTGTATATATTATGTCAAAAGACAAAGTGAAGAATGAATTCACAAGCTAGTCAATTTTAGAACAATTTTTGTCTGCAAAGATATAATCCCTTTGCACCACATATACAATTTGCAGATATGAAGTAGTTAATGTAAACCAATATCTAAATTATTGAAAACTATGAAACAAAGGTCATATAAAAATGTTGCTCCAATTTATGTAAATTTTTGCACTTTAATCTTTTTTACACATTTGATCCATAACAATCATAAATATATTCTATACTAAAAATATTCGTTAATGAAGTTTTTATTTTATTAAAAAAATTATAATATTTTTACAAAAGAAACCTAAACTTGGACAGTTTACATATTTGAGAGTTAAAGTATATCTGCGAATATTGCACAAAAAAAAAAGAAATTCAGATGATGTTTCCTGAAAATCTGTTTCATGCTTCTCTCATTTATCCTAAGAATTTCAAAGACCAATGTGTAAAAAAAGGTATTAGTTATTTTCAATAGAATGCACATTAAACTGACAATACAAGAATTTGTCATTTTTGTACATTTAAATTATCAGCCATTCATGTTTCCAGTCATATTAAAATTATACATACCAGAATACTTCATAGAGATAAATTTATATTAAGTGTTGACAAATATTTACAGTGACACATGTGTTCCATTTAACAAATATGATACTGAAATAGACTGTATTAGTTATAAGCAAGTCAGTGCATTTTATACAAACATGATATAAGCATATTGTACATGTGCGTAACACTATTATTGCAATTATGTTGGGTGCATCTAGATGTCTACATGATAATCAATATATTAAATCACGAAACTGACAATTAATCTTTTTATATAGTATCCCTCGTACTTTGAAAACATGTCATGTACGAATCAATAATACATAAAATATGGTATTTTCTCACCTAAAGAAGATACAATGCCCCAGCTCATGTTCAAATTTGAGAAATGCGTCCAATTCCTCTGTGTTTTTAAGTTTCACTTCAAGCGACTCGTTCAGAATCTCCACCTCAGTATAGTGAATCAACTGGTATGTAGATAATAACAATAATAATAATAATAACAATAATAAATTTATTCAATGGGGGGTACCTTAATTTACATAACAGAACTAATCAACATTGACTCCCTCTATGATATATGTAAATATAAAGAGTGCATTCAATCATTACCATATCAAACACACACACACACTCCCATTTATGTACATGCAAGTTATGTACTCGGAGAGTTGTTGGAAGTCAGTCGTCTACTGTTTGGGGTGCTGCTGAATTCTCTGCATTGAAATGTATTACACAAAAATAAAACTGGGACAGACTTAAAATAAGATGTGTTTTTCAAAGGTAAAGCCATTCTTGGATTTTCGAAGTATCCATTGCCTCTTGAATGTTTCTAGTTTGACAATGTACATGTACTATTATTTTACAGGCACATTTTTGCAGCCGAACAATTGTCTTAATTTTGACACCAGACCTATTATCCCATGTTAAATTGCAATAACCCAAATAAGAATTAAATAACTCTTGTACGAAATGAGATGATATTGTTTTGGAAAATTAAATACTTTAATTTTCTTAAAAGCCAAAGCTATGAGTTTATTTTCTTTGCAATGAAAGCAAATTTTTAAGTAAATTATGTTTCTCCAAGAATACTTACCTGATCACATTAACGTTAGGGATATAAGCCTGCTACCTCCCGAGTCCTGCCCTACTAAAAGACAAAAATTCATTGTTTGTGTCTACACCATATAGACAAAGGGCAATAACTCTTGTCCATTACCTCCCCTTGCCACCACCAGGTGTCGCTAGTTTTTAATCTGAGCAATATACCAATGAGGATGCTCACATGGCGGGGTGGCTAGGAGGGTTTTTAAGTAATGTGATCGGGAAAGTATTCTTGGAGAAACATAATTTACTTAAAAATTTGATTTCTCCTTCAAATACGTTTTCCGATCACATTAACAATAGGAGAATAGGTAACAGGAGCAGGGAATGCTGAGCATCCTACCTATACCTCGGGTATCCTTCTAGGAAATAAAAGGCTGGATTCTCTATGTGAATGATAACACACTTTCATAATTTGAAAGCGACACAGCCTAGGGTCACCTGATCTGTGACCCTTATATCTGGTTAAGATGATGATTATTGAATTCTTTTAACTGACAAAATTTCACTGGCGAATCCAGTGAAGCTAAGAGGCTGTCTTGGCTTTAACTGGGTCTGGTGGTTATTCAGGCTGCTGCCACAAGATCCACCAGAATCAGCGTTTGTCTCGGATCTAAACGTTACATTCGAAATGCTGCTCTCGACATGTCTAACGAAGAGAGGGAGCGTGTGACGACTCCCAGATTGCCCACTGATGGCAACCTGTTTTTGACCACAAAGTCTGGTTGATTCATGAAGACCACTGAACCAATTGATCTGAAATGAAGATAGATTGGGTCACCTGAAAGGGCTTGTAACTTGCTCACCCGGCATGCCGAAGCTAAGGCTATTAGGAAAAATCTTTTGTATGATAGTAGCTTCATCGAGGTTCGGGATAAAGGCTCAAATTTATCTCAACTGAGCCATGTTAAAAGCCAGGAGAGATTCCATTTTGGAAACAGGGTGCGGGATTTTGGTCGATCCAAATCAAAATTGTCTAGTAGGTCTGATAGATCTTTATCATGACCGATATCTCGTCTGCCATGATGCCTGAATGTGTTTGATATCATGGAGCAGTAGCCTTTAATGGTAAATGGGGCCAGCTTTTTCTCCTCTTAGAGCCAGAGAAAGAAGCCAGTTGAGGGATCGAGGCACTCAAAAAGGGACGATGTTATTTCCTCGGCACCAGTCCCTGAAAATATGCCACTTGCCATCATAAGCCTTCGGTGTGGAGAGCCTTCTTGCTCTCAAGATTCTCTCCATAATTGGAGGTCTAAATTCTTTCTCTCACAAGGCTGTCCTGACAAGAGCCAGGCATGAAGGAGAAGGCGGTCTGGGCAGGGTGGAACACCTGCGATAGCGGTTGCTTGGAATATTCAGCTTGGCTGGAATCATCCTGGGCAGATCTATCGCTAGATCGAGTAGATCAGTGACCCCGGACTTGTCCCATCTGAGAGGGGCTATCAGAACCATCTTGCAGTTCTGACCGCTCAACTTCTGTATTACTGTCGGTACCAAGACCATGGGTTGGTAGGTAAGGACCAGAACTTCTCCCCAACTGATCGATAGTGCATCCACAGCCCATGCTTCTAGGTCTGGAACTGGAGTGACGACGGTGAGCAACTTGTGTCCGACATAATCAGGACTGTTTTCCTCGAGAATCGCTCCTTCCAGAACTGAAAAGCGTTAATTACAACTTTCATTCCAACAAAGCTGATGTGGAGAAGCAGTTCACCTGGCTCCCACATTCCTCTGACCGTATCGAAGTCTGACAAGAGGTGGGCTCCCCAACCATATGTACTGGCATCAGTACATACTGTCTCTTCTGATTGGGGCTTATCCAGAGGAATTCCTGTCGTGAGCCAAGCGGGGTTGCGCCACAGACACAGGAATAATCGTACCTTGTTCATGATCCTGACATTTTGATCATGGGGACTGGAAATGGGTGCAATTGAGCCAGAAAAGGTCATATGTAAGGGGCACATAAAAAGATGGCCAAATGGAATCAAGTCTGCTGCTGCATTGAATAATCCGAGGAGTTGGAAGAACTCTCTTGCTGAAATCCAAGTCCTGTAGAAAAGGACTAGACGAGTTTGACGATCAGTATTATGCGAACTTGAGGAAGTCCTACCAGACTGAGATTGGTGGTAAACTCCATACCCAGGAGGACAAAACACTGGGATAGATGAAGGTCGGACTTTTCCCAGTTCACAAGAAAACCGTGAGAATTCATAAGGGATAGGAGATTGTTCATGCCCTTGAGAAGAATAGAACTTACCATATGTTTCTGGAGGATGTCGTCCAAATATGCTGCCATTGCTGTTGATGAAGTCGACTGGAACAGGGTGAAGACGCAATCTATGATTTTGTTAAAAACCCAGGGGTTGATGTTTAGACCTAATGGAAGAACTTGAAACTGATAAACCTTGTTGTGGTAAGCAAAACAAAGCAATTTCCGCAATGCCAGGTGGATAGGGAAGTAAAAATATGGATGGGTCAGATCGAGACATGGCATACTCGTCCCTTCTGATGGAGAGTCATATCGAATATCGCCGTCTCCATCTGGAACTTCGGCGGAAGAATGTATTGATTGAGGCGGCTCAGGCTGATGATCAACATGTCGTTGACCTTTTGTATAAGGAAAAGCCTTGAATAAAACCCGGGAGATTGTGTTTTTCTCACAATCTCCACCGCCCTTTTGTCAAGGTTGTAGAATATCGTCTTTCTCCTGATCTGACGGTACATCCATTAGAAGGGGAGAGGAAAAAAGAGGAGGGGTTAGATAAATGAAAGCCGAAGCCCCTCTGAAATGATATGGATCAATGGATCACCCATTTATTTTGAGGAAATAGGTCGATCCAACGAGATTGGAAGTGCAGGAGTCTGGTGCCCACTGGTAGACTCTCTGTGGGCAGTGGGGTTGGTAGTTCAGCATCAAGAGCTAGGAGGCTCGGAGGAGGAGAGACTTGGTTTCTTGCCCAAGGCTGCCTCTTAAATTGGTTAAACATAAAAGCCCCTTTTTTCTTTGCTTGCCTATCGTCGATCCACTGTGGCAGGGGCGGATTGGTCTTAAAAGACTGTGCTGGGTGGGTGGCAAGTTGGAGGGGCAGGTCCTGATCTTCCTGTCTCCGAACTTCTTCAATTTTGCCTCCAAAGAGTAATGGCAACCAAATGGAGTCATCTGTAATGCCCAGGTGTAATGTGGCTGGAGCGATGTGGAACGCAAACATGTATCACATCATATCAGGTTGAGATCTGCAGAGGCAGTCAGCGCATTTGCCATGGAATGGTGAGCTGCCCTGTTAATGACCCGAGCAATTCTCCTAGTCATGCTCATTGCCCAATTTTTCTGCAAGAGTCTGGTGCCCACCGGTAGGCTCTCTGTGTGCAGTGGGGTTGGTAGGTCAGCACCAAGAGTCAGGAGGCTTGGAGGAAGATAAACTTGGTTTCTTGGCCCCCCCCCTCTCCCTGTCCGCAAGGTTGCCTCTTAAATTGCTTGAACATAAAAGATCCCTTTTTCTTTGCTCGCCTATCGTCGATCCGCTGTGGAAGGGGCGAATTGGTCTTAAAAGACTGTACTAGGTGGGCGACAAATTGGAGGGGCAGGTCCTGAGCTGCCTGTCTCCGAACTTCTTCAATTTTGCCTTCAAAGAGTAATGGCAACCAAATGGCATCATCCGTAATGCCCGGGTGTAATGTGGCTGGAACGACATGGAACACAAACATGCATCATGTCATATCAGGTTGAGATTCGCAGAGGCAGTCAGCGCATTTGCCATGGAATAGTGAGCTGCCCTGTTAATGACCCGAACAATTCTGGCCATTGCCTCCCAGGCATACTTACTGCCTGATTTTTCTGCAAGTCAGAAGATCGCCAATAAGGCCAAGTCTAACATCGAAGACGTGGGGACAACATTTTGAACCAGCTTTGATGTGGCATGAAACACATTCTTGTCCACTTTACAAAAAAGTGTGGAAGCTGCTAAATTCCTATCCAGAGCCGGGTGTTCAGTATGGAAAGTGTTGGAGTATGTTTTGTACCAGCGCAATGAGAATGTCGCTGGTGCTTGGCTTTCATAAAAGAAAGCCTTAGCTTTCCCCGGATCACAGATTCATCCAGACAGACAGTCATTAATCTCCGATCTTTGCTGAATGAGGAAGCAGCCAGAAAGATGGAGTCTCTTCCTCATCGTCCTTGACCTTATAGTCATGCGTGGTGGTAGGGGGTGGAGGGCCTTCCGAAACCAACAACACCCGTTACATCTCTTTGATGACAGCCTTAAAGCTGAACTCAGTCCGCTCCATGGTTGGATCTGACTGAGTAAAGCTGTTGTTCAGAAGTATCTTCACACTCACCGTGTGTAGTGTCCCATTTTGGTTCTGCCTCCATATCCAGATAAACTATCCCTGATGGCACTGATGACGCAATGCCGTCTTCTCTGTGTAAGTCACGGTAATGTCCCTGTGGGTAAGTCGAAAACATACGGTAAGCCGGCTCTGCCTGACGAATGTGTCGTACTGGTATGGATGGCTGCTTTGCCAGAAGCATGGTCAGCATGGTTACCAGCCATGCAGAAGGCGGTCCGGTTGGTGTCAGTACTGGCCGTGCCATGGGCATGGCTGAACACACGGATCTATCACTAAAGTCCCTGTCATACTATGTTTGTGTAGCCATAAGCCTGGTTAGACGAATGGATCTAGCACTAAGGTCCCTGTAATTGTAATTGTATGTAGATGTAGGCATGGTAGGACGAACAGATCTATCATCAAGATCTCCGTAATTGTAGGGAGATGAAGTCACAGGCCTGGCGAGATAGACGGATCTTTCAGTAAGATCCTTGGATTGCGATGGCTGGACTGGCTGGCTCGTTTGGCTAGACGATTATGGATGTCAAAATGGTAGTATAGTATGTATCCATTGGATCTGTTAAATCCCCATGCGCCCTGACTTACAGGCCCTAAGGCCATGCTCAGACATGCAGGGGGACTTACGCCTCCTGGGCTGCCTAAAATGGGAGTACACTCCTCTATTGTATCATAGTTACCTGTACATACACTCCTGGATCATATGGCGCACACACTGCACAGTACTCACGAAGTACATTTTTTACACACAATGCATCAACTCATGCATGTCTTCCCTGGCCTTGAATTTGTTGTATTTATACACTTCATCAACATGTTTCACTGAAACAAAATAAAACACAGCACAAAATGTGTGAATTAACAATGCAGCTTGTTAATAGCTCACTAAACCAACACCCATTACTAACAGGATGAGCGAACATTAGGCAGTGTGTGCGAAACCATGAATTACAACATGCATCAATGATAGCATGTTGTGCCATGTGGTCTAAATAGACAAAGTCCAAGAAGGGGACACATTCATGAAAATATTGGAAAAATTGCAAAAATAATGTATACCACCTGTAGAGGAATGATTAATACACACTATAAATTCAAATTTCTAGATGGATGGTTAAAATTAACATCAATATTGGCATGGATTGATGGGTGGTTTTTCGTACGATGTTGACTGGTTAGCTTAAAAACTAGCAACACCTGGTGGTGGCAAGAGGATGTAATATGCAAGAGTTATTGCCCTTTGTCTATATGATATAGACACAAAAGATGAATTTTCATCTTTTAGTAGGGCTTGATTCGGGAGATAGCAGGCTTATATCCGTAACGTTAAAGTGATCGGGGAACATTTTTGAAGGAGAAACTAATTTAATCAGAACAAATTATATTATTCTTTACAGGCATAGTTGAAATAATTCTCTGAAACCACTTTCAGTTTTTGCTATGATACAACAGGCTTATGTCATCTGGTTTTAGCTTTACTTTTTTTCTGCTGTGTTGCCATCAAAGAAGCCTTTCTTTTATCAGCATTTATAACACTGTACTTCTTCTTACAACACACTTAAAACCTCTTTAATACCATCTGAAGATTATGTTCTGGTTAATTTGTACAGCTGGGTTTATCAAGTAAAGTAGTATCATCAGCAGGTAGACCAGCTGATGATACTTTATTTCCAATCTTTAAGGGAAGGTGGTTTATAAAACATACAATCCAATATGGCCCAAGTATTTAGCCTTGTGGCACATCACATTGTATTCTTATACTTTAAGACACATGTCCATTCAGTCACGTTTTGAAAACTGTCACTTAAGTATCAAGCAAATCATTTGCAAACTATGTCACTATATCGATAACTTTTTTATTTCTTCGAGGAGAATTTCATGCTCTACAATTTAAAAAAATCAACCATTGATATTAGTACCATTTCACAGAAATGGTTTTGCCTTAAACTAGATTGGTGATCATGAAGAGGTTTGTGGTCTTTGAGAGAAGTCATACACAAGAGTCCCTCGAGGAACTGACATTCTGCTGACCAAAATAAAATCTCTCGTATTCTTGAGAAACGATAGCTGATATAATGGATATAAGCAATTGTCTGAAGCAATGTTAAGTTATACTTACTGCATGCTACATTTGGACAAATCCATAACTTATAATTTTTTGAAGAAACAGAAGTTACTAAAGTAGTATCATTCAAGGTATTCATCAGATATAACCACAAACTGGGTTTGATAGAAACAAATGCATCCTTGTTTGTGTTATCATGCTAACAAGCCAGTATAGCTGAAATCCCAAGTCAAGACCTTTGACCTTAAAATCAATGTCAGAGTGCTGACTGTCTACTTGTTAATTGGAATGCAACAAAATACAAAGTCTGGTAAAAATTAATTTTTGTATGTACAAGTCACTGTATTCATAAGCTGAATGAAGTACAAAAATGTAGGCAATACTCTCTAACTTAACTCCAAGAACAATAAGATCTGAATTTCAAACCCATTCATAAAAGTGTGGGTATGTTGGTAGTCAGATCTGTACCATTTTCATCCAGAGCCAATTATATTGTACAAAGTTTGTTTTCAAACAAAACCCCATGTTAATGCCACCATTCAAGAGGAGTATTAATAACAAAATTTTAGAGATGGCCAGAAGGTGCCATGTTGCACATGAGCACCAATTTCATTCAAAACCAATCACATAAGTGTTTTAGTGAAAACTCCATGTTAATACGATTATCTGTTCAGGAGAAGTAACCGCACAAATGTTCAGGATGGCCGTCAAAGCAGGCACTTTGGTGATTGAATCTACATAGCTTTTGACATAGCAACAATCACATATTGCAAGAAGGAAGTTTTTATCTTAAAAGTCAATAGACCATTTGTGCAGGAGAAATAACTGTTATGAAATTTCTAACATTTTGGAGGTCATGTCAACATCATTTACATTTAGTAACAGCTACATATAGTGAGAAGTATTTTAGAGAAAATCAGACCTTGCTACTACCATCCCTTCAAGTGGAGTAGTGACAAGATTTTCAATATCGCCACGGTGCATCATTTGTGTTTGGACCAAACTGATATCCTAAGAAGTATTTAGATGAAACACCCATGTTGATAGGATAGCGATAAATATTTTTCAATTGCCTCCTCCTTCCTTGACAATAATATTGGATGCTCAAGGGAAACTACTTTCATTTAGGACCAGCCAGACCTTGGGATGAATGTGTAACTAAAGTTTCCACTGCAGTACTCCTAGGAGTAGTGATATCAAAATTTTGCCAATGGATAGACGATGATGACAGGTGATCTATAACCAGTAGAGCCCACAAATCATGCACATGATTTTTAATTAATTTCAAACGAGCTGGACAATTTGGTCGAAAATTGTTCACATCCCCTGCATTTTGGAGTGGAGTTACATTTACAGTTTTCAAGAAATGAAGAAATTTACCAGTCTTAGGAGTATGAACGAGATTGTCCCTTTAATATCAGGTGGTGCTATTTTGAAGAGTCTTGCAGATTTATCAATGTTAGTGTTTTGCAAATACTTTAAAACAAATATTAAACTTATTTCAGGAAATGTATCACCTACTGATAACTGTTCAGCACAATATCACTTTAGTTGTTTGTGATCTGAGCCAATTTTAGACTTTTACGCCTGGAGGACACATTTATTAAAAAAAAAAAATGGTTGCACTTTTTGGAGAGTCATGTCATTTTGCTACAATATCATTTTTCACACACACTAAGAGTGCACCAATTTCTGTTTTTCTGTTTTTATGAAAAGGTATATCATAATAATTTACTGGCAGAACATTATCCAAATGATTTTCCTTTAATAGTATGTTAGAGATTCCTTACAGATGCACATCATATTTTGCTGGTGTAAGTGTAAGTTTAACTTTAGCAATATTGCATGTAATTCATATATTGATATGTCTTACATCAAAACTTTTTTCCTAAATTCCAATGTTCAAATATTATTTATTTCATGGGGCACAAAAGATTTTGTTAAAACAAGAGGTACATAATAATTTGCTGCATTAATACAAAGATTTTATTGAATTTTACCAGAAAGGTGGATAACACTGCATCATTGTAATGCAATAAGAAGTTAGTTATGCCTCACACAAACTTATACAATTAATCACGTGGCAATTTTCTGGTTTGTTCATCCTGAAATAATTAGTTACAAAGTACTTCAATTGCTTGGAGTTATACATCACCCATTTCTGAAATGATTCTGTGTTCTATGATAACTTATTCCTTGGTAAAGTCAAAAGCAAACTGCCCAACATATTTGCCTCATATAGTAATTTCAAAATTATCACAACTACGCACTCCTTCGTCACAGGATAAAGCTGCAAATAGTAAAATTGTATAGATTATTGGCGGTTCAGATAGTATCAGTACAGAAAATATGACTCCTTTGAGAATCTCAATAACATGTAAAGGTATATATATATATATATATATATATATATATATATATATATATATATATATATATATATATATATATTTACCAAGCGTTACCTTTTTCCCTTCCTTTGCCAACTTCAGAAGTGCATTTTCAAGAGCCAACCATCGGGCTGGAATTGTTGTCCCCCAGTGGTCCTGTTTTTGAGCTAGTTCAATTATTTTCTTCTTCAGTGCATCAATGGTAGGATCAGGCCTTGCATTGGTTACAGCAAACTCTGCATCAGCCAAATGGTAACGCAGTGGCCTGTCCTTTAATAATTCCCGAATTTTGTCAAAGTGTTCTTTCTTTCTCTCATCAACAAGGTCCTAGAAAAAAAGGAACAAAACTGTCGGTGCCTCACAGCAAAAAAATCTTTAGGTATCACAGGGAGGGAATCAAAGGAACATAATAGAAAATAATATTGTACATTTGGTGCAAGATTATATATAATAACTAGTGTTGTGTAAAGGAAACGGGAAAATTAAAGAAAAATATGCTACAGGTTAATTATTTTGTTGGAATAATGCTTAAATATGGGAAACTAAGCACAAAACATGTTATAGGAGAATTTAGGAACCAAATTTATATCACAATCTATCAGCATTTATTGTACAAGAGCCTGTCATAAGAGCTTACAGATTTTAACAAAGGACGAGACTTAAATACCATGGTTGGATAGAGATAAGAAGTACTGCCATAAAACGTACCAGATGGTTTTAAAATGCTGCATGGTTTCAGGACTACTCTAGTAATTTACCTCAGCTCATCTGCATATTAAAATGTGATATGCGGTGATTCAACTCCAAATACTTTGGAGTTATGGTATTATAATCCTTTAAATATACATATCTTTCTTTACAGATATATATATACAGTGATTTCGACCTTTGTCAATGTATGGTGTCATGGACTGAACTTACTGTACAGAAACTATTATTTTCATTATTAGATTTACCATGGCCTTGACATTTGACCCCAAAATATATAGATTTTTTCCCCTACTCTAAGTGCAAGCCATCTAGAAAATTTGGTAAAGTAAGGTAATCTAGAACAAGAAGTATTATACAAAACCAAATTTGAAGGTGACCTTGAACTTTGACCTTTTAAACCATAATACACTACTTTATCATATCTTATGTACAAGGCCTCCACAAACGTTAGTCAAGACACACGATACAGAACTAAAGTTTGTATGCAAAAAGCAAGTTTCTCCTTTCAGTTACACAACCATGACCTTTGAACTTTTTACCTCAAGATCAAAAATCTCCCGTTTTACTCAAAGTGTGTGCAACCCAGACACTTTGTTGATAGTACCAAGTCTACAGTTGAAAATTTCAATGCAAAAAGATTGTTTATTTTTCAGCTAATCTGACCCTGATCTTTAATTGTTTTACTCCATTATAAACAGACTTCTTTCTTACTCCAAGTGCTAGCTATCCACAAAGTTTAATCCAGGTTTGTGATCTAAAACTAAAGTTATTGTGCATAAATCACAATTATTCTTTCAGTTACAGTGATCTTGATGTCTAGCCTATTGACTCCAAGGTCAACAGGCTTCTTTTATATCCCAAGTTCTAGCCATCCACAAAGGCAGGTAGTATAAAACTGAAGGTATTGTGCAAAAAATGGTAATGGTAACAGACAGACAGAACGATGACATAACATTATATGGTTAACCTTTTGTTGAGTATAAAATGGCTTTTACACTGTTGTTTTTTTGCTGTTGCTTTTTTCCTACTTACTGTATAAAAATAAGTAACTGAAGCCCTTCACAAAGATATCAGCAACTAGGAATTAAGGATGGTCGC
Organism: Margaritifera margaritifera; assembly: GCA_029931535.1. NCBI lineage: Eukaryota > Metazoa > Mollusca > Bivalvia > Unionida > Margaritiferidae > Margaritifera > Margaritifera margaritifera. The sequence continues at coordinate 10,037,927 of JAQPZY010001688.1, forward strand.
TTGTGAACTGTTGGATTATTTACACTATGAACAAATGGATATTTTTATATATCTAGGATCCTCAAATCACTTTAACATTTATAGGTTGGAGTGCCATTTATTCCGCTGTTATTAGGTTAATAGGTTAAGGGTGATCACCATTGTAAGTGTGCTTATATTCCAAAATATATAGGAACAATGCACCCTGGCACTAATCAGGCATACAATAATAGTTGAATGAGTATTTACAAATTCTTTAAAGCAGCACAGGTTGAAATTATTTTGAAAATTCCTATCAAATGCAGAAAACATGAGTCTTGGTGAGTACTTTTTTTTCAACATGACACCAGTTTTGAGATCATATTGGATTCTGCAATATCAAGTTTGCACGGCTTATACCTGGCAACTGTAAATTGGTTAAGATTTCCCATGGTCTTGTATACTTTTCGTGGAGCTTGTGATTTTCATTAGACTGTAATTGCAATTATCAGAATTGTTGAATCATTTTTCCTTTTGAATATTTAATAAGAAACATAAGTAACAACCACATAATTTTCCATGTAATCTCTCCCACAGTCCATATCGATAAAAGACACAGATACAGATGTCATATTGTAATGATTACTTCATTTTGATCTGTACAGTGGAAGTCGATTTAACAAACGTGGGCTTACTTAAATATTTACCTGAAAAGCAATTCTAAAGAATGAATGTATTTCCCTTTTCATCCCAAGCAAATGTCTTTTACAGTTTGTACTTTCTCAACACATAAAAAATGTTAAAAAATTATGACAATATAATACTGGCAATTTTGAAGACCCATTCGAACAGAAAATCATGGTTCTGTAATTTCATTTTTTTAACTAACATGAAATTCATTTTGGTGATTGAAAATGTTTTAAATCTCGTTAGAAATGTATAGTAAACATCTGTCTTTAGACTACCCCTTCTGCCATCAAAAAATGGTCAGTGAAGACAGGTGGTCTCTGATAACAGGTATGTTCAAACTTAAGAAAGAAAATTACCCATGATTACTGTTCATATATTTCAGTTTGTATTCACAGTTCTTCTAAAATTATTACATGCATCATATTAATTAAAAATTTCAAATTTATATTACACTAAAAATACATTGATCATGAACAATATCAATTTCATTTGAAGTTCAAGTGTAGTCTATTGGGAAAGGAACTGAAAAATTAATTATACGGAAAACCTTACTCATCCTGTCCAGATATTGTAAAGTTAGTTATGCTAACGCTTAATTTTTTTGAGCCAGAAGCCAAAACCAAAACCTAATCACCCACAACATACATAGGACTTTAGCTTTAAGACTTGTTATGGCGTCAGGCTCGTCTTTAGTGAAAATTATGACAATCTGACATCCAATTTGAAAATGTTGTTATCACTGCACCTCTTGAATGGCTGCTCATATCAACATGGAGCTTTCATGAAAAGACTTTTATGCTATCTAGTTTGTCCTATATGAAATTGGTGCTGATCTAACAGCCAGTATAGATGCCATGGCAGCCATCTTGAAACCTTGTTATCACTCAAGAATATCAGAGATTACTTCAACACTTAGCAGTTAAAAAATATTCAACTGCCTTATCTTGGATCACTGGAAATTATTTTAGGCCAGAAGAGAGACCCTTGTTTTTGTGCATCTCAGTTTGTATTTTGCCTGCAGAGTCTACTAAGGAATCATGGTTAGAAAGGATTAAATAAAAGTTCTGTAGTCTCTATATCTGGTTTGTCTATAAGGTCATTCATAGCATTGTTGAAACACATACTTTCCCAAGACACTACGGTTGCTTGTTGCACTTGGCAGGTGGTCACTCACACCATTACATTTTATAGTAGAATCCATCTGTGAATGATGATTTTGGTTGTAAATAATAGGTGGTTGGCTATAACAGAGATTGCTTAAGTCAGGTTTAACTGTTGTAAATAGTTCATAGATCACGTTTTTAAATTGTTAAGTTACTATTGGGGACAAATAATCTATAAAACGACGGCATATATAATGACATTGTTTTAGCATCGTTGTAATGCAGATGTTGGCTACACTGGCTCAAGATCCAATCAAGCAATCAAATAATTGTGTATATTTTACATCAAACTGTGGCCGTAATATCATTAAACAAAGAAACACAAGTGATGAAAAAAGTAAACTGCACAAAGCTGTACATCAAATTTAGTTAAGAACCTAATTGAGACAGGATACATGACTGTTGATAATCATGTCTTGCAGCATTGTATGTTAAATAGGGCTACTGCTAGTTTAAAAAATCTAATTCAAAGTACAAAAAGTAAAATGCAAGTGAACTTCTGTTTCATATGATACTGCATACTAGTACCAATTCAAGACGACATGAAAAGGGAGTTACAGTAGAAGAACATGATGTTGTGAGGTAAACATAAGTGAATAAGATACCATATTTTCACCAAATGACAGTTCACAACGATAACAATCAAACACTCCCATTACCATTTCAATATATTATAGCATTTACTGAATGTGGAATGAACAGGATGCAAAATAGGAGGAATGTAGGGAGTAATGAACAACATACAACACTAATAAAGTTTGTGCCCATTAAGAATTTCTTTGACTGTGCTCGGATAATATCCAAGTTGCATGTGTGACACAATCTATCTTACCTTTGCTATTGCATCAAGATGTGTCCCAACAAGAATAACATCTCCGTGTCTCTGGTCTGAATCGAGTGCAATAGGTAAAAACACATGCGAGTGAATAGAATTTAGCCAATAAACAAAGTAATCTGAAAAAAAGGATACAAGCAAGAATAAAAACAAATTCTAAAACTAGATTTGTGTTTGCAAAATATCTATGCCCCACTGCAATCCATCAAACAGTCCAAAGAAGTTCAAAAACCTGAACGAATTTGAAAAACAATTCTATAATGGTGTTAATACTTAAACAGGTCATTTGCATATATATACAAACATCCCTAGAAAATATCAATTGTCTAACTGTAATGCTTTTTGCTTACTCCAGCTAGCAAAGTTTTCATAAAAACAATTTGTAATAGTAATAAAATCAGTGATGTACATGGTGAGAAGGGACATGAGCGGCAGACAGACATAGGTAACACTATATACCCCATCCATAGATTGGGCAGGGGTATACAAATTCAAAAATTGCAGCTAAAATGCCCTGAAAATCTAATCAAGTTATCTACATATGCAAAAAAATATGCTTGCCAAATTAAATTAATATGGAGTGTTTTTGTACAGTGCTGCTAACTAGCTTCTTAGAACGTACCAACAGACTTTCTAACGTGTAGACGGACATGACCAAGAAGCTCTCGCTGCTAGTGGTAGAAGAATAAAAATAGCAGCAGTAATAACTAGATTACTACTACCTCCACCACCACCACCACCACCAATAATAATAATAGTAATAATAATAATAATGGCATATGTTAATATTTATATCAAAGAAAGATACATACCACAGACTTTCACCATTACAGTGAATCACTGATCTGATGGCATACTATTTAGTAACATAGGACACTAAAGTATTTATGAACAGGAAATATTGTTAGCAAACTAAATGTAAACAAAATTTGTATATCAGTCATGATGAACACAGCTGCATTACAAATTGGTTTGCGCAATCTTCAGGAGCTTCATTGGTCTATGTGGTGTGCGCATTCATATAACTAGAATGCTGCACAGTGTAGGCTTAGAATCTATATCAACTTGATTACCCTGTTTTGGAGCCAGTCAATATTGTGTTTACATAAGTATTTACATTTGTGCAGAATCCGTATCATATATGTGTAGACAGAAACCAGGGACAGCTGACACTTACCCTGTACGATGCATGGTTCGTTGCCACTCATGTCTAAGCTAAATCTGTCTTTTTTAACTGGATCTCCCAAAGGCAGGGACAGGTCTGTCACCAGCAGATATATGGTTCTTGATGAAATAAAGGTCTGATGGGTAGTATAGTATAGAAACTGGCCAGCAAAATCCATTATTGTAAGAGGAGACGATAAACTGCCATGTGGAGTGAAAGACTGTGCTTCACGAACTAAGTTTCTGATTTCTGGATTTGTTTGAAGTTGTTTAGTTTCTCTTTTTTTCATTTCTTTTTTGACTTTTTTATCTGACACGTCTGCAGAAGCAATGGTTCCCACAGTGGTGTTATTCTCTGAATTTTGTATAATATCGTTTCCACTGTTATCACGACTTTCTGCAGAATTTGGAGGCTTTGATCTTTCACCTTTATCATACTCATGGAGTACCTCTAACAGATCACGTCTAATTAATTTAGCACGATCTGAAAATAAACATATCTCTTAAATTGAATTCATGCCATGGGTTTTAAAACTGTAAAATGATCTTTGTAATGCTTTCGTAAACTATAATTCAGACAATAATAACATTATTTAAAAGAAGCGAGTGTTTCGTATTCCTTGTCACTCAGTCTGATAAAAAACGGAAAGAAACATTGATCACCTTGAGGTGCACTGCATTGGGTAATGATGAACATCATTCATTCATCTAATTACAGACTAAATTGGTTTGTCTTAATGTAATTCTATATTGTATGGAAAGATTTGTGGTACTTTGCTGCATGTACTTTCATTGGTCATTAAATATTACCTATTATTTGTCACCCTTATGGCCAGTGAGCATATGCTCTTCTTACACTAGCCAGAAATAACATTTATATTTTCATTTCTTTAACCAGAGGAAAAGTAAGAGGGTGTGGTGTTTATCTACATACCTGAATCTATTTTGCTCCATTCTCCTGTGCCATGGTTTATTTGTAGATGATAAAAGTCAATGCCCTCAGTCGATTTGGTCTCGTTTTCTTCTACTTCCTCTCCAAGCAAGCGTTTGACAAGTGATGTTTTTCCCACACCTTGATGACCAATTACCATTACACGGATGTTATAGACCTTTTTAGATCCTGATGCTAGAGCCTCTCTGTACAGCTGTTGATCCCTTTCATTCATACGTTGGATTTCTTCAGGTGTTTCTATAAAGATATTCACAAACATTTATTAGAGAAGATTGTATCCAGTATGCTTTCAACCATCAATGTGTCTCCCCTTATATACATTTAACCAAAATTGTAATTAAGCATATTTGGAAACCATATCCTTGGTTCTATTGAACTTACTCATTTAGTTGGAAAGATCATCAGGACTGTTTACTTTAAGTACATCACCATGTAATGTGATATCTGGAAGGTCAAAGTATATAAGCCTATAACGGCACTGATGCTGCAACACAGGGAACTTCTGTGCATAGTTGGAATTGTTGCACTCTTACATGTAAGTAAGACAAAGTTCAGCTTAGTCAGACAGCTTAAGCTTGAATCATCAGGCAGTGTGATGCTGCTCAGTTTCACCTTCTCCAGGTGAGTACAGACACTGATACTTCTACAGAGAGATCTCTTACACTCCTCAGATATGGTTATCGTACTTAGTGCAAAGAAGGTCAGATTAGTCAGATGTATCAAGTCAAGAACATTATACTGTAGTGTGATGTTGCTCAGTTCCTGCTTCTCCAGATGAGTTCAGACACTGATTTTATATGCAGGGATCCACTACACTCTTTGGATATAGTTATCCCATTTAGTGCAAGGAAAGTCAAGTCAGTCAGACCTAAAAAGTCGAGCAAACCATAGTGTAGTGTGATGTCCCTCACTTCCAGCTTGTCCAGGTGAATAGTCACTGATGCTTCTACATAGATGTACTAAACTTCTTAGATATAGTTAGCCCATGTAGTGCAAGGAAGGTCAGGTTATTCAGACTGATAAAGTCAAGTACACCATAAAGTTATGTGTTGTTGCTGAGCTTCAGCTTTACTAGATAAGTACAGACACTGATGCTTGTAAACAGAGATCTGCTACACTCTTTGGATATGGTTATCCTATTTAGTGCGAGGAAGGTCGGGTTAGTCAGACCTAACAAGTCATGTGCACCATAATGTAGCTTGATGTCCATCAGTTCCAGCTTTTCTGGGTGAGTACAGTCATTGACATTTCTACACAGTTCTACTATACTATTTAGATATGGTTATCTCATTAGTGCAATAGTCAGTGATCAGTGCAATAGTCAGTGATCAGTGCAATAGTCAGTGATCAGTGCAATAGTCAGTGATCAGTGCAATAGTCAGTGATCAGTGCAATAGTCAGTGATCAGTGCAATAGTCAGTGATCAGTGCAATAGTCAGTGATCAGTGCAATAGTCAGTGATCAATGCAATAGTCAGTGATCAGTGCAATAGTCAGTGATCAGTGCAATAGTCAGTGATCAGTGCAATAGTCAGTGATCAGTGCAATAGTCAGTGATCAGTGCAATAGTCAGTGATCAGTGCAATAGTCAGTGATCAGTGCAATAGTCAGTGATCAGTGCAATAGTCAGTGATCAATGCAATAGTCAGTGATAAATGCCTTCGTCCACTGAATCATATACAGTTAGTGGGGTTTGTAACGTAAAACTGTAAACATTTTTCTCAACCAGATGAATAGCGCCAATAATTACTTTAACCGCAATTATTCGTATTTGCTGGAATTCCTATCTGTTAAAATGTTTTTCACGGTGACTTTGTTTCATACAATGTTAATGGAAACTACATGGAATTACAGATTAAATATCAGCATTAAGGACGAAAATGGAAAAGTAATAGCTTTTCACAGTATACCAGTTACATTTGTATTTCATCTTAAATACTAAATTAATGGAAGAAATCTCAAAAAGTCCTAGTACTTTCAGCTTTAAATCAGCAGAAAGAAAGGCAGAAGTATTACAATTGGTATCTGATGCAGTTACTAAACAATTTGTAAATACACATGTGGGTAATCAACTACATAAGACTTTGAATATATATATATATATATAATAATAATAATAACATGGAAGGAAAGATTTATAATAAATAAGCAGCTGTAAATCAGAGTATCAGAGTAAAAGTTACTTATATTGATTAGTTTTTGGAAAGACTGACAATAACAAATTGTTTTTGAGTCCATAGGCATTTTTTCGGTAGAGATTTAATGCCCTGTCGAATGCTATAAATTGTTGCAAGATGGAAAAGAACAATCAGGAGAAATAACTTGTAGCAAACAAATGATAAACTCTCAGTAGATGCATTAGTAAGTGATAGAGGAACAATAAAGAACTCTCTAGAAAGCAACAGTACTTTACAATCACATATAGAATAGTTAAAAAAGACTTAAATAATGTAATACAACAAAGCGAACAAGACATTAAAAAGTTAGTTATTGATTTTAAAGGTGCTGTAATAAAAACTGGGAGATAAGATAATTGAGAACACTAATAAATTATCACAGTTACAAGAAAAGAGTGATCAAAAGAAATAACCAAAAGGACTGATGACAACAAAAACAAAAAACTGTCAGTGACAGTATGATTAGATCTATGAGAACGACCAACGATTTATATATTACTTACTTAGGTGACAAAATCAAAATGATAAATTATCAAACCTCACCAACTCTAAGCAATGAACTTACTGTTGGAATAGAAAAATCAAAAACATGTAGCAAAGAATAAAACAAATCGAGTACAAGAAAGTACACGTACTGACAAATAAAAAAGTGAAATTATTAAGAAAGGATATTAATGACATAGAATAAATGTTTACAACCAAAACAGATGCTTCTATGGCAGATCATGAAAATGAATATCTTGCAATCAGTGTTAGTATTAATAAAACACTTTTAGCATCAAGTGAAAGAATATATAGTTAAATCAAACAATGAATGAAACATTGAAAACTGATCCCAATATAGAAATGGGCATTTCAAAGTATGATCACAATTGAGGAAAGACAGATGAAATGGGTTGGATAAAAAACTAATACCTGGATGTATAATTCTTCATTACGTTTGCATTTTACAAGTTTATTAAGAACAAAATGGTGTTATAGTTTATGTAATAAATGTTCATTGCGTACTAATGGACGATATGAAATTATAGATGTTTAAATATGAAATTAATCAAACAACAATAGCTATTGCTTGTGAATTTTATGATACTCCATCACATTTGTCCTGATTTCAGACCCACATAATTGGTGCATTGTATTATAATGGCTTGAAAAATAAATAAATCAGGTTCTGGTTGGGTTAAATTTAAACAATCAAGATAATGAATATTTTTTCATCGTAAATTTTTAGAAAAGTAATAATTTTTACGCTTCCAAACATAGGATTGCATATTATCTAGACGTAAACACTGTTATAGTCTTGGGAATAAAAGGCTCTGCTGAAAATACTCTTTGAATAAGCTACGATGCAGATAGTATTAACATTTGTTACTATTAAATAGTGTAAGCAGAAAATGGCAAGGCCAACTGTTATGATTGATGGATCAATAGTTAATGCTTTACAATATATTCACAAGATGTAATTTATCTTTATCAAATATTTGATCCAGATGGTGCAATGATGATATTAATCCATAGAAGAAGTAAAAAAATGACCTAGATAAGGCTCTTTCTCTTCTTTTCTTCTATTCATCCCAATGCTGTTTTAGAAAAACCTAGACAGCCTAAACTTAATGATTTCTGCTTATAAAAAAGTATAACCCACAAAACCACGGGCACCTATTACAATGGCAATACATGCATACTCACTAGTTTCAGCCTATCAGATAATCTAACTGTAATAGGAACTGGTGATAAATTAGATAAATGGTTATAATTACTAATTAGTGTATGCCATGGAAATAATATGTTGTTTCTGAAAGGTGACTGTGCCAACACTGAATATGTAAAAAAAGAAAGCAACTAACCCAACCAAGTTATCATTCAGTGGTGGACATTATTAATTATCTGTGTGGGTAATAAGTGCAAACAATGTTATAAAGCTCTTCATGAAAATATTAGATTTATAGTGGTCTTTTACTCGAAAGATACAAATCTATAGAAACTGTCAGAACAAAACAATGTGGTATCTGCATTAACGAAGTAACAAAATAGTTGAAATGTTAAAGAAAACAAAAGAAAAAAACTTCCATTATATTTTACTGCAGGTTTTATTATAAGGTGGTAGAATAAAGAAATCATTTACAGTAGCCATATGGAGTCGTGTTCATGTTATCTGATATAAATTTCTTGTGATCATATTTAATGCAACTTATCTAACGTAATATTGTATATCTCATGATGGTAAAATCAATGTATATTCATCTCTTAGTGATTTATAGTTTGGTTAAATAGGCAATCTTTGTAGATTTCTAATTTTTTTCTTCTAATTATTGATTTTTTGTAATACCCTTGCATACTTTCTTTTCATCTATGTTAGTGGAAAAGAATGTAGCTTACTTTTAAGACTACAACATTCCTGTATTGATACAACATTTAATTCATCTTTAAAAGTTCTGGTATCTTTATATTCAGTTGAAGAATAACAAATTATTATCTTCCTAATATTAAACTGTACCACATAAATTAATCATTTCTTTAATGTCATTTTAACAATTATCTGTCTCTACATGAATACATAAAGAATTTGTCATTACAAGCTTCATTTTATCACCATTTTGTGTTTTGAGCTTGTTGAAGTAGAAGTTATACATAAGAAACTTACTTAATACCAGGACTGTAAAACCATCATAAATTGGTTTGGCTATTTTTCTTTTTATTTAACCATATCTTTTTCTATGATTGTTCTCCTTGCAAATGAAACATTCTTTTGAAGTTCAAAATATTCCTCTTCACTGGTACATATGATTACATTCGTCCTCTTTCTTAAATTTTCCATCCGTTTACCGAACACAGCGTTATTCAGCAGTCTAAAGAAATCCTTTTCAAAAATACTGGTTGATTGTTTTCTCAAAGATGCGTTCAGTTCAATATAAGATTAAATAAACGAGTTTGACAATGGTTCTTGGCTGAACAAAACTAAACTGGACATGAAACAAATTATGATGACGAATAATATGTGTTTTTTAACGTGTGCAATAATGTAGGTACTGAATGTATTGTACCCTTTTTTAACTTCCGTCAGTCCATTATAGAGAAATCATACTCATTAAACATTAGTTTTTTCTGGTGTTAAATGGTAGTCCCTGAAATAGTTGTGCAAATGTGTTTGTAAATTTGACAAACAGATCAGAATTCGTCAAAACTGTCATGACATTTAACTATCTTTCGTAACATAGTAGTCATGAAGATCATTAAGAGAATTCAACTTGAAATCTTCATGACGTCCCTTTAACATACTGGTCTTCCGCTTTGCTAATAACTAACTCCGGAGTTTTGAATAAATGTCTGAAATTGGTTGTAATTTAGTTTATCAAACGTTTAAATCAATGTTTTAAGTTCATCCATGTATTCATTTCAATAGATTTTCCAATTATTTTGGTTCCCGTCTTATGATATTGTCACCTATGGTTCCAAAATGCTTTATGATTTCTTAAGTTTATTATGGTTAGAGTATTAACAACCTGTTCTACTGATTGGCCCAGAAATTGTTTTCTTTACAAAAACTTCATTGGAATCTTTTTTCAAATCTATCAACTATAAATCTTTACTAAACAAAATGTAATTTTCATCATTCTTTTTATTGCTACTCCTTGATCCATATCAATTTTTACCAAGAGTTTGCTCTTCAGATGAGAATCGTACGCAGACAAATTCTAAATAAATAGTGGTACATATTTAGGATATTTTAATTTAAAGTACACTCTAGATCTGCAGGACCTCTGTATTTGCTACTTAAGTGATTAGTATTAGGACCTCTGTATTTGCTACTTAAGTGATTAGTATTTTACTTTGTGGTTTCCTTTTTCTTTCTTTCTTTTCTTCTGCAATGTCTTATATTGATGGAAGTATAATGCTTCTTTTCTACAACAGTAAATATAATTTTAGCAGCGTTGCATATCCTTAGTTTTTTCATAAACGTTTTATGCAGTTGATTGCAAATACTCTTAAAATTTATGTATACCGTCTGCTCGTCTGTAAACTATATCTTCGTAGACTTTGTAAACCAATTTAAGGTTAAGATAAATCCTCATTGTATGTGCTATGCTGTTCCTATTGCCCATGATGCATTTGGGTTTTGTCTACAACTGCTTATTGGCTTTCAAGATCACTATATAGAACAAACTTAACTGTTAGCTACCGATGATACTTTTTAAATTTAACAACAGAACAATTTTCAGGCATCATGTATATTGTCTTATCTATTTTACTGCACACTCTTATGTATTCTTGCAGCGATAACTCAGAATCTTCCGGCAAAATATTTTTGCTATGACGTTTGCTTACTTGAATATTTATTTTGACAAATAAATTTTTCCAACAAAAAAAAATAAATAATAAAAGAAAAAACAATTGTTCCTATCAATTACAATTAGCACACCTACATGACTACCTAGTTCTGTTTCTGTGCTTTTAACTGGCTTTTCAAGTTTGTCTACTGTTTCAAAGTCATTATGAGATATCTTAATTCACAGGTCTGCCATATTTTGTTGACATCAATGAACCCATTATCTATATTTGTCAAGGTCATATTTTTGTGGTCAATGCTGGTTAACTCTTGTCAGTTTATAATAAATGTATACATACAAAAAAACAATGCATGTATTGCTTTTATTTAAATATTAAGACAGGATTTTTATTTTTGTATCCATTCTGGTAAATCTATGTTTGAATCTTCTTTTATTAGTTGATATCGACCTACATTTATTATAAGATAATTTATTAGGTCAACAATCCCCACCCCACCCTTCCCCCACCCCAAAAAAGGAGACAATGTAACAATGTGTCATCACTTACTTCCTGACTAAATTTGGGACATAGTATATCAAACATCCTTCAAACATTACATTTTTGTTTATCATGCTTGCAGATAATGTTCTTTAATGTTAATCAATATACCGCAACATGTTATTTTCTCTCAATCCTTGCCTAATCGATTAATAATGCTGGAATTACTAAACCCAAATCTTTATTTTTTCTACTTATTATTTTCTCTAAGTATAATTCAGCTTCTTCTTCATAAGAAACAAGAAAAACAAAACCAACGAATCCTGTTAAGTTTCATCTTCTCCCATTTCAAATCTCCACTCAGTTTAACTCCCAATAAACCAGTCATGTAGCTTTCGGTTATAATTTCATTTTGTATTTGCATAACAATTATGTTTATCTGTGTTTTCTTTGGAAGACTAGTTAGAGGTGGCAGTAATCCTCTTTTTCAGATTGTGGTAATTTTGTATCAAGTACATGTTTGATCATTTATTATAATATTATTTTTTCAATTACAAATAACCTTTTATGATTTAACAATGTGACTTTTGTTACAGTTCTTCCATACTTGCAATTATGTAGTAATTTTTTACAATGTTCCATGCAAATTTGTAACGCATCTAAAACGTGTTATGTTGTCTTCCATATATACTATTTTAAATTTTTTCTTACATATGAATCTGACGTTGTTATTTATTACTAAAATCACTGTTCAATAAAAAACCATTTACTTTTGTTAGATCAACAATTATTTTATTTATTTTTGCTTGTTTTTGCTTAGACTCATTATATGAATTTTAATAAATGCCTTTTTTTTTTTTAATGATATCTATACTGTTTTTTCCCAATTTTCTTTATCTACCTACAGATTTCTGAGCGGAAATATCAAGTTTCATTGATGTCAATCATGGAAATGGTATTTATCATCTATAATGTCTGCTACAGTACCAGCAGACATCTCGAGATTATTTTAATCAGAGTAATTTTACATTAAAGATGAACAAATATAAATCTTTCAGAATAATATATTTGCTTTTATTACGAGATTGTTCTTTTAATTTTGGAGTAACCAATTTCATAGTTTCCATTTATGTTTGCGACTCTTTTATTGGGTTCCCAACTATTAAGTGAATCATCATTCCCTTTCCAATTTATTGACCTATTGTTTTACCGTTTTTTACTTATTTTTTATTTAACCATGAACACATCCTCCTCTTTGTCGTATATATATAATTCCTCGTCATACAATATACTCTCAAAGATCTTTAGCTTGAAATCTTCCAATGTATATACAGTAGGATCGCCTAAAATTAGTTGCCTCATTGCAAAAGTATGTACAGTGAAATTAGGAAGATAATCTCTTCCAGTAGTGAATTTTAATTTTTAGATCCTAAATTTTCATCTATTTTATATTTAGGCATTCCATAGGTATAAGTTGTCATATAATAAAGCAAGATAATCCATACTTGAGAGCTAGTTTTAGGCTCAGTGGCTTTAATTGCCGTCATACCTATTCATCTGTGATTTGCACTGTTCTATTATCAATAAGGTTAGACAACACATCAGTACAGTTTCTGGTTTCATTTTGAGTTAAATATTTTCACATTCTTGTCTTAAGAGTTCTATTAAATCTTTCTATAGCAGATTTTTTTTCGGAGTAAGTGGAAACATATTACATAACATTCTTCCTCCAACAAACCCCTGCCCTGTCAAAGTGTATCTTTTCTGGGTTTGTTCTTCAAAATTTATTTAAAAACATCGTGCATGTTGTCTTTTTCAATACTTTCTTTGTCCAAACGTATTTTTAGTTAATATCAAAGTCAAAATTTATTTATAGCAATCATTTTATTTCTTATATGCTTTGCATCTCAACAATGTCTGCCTGCCACTGAACGAGTAGTCAGCAGAGGCTCTTATCCCTTTTTCAGATTTTGGTATTTATGTACCAATAAAAATGTTTTATCATTTATTGGATCATTATTTGTACAATTAGAAATTCAGTATGAAATTTACATATTATGATTGAATAATATGCCTCTTTTACAGTTTTCTATACTTGCAAGTAATTATATTTTGATTAATACACATTAATACCAGTTCAATCTGGTAATCTTTGTGGCATTCCATACTAATTTTCAACGCATCTCAAAACATGCAATATTTCTCATCCATATATACTCTTTAATTCTTTTTTTTACATATGAATTTGATGTTGTTATTTCTTACTAAAATCAGTTCCATACAAAAGCCATTAATTGTTTTAGATTTTTTTTATTTTTGCATGTTCATACTCATTATAAAAATTTTAATAAATGCTGACCCTATTTTTGTCAAAGATATTTATACTGTTCTTTCTCAAGTTTTGTCATTAAATGCTTGCAGATATGTGAGCAGGAATATTCAGTTTCATTGGTGGCGATCATAGAAATTGTACTTATCAACTTGAATTTTGCTACAGTACAAGTAGACATCTTAAAACTTGTTGGAATGGAATAATTTCACCATAAAAGATGTCAAAATGTCTTTTAGAATAATTTATTTGATTTTATTGTGACATTTGTTCCTGTAGTTTCGGGTAACCAATTTTATATTTTCCATATCTTTTTGCAACACAATATTTTCATTAATGAATCATGTCCTTTCCAATTTATTAACATATTGTTTTACCATTCATTTTATAATTTTTTTATTTAACCATGAACATATAATTACTCATCATAAAATATACTGTCAATGTTATCACCCTTGAAATCTTCCAATGTATATACACTAGGGTCACCTAAAATTAGTCGCCTCATTGTAAAACTAAGGACAATGAAATTTAATAAAATAATTTCTTACAAAAATGTATTTATATTTTGAGATCCTAAATTTTCATCTATTTTATATTTAGGCATTCCATAGGTATAAATTGTCAGAAAATACAATAAGTTAGTCCATGGTTAAAATCTATTTTTAGGGTCACTGGATTTAATTGGTATCATACATATTCATTTATGATGTGCATTATTATGTCATCAATAAGGTTAGACAATACATCAGTAGTTTTTTATTTCAATTTGAGTGAAATATTTCCACATTCTAGTCTTAATAGTTTTATTAAATCTTTCTATAGTGGATTCTTTTTTCAGAGTAATAGGAAACATGATACATATTTTCATTCACCAACAATCCCTCAACCTTTCAGTTATAAATTCTTTCCCTTCATTAAAATGTATCTTTTCTGGTTTTTGCTCTTTAAAAATTTATCTGAAAACGTTGTGCATGTCATCTTTTTTAAAAACTATTTTTTTGCCTAAATGTATTTGCATCTATTGTTTGATTTTTTCATATGCTCTGCATGTCAACAATGTTTGCCTACCACTGGTCATCCAAGTTACTAACATGAACTGTAATGTAGGAAACTCTTTTTCTAGCTTCCCTATGTAATGTGTATGTAGATCGTTCGCTTAACCAATCTTTCAGTTCAATGTATATCATTATCTTTTCATCATGTTTAATTTGTTCCCAAAATTGATAGATATTTGTGTATGAAACTAAACTTTCAACAATACATAGATCCAAAAGTCAAATTGGATTACGCTGTTGGTGGTAATGGCATCTTTTCGTTACTTATTGACCTAGCAATGAAAATTAATATTATCATTGGATATAACTGCAATTTACATAAATCAAGTTTTATTTCAAAAAGCAGTGAAAAAAGCTGGTTCTGTCACAAAATAACACTGCTATGTTTTGGAAAAATGTTAAATCATGTCATATTGTAACAAGAAACCTTCGCAAATTACTGGTTCACAGAGGTTCCATTACTGTAGACATTTACTTCCTGATGATGCAGAAGCTACTTCATGTGATGATGCAGATAGCGAAATTTAAATTAGTCATTATAATAGTGGAATTTTGAACTATAGAAGAAATTGTACATTTTATCGGGGAAAACAGACCTATTGGCATGGTAATTTAGATTTTCCAACAAACTTTCATAGATATTGTACCCTTCTCACTGATTATGGTTAATAAAATGTTTGACATTTGTATATTTCCTGAGGAATCTAACAAAATTATAATCTATCCACTATATAAAAATGCCTCAGTTCAAGACCCCAGCAATTAGAGGTATATTGGAAACAGATGTATTGTGTGATATTTTTTTTACAAAGGTGTTGAATACCAGACAAAGTATATGGTCTGATGATACACCTCTCCCTCGACCACTCGTACCCAGAGCTCATGAACCCACTTATAATGCAGAAACAGGCGTGGTCCCATTTTATTCTTCTAGAAAATACCAACAAACAAATGACCCCTATTTGCTGAATGATAAGAAACTCATAATCAAAACTAGTAAATGAAACTTTTAATATATCACTCTTTTTTTTCTGGTCAAAAACAGTGGTTAGTGCCCAAAAATTTGATTCCGCATCATGGAATTTGTAACTTTTAATAAGAAGTCACCTATTTTGTTAAGTTTTCTATACAAAACAATTCTCAGTGGACTGTAAATAGCAATATTCGACAATATTTAAAATCCATGAAAATGTCATTAATGCCTACTGGTGGCAGCAATTTAAGAAATAAATACCAACAAATTAGGTTTTCTCAAGTGAAATTAATGTTTTAGTTCTATCTTTTAATTCAGTTTCAGTGTACTCATCATAAATACAATTTGCCCTCTTGTATTCAAAGGTAAAAAGTGTCAATCTAGCTATGTCCATGAGCATTTCTCAAAGCCTATTTAAGTGCCAACTGTTTTTTGATCTATGATTTGCAGATGTGTTTGTAGTATTGTTACAATGAATTAAAAGTACACCTGCTTCATATGATCACATTAATTACATCTTTTGTATCAAATCCAATAACAGGGGGGATAATAAAAAAGGTTAAAAGGCATGCAAATCCTTTTGCAGAACTTAAAGTACATTTTAGATGATTTTTTTTTTTTTTACAATTCTTGTATAAACATCAATGTAGATAAAACAAAAATTGTTTTTAGAATGGTAATATGTTTACAGAGAATGAGAAGTGGTATTTTAGAGGTCAATTTGACTTACTGTGACTAATTGTATAAATATAGTTTAGTTTTTACCAAAACTGATCAGGATTACACCCAAACATACACAGACTGTTCAGGATGAGAAGTCTATTGAATGTATTTTATATCAGTGTAAAATTGACTGCTTCTGTACTTTTTATAATTTTAAGCATTTTCATAGTTTAACCAATTTTGTGTTATAGTTTAGAAGTCTGCAACAAATATTCTCAATAGGTATATATTATACACGATGTGTTAAATCTGGGTAATGTTTAACCTCACAACAGGTATTCCTCTAACAGTTATCTGATGTTAAAGCACTGATTAAAATAATCATGTTAAATGGGCAACACAAAAGAAAAATTAATACGGGTTTAGTTTTACATGGACTGAGCAAAGTGACGAAGATATAAAAATTTTCACTGAGATATTTCAACAAATAATTCAAAATTGCATCATATGAAAATAACATAGTGAAGTTATTGGCTCAATGTGAGTAAGTTAAAGATGCTTGAAAAGTTTATGTTAAATGCTTAAAAGTGCTTCAATTAACATTTAGTAAGACAATTCTTACAATTTGTTTTCCAGTCATAATTTAGCAAAAGCAACGGGTCGACATCGTGGTTTGGATATATCTATATATATATATATATATATATATATATATATATATATATATATATATATATATATATATATATATATATATATAATAGATATTGCCTATACTATCAAAATAATGGTTTAAGAATCGTAAGAGATGAATTGATCAAAGCAATCAATAAGTTATCTATATCTATATTTGTCTACATGCATTAAAACAAACATGTTCTCACAGACTAGGATATGGAGATACTTATTTGCGTTTGGTGAAGGATATAATGAAAAGGAAGAGAAAAAAAAAATCAATGATATGTTACTAAAAAAATCAAACTATTTCACGCTGCTGAGATTCCATTGCTTCACTTGGATCATCTTAACTTTATATAATCGCAAATTTAACATAAAATTTAGTGAAAGATACCAACATTACATTACAGGGGAATAAATAAAAACAAACTTAGCATATAAATATTGCTACAGAAATGAAAATAAACTAAAGATAAGAATATTGCTTTAAAGGGATCTATAATTGATTTGTCATCTGTCTCTTCTCTATAATTCCAGCTTACGTCATCTACACTATACTTAGATCTGCTGTTTGTTCTTTCAGTTTCTGCAGTTTTTTCTTCAGTTTTTTCACAGGGCCTCTTTTACACACTAAACAAGGTTATTCGAAGAAGAGAAATCAGATTTTGTATTCTTCTGTTCTCTGTCTTGGATGACTGTTTAGAGAAAGCATTAGAAAATGTGGAGATAGGATCAGATAATACTTACGAATTGCTTTGCAAAGGGTATAATGAAAAAGAAGACAAAAAAACCCCCAATAATATGATACAACTGATTAATATCAGTATAAATAGGAACATCATGATATAATATATTGTAATCAAGAACTTATGACAACTTTACTTCTTAGGTGTATCCTCCATAATACTAAAGCTAAATTCCATCGTAGTAATCAACACGGTATCTATGGCTATATCTCTTTCACTCTATTTGTCTATATGTACTACAACAAACTCGTTTCCATAGGCCAGGATGTTCTGATATCATTATCCGTATGTGTGCATCCATGCAGATATGTATTTTGGTATGTATTCCTATTTATTACTCATTACCAACTTCTCCATGAGCAAAATGTGATGTTTTTTAAATGAATCAATATATTTGTAAAGGGTGTTCATATTCTGCTGGATCACATTTCACTTTTGAAATTATTTCAAACAAAATTAGAAACAGAATATACCCACATTACATTATAGGGGAATAATTAAAAATAAAAACTCAATGAATAAATATTGTTACATAAATGAAAATAAACAAAAGATAAGAATACTGCTTTCATGACCTCCATAATTGGTTTGTCACCTGTCTCTTATCTATAATTCCAGCTTACATCGCCTACACTATACTTAGATCTCTTCTTTGTTCTTTCACAGTTTCTGCAGTTTTTTCTTCAGTTTCTTCTCAGGGAATCTTTTACACACTAAACAAGGTTATTTAAAGAAGAGAAATCAGAATTTGTACTCTTCTGTTCTGTGTCTTAGATGACTGTTTAGAGAAATATATTAGAAAATGTGGAGATATAATACTTACGTTCTGTTTTGTGAAGGATATAATGAAAAGGAAGAAAAATAAAAAATCAATAATATGATACTGATTAATATCAGTATCAATAGGAACATCATGATACAATGTTTTGTAATCAAGAACTTATGACAACTTTACTTCTTAGGTGTATCCTCCATAATAATAAAGCTAAATTCCATCGTAGTAATCAACACGGTATCTATGACTATATCTCTTTCACTCTATTTGTCTATATGTATTATAACAAACTCATTCCCATAGACTAGGATGTTCTCATATCTTTATCCGTATGCGTGCATCCATGTATCGACGAAAGATATGGATTTGGGTATGTATATTAATCATTCTCAACTTGTTTATGAGGAAAATGTTTGTGATGTTTTTGAAATCAATCGATATATTTGTAGAGTCTTCATAAACTGCTGGATAGCATTTCACTTTTGAAATTATTTCAAACAAAATTTAAAAAATTAAATATTAGATTGAATTATACAATTCATCATTATAAGTTAGCAAAACTGGCACATTCTGCTGGATACAACATTGCTTGATTCAGATCATTTTTACTGGATAGAATCGCAAATTTAACATACAATTCTGTGCACGATACCCACATTACATTACAGGGGAATAATTAAAAATAAACTCAACATAAAAATATTCTTACAGAAATGAAAATAAACTAAAGATAAGAATACTGCTTTCAAAGGATCTATATCTATCCTTGTCATCTATCTCTTATATATAATTCCAGCTTACATCGCCTACACTATACTTAGAGCTCTTGTTTGTTCTTTCGCAGTTTCTGATGCTTTTTCTTCAGTTTTTCTCAGGGAATCTTTTACACACTAAACAAGGTTATTTAAAGAAGAGAAATCAGATTTTGTACTCTTCGGTTCTGTGTCTTAGATGACTGTTTAGAGAAATGTATTAGAAAATGTGGAGACATAATACTTACGTTCTGTTTTGTGAAAGATATAATGAAAAGGAAGAAAAATAAAAAATCAATAATATGATACTGATTAATATCAGTATCAATAGGAACATCATGATATAATGTATTGTAATCAAGAACTTATGACAATTTTACTTCTTAGTTGTATCCTACATTATAATAAAACTAAATTCCTTTGTAGTAATCAACACGATAACTATGGCTATATCTCTTTCACTCTATTTGTCTATATGTATTATAACAAACTCATTCCCATAGACTAGGATGTTCTCATATCTTTATCCGTATGCGTGCATCCATTTATCGACGAAAGATATAGATCTGGGTATGTATATTAATCATTCTCAACTTGTTTATGAGGAAATTGTTTGTGATGTTTTTGAAATCAATCGATATATTTGTAGAGTCTTCATAAACTGCTGGATAGCATTTCACTTTTGAAATTATTTCAAACAAAATTTAAAAAATTAAATATTAGATTGAATTATACAATTCATCATTATAAGTTAGCAAAAATGGCACATTCTGCTGGATACAACATTGCTTGATTCGGATTATTTTTACTGGATAGAATCGCAAATTTAACATACAATTCTGTGCACGATACCCACATTACATTACAGGGGAATAATTACAAATAAACTCAACATAAAAATATTCTGACAGAAATGAAAATAAACAAAAGATAAGAATACTGCTTTCAAAGGATCTATATCTATCCTTGTCATCTATCTCTTATCTATTAATTCCAGCTTACATCGCCTACACTATACATAGAGCTCTTGCCTGTTCTTTTGCAGTTTCTGATGCTTTTTCTTCAGTTTTCTCAGGGAATCTTTTACACACTAAACAAGGTTATTTAAAGAAGAGAAATCAGATTTTGTACTCTTCCGTTCTGTGTCTTAGATGACTGTTTAGAGAAATGTATTAGAAAATGTGGAGATATAATACTTACCACCTGTTTTGTGAAAGATATAATGAAAAGGAAGAAAAATAAAAAATCAATAATATGATACTGATTAATATCAGTATCAATAGGAACATCATGATATAATGTATTGTAATCAAGAACTTATGACAACTTTACTTCTTAGTTGTATCCTACATTATAATAAAACTAAATTCCTTTGTAGTAATCAACACGATAACTATGGCTATATCTCTTTCACTCTATTTGTCTATATGTATTATAACAAACTCATTCCCATAGACTAGGATGTTCTCATATCTTTATCTGTATGCGTGCATCCATGTATCGACAAAGATATGGATTTGGGTATGTATATTAATCATTCTCAACTTGTTTATGAGGAAAATGTTTGTGATGTTTTTGAAATCAATCGATATATTTGTAGAGTCTTCATAAACTGCTGGATAGCATTTCACTTTTGAAATTATTTCAAACAAAATTTAAAAAATTAAATATTAGATTGAATTATACAATTCATCATTATAAGTTAGCAAAAATGGCACATTCTGCTGGATACAACATTGCTTGATTCAGATCATTTTTACTGGATAGAATCGCAAATTTAACATACAATTCTGTGCAAGATACCCACATTACATTACAGGGGAATAATTAAAAATAAACTCAACATAAAAATATTCTTACAGAAATGAAAATAAACTAAAGATAAGAATACTGCTTTCAAAGGATCTATATCTATCCTTGTCATCTATCTCTTATATATAATTCCAGCTTACATCGCCTACACTATACTTAGAGCTCTTGTTTGTTCTTTCGCAGTTTCTGATGCTTTTTCTTCAGTTTTTCTCCGAGAATCTTTTACACACTAAACAAGGTTATTTAAAGAAGAGAAATCAGATTTTGTACTCTTCCGTTCTGTGTCTTAGATGACTGTTTAGAGAAATGTATTAGAAAATGTGGAGACATAATACTTACTCACTGTTTTGTGAAAGATATAATGAAAAGGAAGAAAAATAAAAAATCAATAATATGATACTGATCAATATCAGTATCAATAGGAACATCATGATATAATGTATTGTAATCAAGAACTTATGACAACTTTACTTCTTAGTTGTATCCTACATTATAATAAAACTAAATTCCTTTGTAGTAATCAACACGATAACTATGGCTATATCTCTTTCACTCTATTTGTCTATATGTATTATAACAAACTCATTCCCATAGACTAGGATGTTCTCATATCTTTATCCGTATGCGTGCATCCATGTATCGACGAAGATATGGATTTGGGTATGTATATTAATCATTCTCAACTTGTTTATGAGGAAAATGTTTGTGATGTTTTTGAAATCAATCGATATATTTGTAGAGTCTTCATAAACTGCTGGATAGCATTTCACTTTTGAAATTATTTCAAACAAAATTTAAAAAATTAAATATTAGATTGAATTATACAATTCATCATTATAAGTTAGCAAAACTGGCACATTCTGCTGGATACAACATTGCTCGATTCGGATCATTTTTACTGGATAGAATCGCAAATTTAACATATTCAACAGAATATACCCACATTACATTACAGGGGAATAATTACAAATAAACTCAACATAAAAATATTCTTACAGAAATGAAAATAAACTAAAGATTAGAATACTGCTTTCAAAGGATCTATATCTATCCTTGTCATCTATCTCTTATCTATAATTCCAGCTTACATCGCCCACACTATACTTAGAGCTCTTGTTTGTTCTTTCGCAGTTTCTGATGCTTTTTCTTCAGTTTTTCTCAGGGAATCTTTTACACACTAAACAAGGTTATTTAAAGAAGAGAAATCTGATTTTGTACTCTTCGGTTCTGTGTCTTAGATGACTGTTTAGAGAAATGTATTAGAAAATGTGGAGACATAATACTTACGTTCTGTTTTGTGAAAGATATAATGAAAAGGAAGAAAAATAAAAAATCAATAATATGATACTGATCAATATCAGTATCAATAGGAACATCATGATATAATGTATTGTAATCAAGAACTTATGACAACTTTACTTCTTAGTTGTATCCTACATTATAATAAAACTAAATTCCTTTGTAGTAATCAACACGATAACTATGGCTATATCTCTTTCACTCTATTTGTCTATATGTATTATAACACTAATTCCCATAGACTAGGATGTTCTCATATCTTTATCCGTATGCGTGCATCCATGTATCGACGAAGATATGGATTTGGGTATGTATATTAATCATTCTCAACTTGTTTATGAGGAAAATGTTTGTGATGTTTTTGAAATCAATCGATATATTTGTAGAGTCTTCATAAACTGCTGGATAGCATTTCACTTTTGAAATTATTTCAAACAAAATTTAAAAAATTAAATATTAGATTGAATTATACAATTCATCATTATAAGTTAGCAAAACTGGCACATTCTGCTGGATACAACATTGCTTGATTCGGATCATTTTTACTGGATAGAATCGCAAATTTAACATATTCAACAGAATATACCCACATTACATTACAGGGGAATAATTACAAATAAACTCAACATAAAAATATTCTTACAGAAATGAAAATAAACTAATGATAAGAATACTGCTTTCTAAGGATCTATATCTATCCTTGTCATCTATCTCTTATCTATAATCCCAGCTTACATCGCCTACACTATACTTAGAGCTCTTGTTTGTTCTTTTGCAGTTTCTGATGCTTTTTCTTCAGTTTTCTCAGGGAATCTTTTACACACTAAACAAGGTTATTTAAAGAAGAGAAATCAGATTTTGTACTCTTCCGTTCTGTGTCTTAGATGACTGTTTAGAGAAATGTATTAGAAAATGTGGAGATATAATACTTACGTTCTGTTTTGTGAAGGATATAATGAAAAGGAAGAAAAATAAAAAATCAATAATATGATACTGATTAATATCAGTATCAATAGGAACATCATGATATAATGTATTGTAATCAAGAACTTATGACAACTTTACTTCTTAGTTGTATCCTACATTATAATAAAACTAAATTCCTTTGTAGTAATCAACACGATAACTATGGCTATATCTCTTTCACTCTATTTGTCTATATGTATTATAACAAACTCATTCCCATAGACTAGGATGTCCTCATATCTTTTCCGAATGTATGCATCCATGTATCGACGAAGATATGGATTTGGGTATGTATATTAGTCATTCTCAACTTGTTTATGAGGTAAATGTTTGTGATGTTTTTGAAATCAATCGATATATTTGTAGAGTCTTCATAAACTGCTGGATAGCATTTCACTTTTGAAATTATTTCAAACAAAATTTAAAAAATTAAATATTAGATTGAATTATACAATTCATCATTATAAGTTAGCAAAACTGGCACATTCTGCTGGATACAACATTGCTTGATTCAGATCATTTTTACTGGATAGAATCGCAAATTTAACATACAATTCTGTGCAAGATACCCACATTACATTACAGGGGAATAATTAAAAATAAACTCAACATAAAAATATTCTTACAGAAATGAAAATAAACTAAAGATAAGAATACTGCTTTCAAAGGATCTATATCTATCCTTGTCATCTATCTCTTATATATAATTCCAGCTTACATCGCCTACACTATACTTAGAGCTCTTGTTTGTTCTTTCGCAGTTTCTGATGCTTTTTCTTCAGTTTTTCTCCGAGAATCTTTTACACACTAAACAAGGTTATTTAAAGAAGAGAAATCAGATTTTGTACTCTTCCGTTCTGTGTCTTAGATGACTGTTTAGAGAAATGTATTAGAAAATGTGGAGACATAATACTTACTCACTGTTTTGTGAAGGATATAATGAAAAGGAAGAAAAATAAAAAATCAATAATATGATACTGATTAATATCAGTATCAATAGGAACATCATGATATAATGTATTGTAATCAAGAACTAATGACAACTTTACTTCTTAGTTGTATCCTACATTATAATAAAACTAAATTCCTTTGTAGTAATCAACACGATAACTATGGCTATATCTCTTTCACTCTATTTGTCTATATGTATTATAACAAACTCATTCCCATAGACTAGGATGTTCTCATATCTTTATCCGTATGCGTGCATCCATGTATCGACGAAGATATGGATTTGGGTATGTATATTAATCATTCTCAACTTGTTTATGAGGAAAATGTTTGTGATGTTTTTGAAATCAATCGATATATTTGTAGAGTCTTCATAAACTGCTGGATAGCATTTCACTTTTGAAATTATTTCAAACAAAATTTAAAAAATTAAATATTAGATTGAATTATACAATTCATCATTATAAGTTAGCAAAACTGGCACATTCTGCTGGATACAACATTGCTTGATTCAGATCATTTTTACTGGATAGAATCGCAAATTTAACATACAATTCTGTGCAAGATACCCACATTACATTACAGGGGAATAATTAAAAATAAACTCAACATAAAAATATTCTTACAGAAATGAAAATAAACTAAAGATAAGAATACTGCTTTCAAAGGATCTATATCTATCCTTGTCATCTATCTCTTATATATAATTCCAGCTTACATCGCCTACACTATACTTAGAGCTCTTGTTTGTTCTTTCGCAGTTTCTGATCCTTTTTCTTCAGTTTTTCTCAGGGAATCTTTTACACACTAAACAAGGTTATTTAAAGAAGAGAAATCAGATTTTGTACTCTTCCGTTCTGTGTCTTAGATGACTGTTTAGAGAAATGTATTAGAAAATGTGGAGACATAATACTTACTCACTGTTTTGTGAAAGATATAATGAAAAGAAAGAAAAATAAAAAATCAATAATATGATACTGATCAATATCAGTATCAATAGGAACATCATGATATAATGTATTGTAATCAAGAACTTATGACAACTTTACTTCTTAGTTGCATCCTACATTATAATAAAACTAAATTCCTTTGTAGTAATCAACACGATAACTATTTCTATATCTCTTTCACTCTATTTGTCTATATGTATTATAACAAACTCATTCCCATAGACTAGGATGTTCTCATATCTTTATCCGTATGCGTGCATCCATGTATCGACGAAGATATGGATTTGGGTATGTATATTAATCATTCTCAACTTGTTTATGAGGAAAATGTTTGTGATGTTTTTGAAATCAATCGATATATTTGTAGAGTCTTCATAAACTGCTGGATAGCATTTCACTTTTGAAATTATTTCAAACAAAATTTAAAAAATTAAATATTAGATTGAATTATACAATTCATCATTATAAGTTAGCAAAACTGGCACATTCTGCTGGATACAACATTGCTCGATTCGGATCATTTTTACTGGATAGAATCGCAAATTTAACATATTCAACAGAATATACCCACATTACATTACAGGGGAATAATTACAAATAAACTCAACATAAAAATATTCTTACAGAAATGAAAATAAACTAAAGATTAGAATACTGCTTTCAAAGAATCTATATCTATCCTTGTCATCTATCTCTTATCTATAATTCCAGCTTACATCGCCCACACTATACTTAGAGCTCTTGTTTGTTCTTTCGCAGTTTCTGATGCTTTTTCTTCAGTTTTCTCAGGGAATCTTTTACACACTAAACAAGGTTATTTAAAGAAGAGAAATCAGATTTTGTACTCTTTGGTTCTGTGTCTTAGATGACTGTTTAGAGAAATGTATTAGAAAATGTGGAGACATAATACTTACGTTCTGTTTTGTGAAAGATATAATGAAAAGGAAGAAAAATAAAAAATCAATAATATGATACTGATTAATATCAGTATCAATAGGAACATCATGATATAATGTATTGTAATCAAGAACTTATGACAACTTTACTTCTTAGTTGTATCCTACATTATAATAAAACTAAATTCCTTTGTAGTAATCAACACGATAACTATGGCTATATCTCTTTCACTCTATTTGTCTATATGTATTATAACAAACTCATTCCCATAGACTAGGATGTTCTCATATCTTTATCCGTATGCGTGCATCCATGTATCGACGAAAGATATGGATTTGGGTATGTATATTAATCATTCTCAACTTGTTTATGAGGAAAATGTTTGTGATGTTTTTGAAATCAATCGATATATTTGTAGAGTCTTCATAAACTGCTGGATAGCATTTCACTTTTGAAATTATTTCAAACAAAATTTAAAAAATTAAATATTAGATTGAATTATACAATTCATCATTATAAGTTAGCAAAACTGGCACATTCTGCTGGATACAACATTGCTTGATTCAGATCATTTTTACTAGATAGAATCGCAAATTTAACATACAATTCTGTGCAAGATACCCACATTACATTACAGGGGAATAATTAAAAATAAACTCAACATAAAAATATTCTTACAGAAATGAAAATAAACTAAAGATTAGAATACTGCTTTCAAAGGATCTATATCTATCCTTGTCATCTATCTCTTATCTATAATTCCAGCTTACATCGCCTACACTATACTTAGAGCTCTTGTTTGTTCTTTCGCAGTTTCTGATGCTTTTTCTTCAGTTTTAATCAGGGAATCTTTTACACACTAAACAAGGTTATTTAAAGAAGAGAAATCAGATTTTGTACTCTTCGGTTCTGTGTCTTAGATGACTGTTTAGAGAAATGTATTAGAAAATGTGGAGACATAATACTTACGTTCTGTTTTGTGAAGGATATAATGAAAAGGAAGAAAAATAAAAAATCAATAATAT
Source organism: Margaritifera margaritifera (assembly GCA_029931535.1). Taxonomy (NCBI): domain Eukaryota; kingdom Metazoa; phylum Mollusca; class Bivalvia; order Unionida; family Margaritiferidae; genus Margaritifera; species Margaritifera margaritifera. The sequence continues at coordinate 10,065,506 of JAQPZY010001688.1, forward strand.
GATACTGATTAATATCAGTATCAATAGGAACATCATGATATAATGTATTGTAATCAAGAACTTATGACAACTTTACTTCTTAGTTGTATCCTACATTATAATAAAACTAAATTCCTTTGTAGTAATCAACACGATAACTATGGCTATATCTCTTTCACTCTATTTGTCTATATGTATTATAACAAACTCATTCCCATAGACTAGGATGTTCTCATATCTTTATCCGTATGCGTGCATCCACGTATCGACGAAAGATATGGATTTGGGTATGTATATTAATCATTCTCAACTTGTTTATGAGGAAAATGTTTGTGATGTTTTTGAAATCAATCGATATATTTGTAGAGTCTTCATAAACTGCTGGATAGCATTTCACTTTTGAAATTATTTCAAACAAAATTTAAAAAATTAAATATTAGATTGAATTATACAATTCATCATTATAAGTTAGCAAAAATGGCACATTCTGCTGGATACAACATTGCTTGATTCGGATCATTTTTACTGGATAGAATCGCAAATTTAACATACAATTCTGTACACGATAGCCACATTACATTACAGGGGAATAATTACAAATAAACTCAACATAAAAATATTCTGACAGAAATGAAAATAAACAAAAGATAAGAATACTGCTTTTAAAGGATCTATATCTATCCTTGTCATCTATCTCTTATCTATTAATTCCAGCTTACATCGCCTACACTATACATAGAGCTCTTGTTTGTTCTTTCGCAGTTTCTGATGCTTTTTCTTCAGTTTTCTCAGGGAATCTTTTACACACTAAACAAGGTTATTTAAAGAAGAGAAATCAGATTTTGTACCTTTCCGTTCTGTGTCTTAGATGACTGTTTAGAGAAATGTATTAGAAAATGTGGAGATATAATACTTACTCACTGTTTTGTGAAGGATATAATGAAAAGGAAGAAAAATAAAAAATCAATAATATGATACTGATTAATATCAGTATCAATAGGAACATCATGATATAATATATTGTAATCAAGAACTTATGACAACTTTACTTCTTAGTTGTATCCTACATTATAATAAAACTAAATTCCTTTGTAGTAATCAACACGATAACTATGGCTATATCTCTTTCACTCTATTTGTCTATATGTATTATAACAAACTCATTCCCATAGACTAGGATGTTCTCATATCTTTATCTGTATGCGTGCATCCATGTATCGACAAAGATATGGATTTGGGTATGTATATTAATCATTCTCAACTTGTTTATGAGGAAAATGTTTGTGATGTTTTTGAAATCAATCGATATATTTGTAGAGTCTTCATAAACTGCTGGATAGCATTTCACTTTTGAAATTATTTCAAACAAAATTTAAAAAATTAAATATTAGATTGAATTATACAATTCATCATTATAAGTTAGCAAAACTGGCACATTCTGCTGGATACAACATTGCTTGATTCAGATCATTTTTACTGGATAGAAACGCAAATTTAACATACAATTCTGTGCAAGATACCCACATTACATTACAGGGGAATAATTAAAAATAAACTCAACATACAAATATTCTTACAGAAATGAAAATAAACTAAAGATAAGAATACTGCTTTCAAAGGATCTATATCTATCCTTGTCATCTATCTCTTATATATAATTCCAGCTTACATCGCCTACACTATACTTAGAGCTCTTGCCCGTTCTTTCGCAGTTTCTGATGCTTTTTCTTCAGTTTTTCTCCGAGAATCTTTTACACACTAAACAAGGTTATTTAAAGAAGAGAAATCAGATTTTGTACTCTTCCGTTCTGTGTCTTAGATGACTGTTTAGAGAAATGTATTAGAAAATGTGGAGATATAATACTTACTCACTGTTTTGTGAAGGATATAATGAAAAGGAAGAAAAATAAAAAATCAATAATATGATACTGATTAATATCAGTATCAATAGGAACATCATGATATAATGTATTGTAATCAAGAACTAATGACAACTTTACTTCTTAGTTGTATCCTACATTATAATAAAACTAAATTCCTTTGTAGTAATCAACACGATAACTATGGCTATATCTCTTTCACTCTATTTGTCTATATGTATTATAACAAACTCATTCCCATAGACTAGGATGTTCTCATATCTTTATCCGTATGCGTGCATCCATGTATCGACGAAGATATGGATTTGGGTATGTATATTAATCATTCTCAACTTGTTTATGAGGAAAATGTTTGTGATGTTTTTGAAATCAATCGATATATTTGTAGAGTCTTCATAAACTGCTGGATAGCATTTCACTTTTGAAATTATTTCAAACAAAATTTAAAAAATTAAATATTAGATTGAATTATACAATTCATCATTATAAGTTAGCAAAACTGGCACATTCTGCTGGATACAACATTGCTTGATTCGGATTATTTTTACTGGATAGAATCGCAAATTTAACATACAATTCTGTGCAAGATACCCACATTACATTACAGGGGAATAATTACAAATAAACTCAACATAAAAATATTCTTACAGAAATGAAAATAAACTAAAGATAAGAATACTGCTTTCAAAGGATCTATATCTATCCTTGTCATCTATCTCTTATATATAATTCCAGCTTACATCGCCTACACTATACTTAGAGCTCTTGTTTGTTCTTTAGCAGTTTCTGATGCTTTTTCTTCAGTTTTTCTCAGGGAATCTTTTACACACTAAACAAGGTTATTTAAAGAAGAGAAATCAGATTTTGTACTCTTCGGTTCTGTGTCTTAGATGACTGTTTAGAGAAATGTATTAGAAAATGTGGAGACATAATACTTACGTTCTGTTTTGTGAAAGATATAATGAAAAGGAAGAAAAATAAAAAATCAATAATATGATACTGATTAATATCAGTATCAATAGGAACATCATGATATAATGTATTGTAATCAAGAACTTATGACAACTTTACTTCTTAGTTGTATCCTACATTATAATAAAACTAAATTCCTTTGTAGTAATCAACACGATAACTATGGCTATATCTCTTTCACTCTATTTGTCTATATGTATTATAACAAACTCATTCCCATAGACTAGGATGTTCTCATATCTTTATCCGTATGCGTGGATCCATTTATCGACGAAAGATATAGATTTGGGTATGTATATTAATCATTCTCAACTTGTTTATGAGGAAAATGTTTGTGATGTTTTTGAAATCAATCGATATATTTGTAGAGTCTTCATAAACTGCTGGATAGCATTTCACTTTTGAAATTATTTCAAACAAAATTTAAAAAATTAAATATTAGATTGAATTATACAATTCATCATTATAAGTTAGCAAAAATGGCACATTCTGCTGGATACAACATTGCTTGATTCGGATTATTTTTACTGGATAGAATCGCAAATTTAACATACAATTCTGTGCACGATACCCACATTACATTACAGGGGAATAATTACAAATAAACTCAACATAAAAATATTCTTACAGAAATGAAAATAAACAAAAGATAAGAATACTGCTTTCAAAGGATCTATATCTATCCTTGTCATCTATCTCTTATCTATTAATTCCAGCTTACATCGCCTACACTATACATAGAGCTCTTGCTTGTTCTTTCGCAGTTTCTGATGCTTTTTCTTCAGTTTTCTCAGGGAATCTTTTACACACTAAACAAGGTTATTTAAAGAAGAGAAATCAGATTTTGTACTCTTCCGTTCTGTGTCTTAGATGACTGTTTAGAGAAATGTATTAGAAAATGTGGAGATATAATACTTACCACCTGTTTTGTGAAAGATATAATGAAAAGGAAGAAAAATAAAAAATCAATAATATGATACTGATTAATATCAGTATCAATAGGAACATCATGATATAATGTATTGTAATCAAGAACTTATGACAACTTTACTTCTTAGTTGTATCCTACATTATAATAAAACTAAATTCCTTTGTAGTAATCAACACGATAACTATGGCTATATCTCTTTCACTCTATTTGTCTATATGTATTATAACAAACTCATTCCCATAGACTAGGATGTTCTCATATCTTTATCTGTATGCGTGCATCCATGTATCGACAAAGATATGGATTTGGGTATGTATATTAATCATTCTCAACTTGTTTATGAGGTAAATGTTTGTGATGTTTTTGAAATCAATCGATATATTTGTAGAGTCTTCATAAACTGCTGGATAGCATTTCACTTTTGAAATTATTTCAAACAAAATTTAAAAAATTAAATATTAGATTGAATTATACAATTCATCATTATAAGTTAGCAAAAATGGCACATTCTGCTGGATACAACATTGCTTGATTCAGATCATTTTTACTGGATAGAATCGCAAATTTAACATACAATTCTGTGCAAGATACCCACATTACATTACAGGGGAATAATTAAAAATAAACTCAACATAAAAATATTCTTACAGAAATGAAAATAAACTAAAGATAAGAATACTGCTTTCAAAGGATCTATATCTATCCTTGTCATCTATCTCTTATATATAATTCCAGCTTACATCGCCTACACTATACTTAGAGCTCTTGTTTGTTCTTTCGCAGTTTCTGATGCTTTTTCTTCAGTTTTTCTCCGAGAATCTTTTACACACTAAACAAGGTTATTTAAAGAAGAGAAATCAGATTTTGTACTCTTCCGTTCTGTGTCTTAGATGACTGTTTAGAGAAATGTATTAGAAAATGTGGAGACATAATACTTACTCACTGTTTTGTGAAAGATATAATGAAAAGGAAGAAAAATAAAAAATCAATAATATGATACTGATCAATATCAGTATCAATAGGAACATCATGATATAATGTATTGTAATCAAGAACTTATGACAACTTTACTTCTTAGTTGTATCCTACATTATAATAAAACTAAATTCCTTTGTAGTAATCAACACGATAACTATGGCTATATCTCTTTCACTCTATTTGTCTATATGTATTATAACAAACTCATTCCCATAGACTAGGATGTTCTCATATCTTTATCCGTATGCGTGCATCCATGTATCGACGAAGATATGGATTTGGGTATGTATATTAATCATTCTCAACTTGTTTATGAGGAAAATGTTTGTGATGTTTTTGAAATCAATCGATATATTTGTAGAGTCTTCATAAACTGCTGGATAGCATTTCACTTTTGAAATTATTTCAAACAAAATTTAAAAAATTAAATATTAGATTGAATTATACAATTCATCATTATAAGTTAGCAAAACTGGCACATTCTGCTGGATACAACATTGCTCGATTCGGATCATTTTTACTGGATAGAATCGCAAATTTAACATATTCAACAGAATATACCCACATTACATTACAGGGGAATAATTACAAATAAACTCAACATAAAAATATTCTTACAGAAATGAAAATAAACTAAAGATTAGAATACTGCTTTCAAAGGATCTATATCTATCCTTGTCATCTATCTCTTATCTATAATTCCAGCTTACATCGCCCACACTATACTTAGAGCTCTTGTTTGTTCTTTCGCAGTTTCTGATGCTTTTTCTTCAGTTTTTCTCAGGGAATCTTTTACACACTAAACAAGGTTATTTAAAGAAGAGAAATCTGATTTTGTACTCTTCGGTTCTGTGTCTTAGATGACTGTTTAGAGAAATGTATTAGAAAATGTGGAGACATAATACTTACGTTCTGTTTTGTGAAAGATATAATGAAAAGGAAGAAAAATAAAAAATCAATAATATGATACTGATCAATATCAGTATCAATAGGAACATCATGATATAATGTATTGTAATCAAGAACTTATGACAACTTTACTTCTTAGTTGTATCCTACATTATAATAAAACTAAATTCCTTTGTAGTAATCAACACGATAACTATGGCTATATCTCTTTCACTCTATTTGTCTATATGTATTATAACACTAATTCCCATAGACTAGGATGTTCTCATATCTTTATCCGTATGCGTGCATCCATGTATCGACGAAGATATGGATTTGGGTATGTATATTAATCATTCTCAACTTGTTTATGAGGAAAATGTTTGTGATGTTTTTGAAATCAATCGATATATTTGTAGAGTCTTCATAAACTGCTGGATAGCATTTCACTTTTGAAATTATTTCAAACAAAATTTAAAAAATTAAATATTAGATTGAATTATACAATTCATCATTATAAGTTAGCAAAACTGGCACATTCTGCTGGATACAACATTGCTTGATTCGGATCATTTTTACTGGATAGAATCGCAAATTTAACATATTCAACAGAATATACCCACATTACATTACAGGGGAATAATTACAAATAAACTCAACATAAAAATATTCTTACAGAAATGAAAATAAACTAATGATAAGAATACTGCTTTCTAAGGATCTATATCTATCCTTGTCATCTATCTCTTATCTATAATCCCAGCTTACATCGCCTACACTATACTTAGAGCTCTTGTTTGTTCTTTTGCAGTTTCTGATGCTTTTTCTTCAGTTTTCTCAGGGAATCTTTTACACACTAAACAAGGTTATTTAAAGAAGAGAAATCAGATTTTGTACTCTTCCGTTCTGTGTCTTAGATGACTGTTTAGAGAAATGTATTAGAAAATGTGGAGATATAATACTTACGTTCTGTTTTGTGAAGGATATAATGAAAAGGAAGAAAAATAAAAAATCAATAATATGATACTGATTAATATCAGTATCAATAGGAACATCATGATATAATGTATTGTAATCAAGAACTTATGACAACTTTACTTCTTAGTTGTATCCTACATTATAATAAAACTAAATTCCTTTGTAGTAATCAACACGATAACTATGGCTATATCTCTTTCACTCTATTTGTCTATATGTATTATAACAAACTCATTCCCATAGACTAGGATGTCCTCATATCTTTTCCGAATGTATGCATCCATGTATCGACGAAGATATGGATTTGGGTATGTATATTAGTCATTCTCAACTTGTTTATGAGGAAAATGTTTGTGATGTTTTTGAAATCAATCGATATATTTGTAGAGTCTTCATAAACTGCTGGATAGCATTTCACTTTTGAAATTATTTCAAACAAAATTTAAAAAATTAAATATTAGATTGAATTATACAATTCATCATTATAAGTTAGCAAAACTGGCACATTCTGCTGGATACAACATTGCTTGATTCAGATCATTTTTACTGGATAGAATCGCAAATTTAACATACAATTCTGTGCAAGATACCCACATTACATTACAGGGGAATAATTAAAAATAAACTCAACATAAAAATATTCTTACAGAAATGAAAATAAACTAAAGATAAGAATACTGCTTTCAAAGGATCTATATCTATCCTTGTCATCTATCTCTTATATATAATTCCAGCTTACATCGCCTACACTATACTTAGAGCTCTTGTTTGTTCTTTCGCAGTTTCTGATGCTTTTTCTTCAGTTTTTCTCCGAGAATCTTTTACACACTAAACAAGGTTATTTAAAGAAGAGAAATCAGATTTTGTACTCTTCCGTTCTGTGTCTTAGATGACTGTTTAGAGAAATGTATTAGAAAATGTGGAGACATAATACTTACTCACTGTTTTGTGAAGGATATAATGAAAAGGAAGAAAAATAAAAAATCAATAATATGATACTGATTAATATCAGTATCAATAGGAACATCATGATATAATGTATTGTAATCAAGAACTAATGACAACTTTACTTCTTAGTTGTATCCTACATTATAATAAAACTAAATTCCTTTGTAGTAATCAACACGATAACTATGGCTATATCTCTTTCACTCTATTTGTCTATATGTATTATAACAAACTCATTCCCATAGACTAGGATGTTCTCATATCTTTATCCGTATGCGTGCATCCATGTATCGACGAAGATATGGATTTGGGTATGTATATTAATCATTCTCAACTTGTTTATGAGGAAAATGTTTGTGATGTTTTTGAAATCAATCGATATATTTGTAGAGTCTTCATAAACTGCTGGATAGCATTTCACTTTTGAAATTATTTCAAACAAAATTTAAAAAATTAAATATTAGATTGAATTATACAATTCATCATTATAAGTTAGCAAAACTGGCACATTCTGCTGGATACAACATTGCTTGATTCAGATCATTTTTACTGGATAGAATCGCAAATTTAACATACAATTCTGTGCAAGATACCCACATTACATTACAGGGGAATAATTAAAAATAAACTTAACATAAAAATATTCTTACAGAAATGAAAATAAACTAAAGATAAGAATACTGCTTTCAAAGGATCTATATCTATCCTTGTCATCTATCTCTTATCTATAATTCCAGCTTACATCGCCTACACTATACTTAGAGCTCTTGTTTGTTCTTTCGCAGTTTCTGATGCTTTTTCTTCAGTTTTTCTCAGGGAATCTTTTACACACTAAACAAGGTTATTTAAAGAAGAGAAATCAGATTTTGTACTCTTCCGTTCTGTGTCTTAGATGACTGTTTAGAGAAATATATTAGAAAATGTGGAGACATAATACTTACTCACTGTTTTGTGAAAGATATAATGAAAAGAAAGAAAAATAAAAAATCAATAATATGATACTGATCAATATCAGTATCAATAGGAACATCATGATATAATGTATTGTAATCAAGAACTTATGACAACTTTACTTCTTAGTTGTATCCTACATTATAATAAAACTAAATTCCTTTGTAGTAATCAACACGATAACTATGGCTATATCACTTTCACTCTATTTGTCTATATGTATTATAACAAACTCATTCCCATAGACTAGGATGTTCTCATATCTTTATCCGTATGCGTGTATCCATGTATCGACGAAGATATGGATTTGGGTATGTATATTAATCATTCTCAACTTGTTTATGAGGAAAATGTTTGTGATGTTTTTGAAATCAATCGATATATTTGTAGAGTCTTCATAAACTGCTGGATAGCATTTCACTTTTGAAATTATTTCAAACAAAATTTAAAAAATTAAATATTAGATTGAATTATACAATTCATCATTATAAGTTAGCAAAACTGGCACATTCTGCTGGATACAACATTGCTTGATTCGGATCATTTTTACTGGATAGAATCGCAAATTTAACATATTCAACAGAATATACCCACATTACATTACAGGGGAATAATTACAAATAAACTCAACATAAAAATATTCTTACAGAAATGAAAATAAACTAAAGATTAGAATACTGCTTTCAAAGGATCTATATCTATCCTTGTCATCTATCTCTTATCTATAATTCCAGCTTACATCGCCCACACTATACTTAGAGCTCTTGTTTGTTCTTTCGCAGTTTCTGATGCTTTTTCTTCAGTTTTCTCAGGGAATCTTTTACACACTAAACAAGGTTATTTAAAGAAGAGAAATCAGATTTTGTACTCTTCCGTTCTGTGTCTTAGATGACTGTTTAGAGAAATGTATTAGAAAATGTGGAGACATAATACTTACGTTCTGTTTTGTGAAAGATATAATGAAAAGGAAGAAAAATAAAAAATCAATAATATGATACTGATTAATATCAGTATCAATAGGAACATCATGATATAATGTATTGTAATCAAGAACTTATGACAACTTTACTTCTTAGTTGTATCCTACATTATAATAAAACTAAATTCCTTTGTAGTAATCAACACGATAACTATGGCTATATCTCTTTCACTCTATTTGTCTATATGTATTATAACAAACTCATTCCCATAGACTAGGATGTTCTCATATCTTTATCCGTATGCGTGCATCCATGTATCGACGAAAGATATGGATTTGGGTATGTATATTAATCATTCTCAACTTGTTTATGAGGAAAATGTTTGTGATGTTTTTGAAATCAATCGATATATTTGTAGAGTCTTCATAAACTGCTGGATAGCATTTCACTTTTGAAATTATTTCAAACAAAATTTAAAAAATTAAATATTAGATTGAATTATACAATTCATCATTATAAGTTAGCAAAACTGGCACATTCTGCTGGATACAACATTGCTTGATTCAGATCATTTTTACTAGATAGAATCGCAAATTTAACATACAATTCTGTGCAAGATACCCACATTACATTACAGGGGAATAATTAAAAATAAACTCAACATAAAAATATTCTTACAGAAATGAAAATAAACTAAAGATTAGAATACTGCTTTCAAAGGATCTATATCTATCCTTGTCATCTATCTCTTATATATAATTCCAGCTTACATCGCCTACACTATACTTAGAGCTCTTGTTTGTTCTTTCGCAGTTTCTGATGCTTTTTCTTCAGTTTTTCTCAGGGAATCTTTTACACACTAAACAAGGTTATTTAAAGAAGAGAAATCAGATTTTGTACTCTTCCGTTCTGTGTCTTAGATGACTGTTTAGAGAAATGTATTAGAAAATGTGGAGACATAATACTTACTCACTGTTTTGTGAAGGATATAATGAAAAGGAAGAAAAATAAAAAATCAATAATATGATACTGATTAATATCAGTATCAATAGGAACATCATGATATAATGTATTGTAATCAAGAACTTATGACAACTTTACTTCTTAGTTGTATCCTACATTATAATAAAACTAAATTCCTTTGTAGTAATCAACACGATAACTATGGCTATATCTCTTTCACTCTATTTGTCTATATGTATTATAACAAACTCATTCCCATAGACTAGGATGTTCTCATATCTTTATCCGTATGCGTGCATCCATGTATCGACGAAGATATGGATTTGGGTATGTATATTAATCATTCTCAACTTGTTTATGAGGAAAATGTTTGTGATGTTTTTGAAATCAATCGATATATTTGTAGAGTCTTCATAAACTGCTGGATAGCATTTCACTTTTGAAATTATTTCAAACAAAATTTAAAAAATTAAATATTAGATTGAATTATACAATTCATCATTATAAGTTAGCAAAACTGGCACATTCTGCTGGATACAACATTGCTTGATTCGGATCATTTTTACTGGATAGAATCGCAAATTTAACATACAATTCTGTGCAAGATACCCACATTACATTACAGGGGAATAATTACAAATAAACTCAACATAAAAATATTCTTACAGAAATGAAAATAAACTAAAGATTAGAATACTGCTTTCAAAGGATCTATATCTATCCTTGTCATCTATCTCTTATCTATAATTCCAGCTTACATCGCCTACACTATACTTAGAGCTCTTGTTTGTTCTTTCGCAGTTTCTGATGCTTTTTCTTCAGTTTTCTCAGGGAATCTTTTACACACTAAACAAGGTTATTTAAAGAAGAGAAATCAGATTTTGTACTCTTCCGTTCTGTGTCTTAGATGACTGTTTAGAGAAATGTATTAGAAAATGTGGAGATATAATACTTACGTTCTGTTTTGTGAAGGATATAATGAAAAGGAAGAAAAATAAAAAATCAATAATATGATACTGATTAATATCAGTATCAATAGGAACATCATGATATAATGTATTGTAATCAAGAACTTATGACAACTTTACTTCTTAGTTGTATCCTACATTATAATAAAACTAAATTCCTTTGTAGTAATCAACACGATAACTATGGCTATATCTCTTTCACTCTATTTGTCTATATGTATTATAACAAACTCATTCCCATAGACTAGGATGTTCTCATATCTTTATCCGTATGCGTGCATCCATGTATCGACGAAGATATGGATTTGGGTATGTATATTAATCATTCTCAACTTGTTTATGAGGAAAATGTTTGTGATGTTTTTGAAATCAATCGATATATTTGTAGAGTCTTCATAAACTGCTGGATAGCATTTCACTTTTGAAATTATTTCAAACAAAATTTAAAAAATTAAATATTAGATTGAATTATACAATTCATCATTATAAGTTAGCAAAACTGGCACATTCTGCTGGATACAACATTGCTTGATTCAGATCATTTTTACTGGATAGAATCGCAAATTTAACATACAATTCTGTGCAAGATACCCACATTACATTACAGGGGAATAATTAAAAATAAACTTAACATAAAAATATTCTTACAGAAATGAAAATAAACTAAAGATAAGAATACTGCTTTCAAAGGATCTATATCTATCCTTGTCATCTATCTCTTATCTATTAATTCCAGCTTACATCGCCTACACTATACATAGAGCTCTTGCTTGTTCTTTCGCAGTTTCTGATGCTTTTTCTTCAGTTTTCTCAGGGAATCTTTTACACACTAAACAAGGTTATTTAAAGAAGAGAAATCAGATTTTGTACTCTTCCGTTCTGTGTCTTAGATGACTGTTTAGAGAAATGTATTAGAAAATGTGGAGATATAATACTTACTCACTGTTTTGTGAAGGATATAATGAAAAGGAAGAAAAATAAAAAATCAATAATATGATACTGATTAATATCAGTATCAATAGGAACATCATGATATAATGTATTGTAATCAAGAACTTATGACAACTTTACTTCTTAGTTGTATCCTACATTATAATAAAACTAAATTCCTTTGTAGTAATCAACACGATAACTATGGCTATATCTCTTTCACTCTATTTGTCTATATGTATTATAACAAACTCATTCCCATAGACTAGGATGTTCTCATATCTTTATCCGTATGCGTGCATCCATGTATCGACGAAGATATGGATTTGGGTATGTATATTAATCATTCTCAACTTGTTTATGAGGAAAATGTTTGTGATGTTTTTGAAATCAATCGATATATTTGTAGAGTCTTCATAAACTGCTGGATAGCATTTCACTTTTGAAATTATTTCAAACAAAATTTAAAAAATTAAATATTAGATTGAATTATACAATTCATCATTATAAGTTAGCAAAACTGGCACATTCTGCTGGATACAACATTGCTTGATTCGGATCATTTTTACTGGATAGAATCGCAAATTTAACATACAATTCTGTGCAAGATACCCACATTACATTACAGGGGAATAATTACAAATAAACTCAACATAAAAATATTCTTACAGAAATGAAAATAAACTAAAGATAAGAATACTGCTTTCAAAGGATCTATATCTATCCTTGTCATCTATCTCTTATCTATAATTCCAGCTTACATCGCCTACACTATACTTAGAGCTCTTGTTTGTTCTTTCGCAGTTTCTGATGCTTTTTCTTCAGTTTTTCTCAGGGAATCTTTTACACACTAAACAAGGTTATTTAAAGAAGAGAAATCAGATTTTGTACTCTTCCGTTCTGTGTCTTAGATGACTGTTTAGAGAAATGTATTAGAAAATGTGGAGATATAATACTTACTCACTGTTTTGTGAAGGATATAATGAAAAGGAAGAAAAATAAAAAATCAATAATATGATACTGATTAATATCAGTATCAATAGGAACATCATGATATAATGTATTGTAATCAAGAACTTATGACAACTTTACTTCTTAGTTGTATCCTACATTATAATAAAACTAAATTCCTTTGTAGTAATCAACACGATAACTATGGCTATATCTCTTTCACTCTATTTGTCTATATGTATTATAACAAACTCATTCCCATAGACTAGGATGTTCTCATATCTTTATCCGTATGCGTGCATCCATGTATCGACGAAGATATGGATTTGGGTATGTATATTAATCATTCTCAACTTGTTTATGAGGAAAATGTTTGTGATGTTTTTGAAATCAATCGATATATTTGTAGAGTCTTCATAAACTGCTGGATAGCATTTCACTTTTGAAATTATTTCAAACAAAATTTAAAAAATTAAATATTAGATTGAATTATACAATTCATCATTATAAGTTAGCAAAACTGGCACATTCTGCTGGATACAACATTGCTTGATTCGGATTATTTTTACTGGATAGAATCGCAAATTTAACATACAATTCTGTGCAAGATACCCACATTACATTACAGGGGAATAATTACAAATAAACTCAACATAAAAATATTCTTACAGAAATGAAAATAAACTAAAGATTAGAATACTGCTTTCAAAGGATCTATATCTATCCTTGTCATCTATCTCTTATCTATAATTCCAGCTTACATCGCCCACACTATACTTAGAGCTCTTGTTTGTTCTTTCGCAGTTTCTGATGCTTTTTCTTCAGTTTTTCTCAGGGAATCTTTTACACACTAAACAAGGTTATTTAAAGAAGAGAAATCAGATTTTGTACTCTTCGGTTCTGTGTCTTAGATGACTGTTTAGAGAAATGTATTAGAAAATGTGGAGACATAATACTTACGTTCTGTTTTGTGAAAGATATAAATAAAAGGAAGAAAAATAAAAAATCAATAATATGATACTGATCAATATCAGTATCAATAGGAACATCATGATATAATGTATTGTAATCAAGAACTTATGACAACTTTACTTCTTAGTTGTATCCTACATTATAATAAAACTAAATTCCTTTGTAGTAATCAACACGATAACTATGGCTATATCTCTTTCACTCTATTTGTCTATATAGTATTATAACAAACTCATTCCCATAGACTAGGATGTTCTCATATCTTTATCCGTATGCGTGCATCCATGTATCGACGAAGATATGGATTTGGGTATGTATATTAATCATTCTCAACTTGTTTATGAGGAAAATGTTTGTGATGTTTTTGAAATCAATCGATATATTTGTAGAGTCTTCATAAACTGCTGGATAGCATTTCACTTTTGAAATTATTTCAAACAAAATTTAAAAAATTAAATATTAGATTGAATTATACAATTCATCATTATAAGTTAGCAAAACTGGCACATTCTGCTGGATACAACATTGCTTGATTCGGATCATTTTTACTGGATAGAATCGCAAATTTAACATACAATTCTGTGCAAGATACCCACATTACATTACAGGGGAATAATTACAAATAAACTCAACATAAAAATATTCTTACAGAAATGAAAATAAACTAAAGATTAGAATACTGCTTTCAAAGGATCTATATCTATCCTTGTCATCTATCTCTTATCTATAATTCCAGCTTACATCGCCTACACTATACTTAGAGCTCTTGTTTGTTCTTTCGCAGTTTCTGATGCTTTTTCTTCAGTTTTTCTCAGGGAATCTTTTACACACTAAACAAGGTTATTTAAAGAAGAGAAATCAGATTTTGTACTCTTCGGTTCTGTGTCTTAGATGACTGTTTAGAGAAATGTATTAGAAAATGTGGAGACATAATACTTACTCACTGTTTTGTGAAAGATATAATGAAAAGGAAGAAAAATAAAAAATCAATAATATGATACTGATCAATATCAGTATCAATAGGAACATCATGATATAATGTATTGTAATCAAGAACTTATGACAACTTTACTTCTTAGTTGTATCCTACATTATAATAAAACTAAATTCCTTTGTAGTAATCAACACGATAACTATGGCTATATCTCTTTCACTCTATTTGTCTATATGTATTATAACAAACTCATTCCCATAGACTAGGATGTTCTCATATCTTTATCCGTATGCGTGCATCCATGTATCGACGAAGATATGGATTTGGGTATGTATATTAATCATTCTCAACTTGTTTATGAGGAAAATGTTTGTGATGTTTTTGAAATCAATCGATATATTTGTAGAGTCTTCATAAACTGCTGGATAGCATTTCACTTTTGAAATTATTTCAAACAAAATTTAAAAAATTAAATATTAGATTGAATTATACAATTCATCATTATAAGTTAGCAAAACTGGCACATTCTGCTGGATACAACATTGCTTGATTCGGATCATTTTTACTGGATAGAATCGCAAATTTAACATATTCAACAGAATATACCCACATTACATTACAGGGGAATAATTACAAATAAACTCAACATAAAAATATTCTTACAGAAATGAAAATAAACTAATGATAAGAATACTTCTTTCTAAGGATCTATATCTATCCTTGTCATCTATCTCTTATCTATAATGCCAGCTTACATCGCCTACACTATACTTAGAGCTCTTGTTTGTTCTTTTGCAGTTTCTGATGCTTTTTCTTCAGTTTTCTCAGGGAATCTTTTACACACTAAACAAGGTTATTTAAAGAAGAGAAATCAGATTTTGTACTCTTCCGTTCTGTGTCTTAGATGACTGTTTAGAGAAATGTATTAGAAAATGTGGAGATATAATACTTACGTTCTGTTTTGTGAAGGATATAATGAAAAGGAAGAAAAATAAAAAATCAATAATATGATACTGATTAATATCAGTATCAATAGGAACATCATGATATAATGTATTGTAATCAAGAACTTATGACAACTTTACTTCTTAGTTGTATCCTACATTATAATAAAACTAAATTCCTTTGTAGTAATCAACACGATAACTATGGCTATATCTCTTTCACTCTATTTGTCTATATGTATTATAACAAACTCATTCCCATAGACTAGGATGTCCTCATATCTTTTCCGTATGTATGCATCCATGTATCGACGAAGATATGGATTTGGGTATGTATATTAGTCATTCTCAACTTGTTTATGAGGTAAATGTTTGTGATGTTTTTGAAATCAATTGATATATTTGTAGAGTCTTCATATACTGCTGGATAGCATTTCACTTTTGAAATTATTTCAAACAAAATTAGAAAAATTAAATATTAAATTGAATTATACAATTCATCATTATAAGTTAGCAAAAACGGCACATTCTGCTGGATACAATATTGCTTGATTTGGATCATCTTTACTGGATAGAATCGCAAATTTAACATACAATTCTGTCCAAGATACCCACATTACATTACAGGCGAATAATTAAAAATAAACTCAACATATCAATATTCTTACAGAAATGATCATAAACTAAAGATAGGAATACTGCTTTCAAAGGATCTATAATTGGTTTGTCATCTATCTCTTATCTATCTATAATTCCAGCTTACATCGCCCACACTATACCGGTACTTAGAGCTCTTGTTTGATCTTTCACAGTTTCTGATGCTTTTTCTTCAGTTTTTCTCAGGGAATCTTTTACACACTAAACAAGGTTATTTAAAGAAGAGAAATCAGATTTTGTACTCTTCTGTTCTGTGTATTAGATGACTGTTTAGAGAAATGTATTAGAAAATGCGGAGATATAATACTTACCATCTGTTTTGTGAAGAATATAATGAAAAGGAAGAAAAATAAAAAAATTAATAATATGATACCGATTAATATCAATATAAATACCAATATCATGATATAATATCTTGTAATCGAAAACTTATGACAACTTTACTTCTTAGGTGCATCCTCCATAATAATAAAGCTAAATTCCATCGTAGCAATCAACACGGTATCTATGACTAGATCTCTTTCACTCTATTTGTCTATATGTATTATAACAAACTCATTCCCATAGACTAGGATGTACTCATATCCTTATCCGTATGCGTGCATCCATGTATCGACGAAGATATGGATTTGGGTATGTATATTAGTCATTCTCAACTTGTTTATGAGGAAAATGTTTGTGATGTTTTTGAAATCAATCGATATATTTGTAGAGTCTTCATAAACTGCTGGATAGCATTTCACTTTTGAATTTATTTCTAACAAAATTAGAAAAATTAAATATTAGATTGAATTATACAATTCATCATTATAAGTTAGCAAAAACGGCATATTCTGCTGGATACAACATTGCTTGATTCGGATCATCTTTACTAGATAGAAACGCAAATTTAACATACAATTCTGTGCACGATAGCCACATTACATTACAGAGGAATAATTAAAAATAAACTCAACATATAAATATTCTTACAGAAATGAAAATAAACAAAAGATAAGAATACTGCTTTTAAAGAATCTATATCTATCCTTGTCATCTATCTCTTATCTATTAATTCCAGCTTACATCGCCTACACTATACATAGAGCTCTTGTTTGTTCTTTCGCAGTTTCTGATGCTTTTTCTTCAGTTTTCTCAGGGAATCTTTTACACACTAAACAAGGTTATTTAAAGAAGAGAAATCAGATTTTGTACCTTTCCGTTCTGTGTCTTAGATGACTGTTTAGAGAAATGTATTAGAAAATGTGGAGATATAATACTTACTCACTGTTTTGTGAAGGATATAATGAAAAGGAAGAAAAATAAAAAATCAATAATATGATACTGATTAATATCAGTATCAATAGGAACATCATGATATAATATATTGTAATCAAGAACTTATGACAACTTTACTTCTTAGTTGTATCCTACATTATAATAAAACTAAATTCCTTTGTAGTAATCAACACGATAACTATGGCTATATCTCTTTCACTCTATTTGTCTATATGTATTATAACAAACTCATTCCCATAGACTAGGATGTTCTCATATCTTTATCTGTATGCGTGCATCCATGTATCGACAAAGATATGGATTTGGGTATGTATATTAATCATTCTCAACTTGTTTATGAGGAAAATGTTTGTGATGTTTTTGAAATCAATCGATATATTTGTAGAGTCTTCATAAACTGCTGGATAGCATTTCACTTTTGAAATTATTTCAAACAAAATTTAAAAAATTAAATATTAGATTGAATTATACAATTCATCATTATAAGTTAGCAAAACTGGCACATTCTGCTGGATACAACATTGCTTGATTCAGATCATTTTTACTGGATAGAATCGCAAATTTAACATATTCAACAGTATATACCCACATTACATTACAGGGGAATAATTACAAATAAACTCAACATAAAAATATTCTTACAGAAATGAAAATAAACTAAAGATAAGAATACTGCTTTCAAAGGATCTATATCTATCCTTGTCATCTATCTCTTATCTATAATTCCAGCTTACATCGCCTACACTATACTTAGAGCTCTTGTTTGTTCTTTCGCAGTTTCTGATGCTTTTTCTTCAGTTTTTCTCAGGGAATCTTTTACACACTAAACAAGGTTATTTAAAGAAGAGAAATCAGATTTTGTACTCTTCGGTTCTGTGTCTTAGATGACTGTTTAGAGAAATGTATTAGAAAATGTGGAGACATAATACTTACGTTCTGTTTTGTGAAGGATATAATGAAAAGGAAGAAAAATAAAAAATCAATAATATGATACTGATTAATATCAGTATCAATAGGAACATCATGATATAATGTATTGTAATCAAGAACTTATGACAACTTTACTTCTTAGTTGTATCCTACATTATAATAAAACTAAATTCCTTTGTAGTAATCAACACGATAACTATGGCTATATCTCTTTCACTCTATTTGTCTATATGTATTATAACAAACTCATTCCCATAGACTAGGATGTTCTCATATCTTTATCCGTATGCGTGCATCCATGTATCGACGAAAGATATGGATTTGGGTATGTATATTAATCATTCTCAACTTGTTTATGAGGAAAATGTTTGTGATGTTTTTGAAATCAATCGATATATTTGTAGAGTCTTCATAAACTGCTGGATAGCATTTCACTTTTGAAATTATTTCAAACAAAATTTAAAAAATTAAATATTAGATTGAATTATACAATTCATCATTATAAGTTAGCAAAACTGGCACATTCTGCTGGATACAACATTGCTTGATTCGGATTATTTTTACTGGATAGAATCGCAAATTTAACATACAATTCTGTGCAAGATACCCACATTACATTACAGGGGAATAATTACAAATAAACTCAACATAAAAATATTCTGACAGAAATGAAAATAAACAAAAGATAAGAATACTGCTTTCAAAGGATCTATATCTATCCTTGTCATCTATCTCTTATCTATTAATTCCAGCTTACATCGCCTACACTATACATAGAGCTCTTGTTTGTTCTTTCGCAGTTTCTGATGCTTTTTCTTCAGTTTTTCTCAGGGAATCTTTTACACACTAAACAAGGTTATTTAAAGAAGAGAAATCAGATTTTGTACTCTTCCGTTCTGTGTCTTAGATGACTGTTTAGAGAAATATATTAGAAAATGTGGAGACATAATACTTACTCACTGTTTTGTGAAAGATATAATGAAAAGAAAGAAAAATAAAAAATCAATAATATGATACTGATCAATATCAGTATCAATAGGAACATCATGATATAATGTATTGTAATCAAGAACTTATGACAACTTTACTTCTTAGTTGTATCCTACATTATAATAAAACTAAATTCCTTTGTAGTAATCAACACGATAACTATGGCTATATCTCTTTCACTCTATTTGTCTATATGTATTATAACAAACTCATTCCCATAGACTAGGATGTTCTCATATCTTTATCCGTATGCGTGCATCCATGTATCGACGAAGATATGGATTTGGGTATGTATATTAATCATTCTCAACTTGTTTATGAGGAAAATGTTTGTGATGTTTTTGAAATCAATCGATATATTTGTAGAGTCTTCATAAACTGCTGGATAGCATTTCACTTTTGAAATTATTTCAAACAAAATTTAAAAAATTAAATATTAGATTGAATTATACAATTCATCATTATAAGTTAGCAAAACTGGCACATTCTGCTGGATACAACATTGCTTGATTCGGATCATTTTTACTGGATAGAATCGCAAATTTAACATATTCAACAGAATATACCCACATTACATTACAGGGGAATAATTACAAATAAACTCAACATAAAAATATTCTTACAGAAATGAAAATAAACTAATGATAAGAATACTGCTTTCTAAGGATCTATATCTATCCTTGTCATCTATCTCTTATCTATAATCCCAGCTTACATCGCCTACACTATACTTAGAGCTCTTGTTTGTTCTTTTGCAGTTTCTGATGCTTTTTCTTCAGTTTTCTCAGGGAATCTTTTACACACTAAACAAGGTTATTTAAAGAAGAGAAATCAGATTTTGTACTCTTCCGTTCTGTGTCTTAGATGACTGTTTAGAGAAATGTATTAGAAAATGTGGAGATATAATACTTACGTTCTGTTTTGTGAAGGATATAATGAAAAGGAAGAAAAATAAAAAATCAATAATATGATACTGATTAATATCAGAATCAATAGGAACATCATGATATAATGTATTGTAATCAAGAACTTATGACAACTTTACTTCTTAGTTGTATCCTACATTATAATAAAACTAAATTCCTTTGTAGTAATCAACACGATAACTATGGCTATATCTCTTTCACTCTATTTGTCTATATGTATTATAACAAACTCATTCCCATAGACTAGGATGTCCTCATATCTTTTCCGTATGTATGCATCCATGTATCGACGAAGATATGGATTTGGGTATGTATATTAGTCATTCTCAACTTGTTTATGAGGTAAATGTTTGTGATGTTTTTGAAATCAATTGATATATTTGTAGAGTCTTCACATACTGCTGGATAGCATTTCACTTTTGAAATTATTTCAAACAAAATTAGAAAAATTAAATATTAAATTGAATTATACAATTCATCATTATAAGTTAGCAAAAACGGCACATTCTGCTGGATACAATATTGCTTGATTTGGATCATCTTTACTGGATAGAATCGCAAATTTAACATACAATTCTGTCCAAGATACCCACATTACATTACAGGCGAATAATTAAAAATAAACTCAACATATCAATATTCTTACAGAAATGATCATAAACTAAAGATAGGAATACTGCTTTCAAAGGATCTATAATTGGTTTGTCATCTATCTCTTATCTATCTATAATTCCAGCTTACATCGCCCACACTATACCGGTACTTAGAGCTCTTGTTTGATCTTTCACAGTTTCTGATGCTTTTTCTTCAGTTTTTCTCAGGGAATCTTTTACACACTAAACAAGGTTATTTAAAGAAGAGAAATCAGATTTTGTACTCTTCTGTTCTGTGTATTAGATGACTGTTTAGAGAAATGTATTAGAAAATGCGGAGATATAATACTTACCATCTGTTTTGTGAAGAATATAATGAAAAGGAAGAAAAATAAAAAAATTAATAATATGATACCGATTAATATCAATATAAATACCAATATCATGATATAATATCTTGTAATCGAAAACTTATGACAACTTTACTTCTTAGGTGCATCCTCCATAATAATAAAGCTAAATTCCATCGTAGCAATCAACACGGTATCTATGACTAGATCTCTTTCACTCTATTTGTCTATATGTATTATAACAAACTCATTCCCATAGACTAGGATGTACTCATATCCTTATCCGTATGTATGCATCCATGTATCGACGAAGATATGGATTTGGGTATGTATATTAGTCATTCTCAACTTGTTTATGAGGAAAATGTTTGTGATGTTTTTGAAATCAATCGATATATTTGTAGAGTCTTCATAAACTGCTGGATAGCATTTCACTTTTGAATTTATTTCTAACAAAATTAGAAAAATTAAATATTAGATTGAATTATACAATTCATCATTATAAGTTAGCAAAAACGGCATATTCTGCTGGATACAACATTGCTTGATTCGGATCATCTTTACTAGATAGAAACGCAAATTTAACATACAATTCTGTGCACGATAGCCACATTACATTACAGACGAATAATTAAAAATAAACTCAACATATAAATATTCTTACAGAAATGAAAATAAACAAAAGATAAGAATACTGCTTTTAAAGAATCTATATCTATCCTTGTCATCTATCTCTTATCTATTAATTCCAGCTTACATCGCCTACACTATACATAGAGCTCTTGTTTGTTCTTTCGCAGTTTCTGATGCTTTTTCTTCAGTTTTCTCAGGGAATCTTTTACACACTAAACAAGGTTATTTAAAGAAGAGAAATCAGATTTTGTACCTTTCCGTTCTGTGTCTTAGATGACTGTTTAGAGAAATGTATTAGAAAATGTGGAGATATAATACTTACTCACTGTTTTGTGAAGGATATAATGAAAAGGAAGAAAAATAAAAAATCAATAATATGATACTGATTAATATCAGTATCAATAGGAACATCATGATATAATATATTGTAATCAAGAACTTATGACAACTTTACTTCTTAGTTGTATCCTACATTATAATAAAACTAAATTCCTTTGTAGTAATCAACACGATAACTATGGCTATATCTCTTTCACTCTATTTGTCTATATGTATTATAACAAACTCATTCCCATAGACTAGGATGTTCTCATATCTTTATCTGTATGCGTGCATCCATGTATCGACAAAGATATGGATTTGGGTATGTATATTAATCATTCTCAACTTGTTTATGAGGAAAATGTTTGTGATGTTTTTGAAATCAATCGATATATTTGTAGAGTCTTCATAAACTGCTGGATAGCATTTCACTTTTGAAATTATTTCAAACAAAATTTAAAAAATTAAATATTAGATTGAATTATACAATTCATCATTATAAGTTAGCAAAACTGGCACATTCTGCTGGATACAACATTGCTTGATTCAGATCATTTTTACTGGATAGAATCGCAAATTTAACATATTCAACAGAATATACCCACATTACATTACAGGGGAATAATTACAAATAAACTCAACATAAAAATATTCTTACAGAAATGAAAATAAACTAATGATAAGAATACTGCTTTCTAAGGATCTATATCTATCCTTGTCATCTATCTCTTATCTATAATCCCAGCTTACATCGCCTACACTATACTTAGAGCTCTTGTTTGTTCTTTTGCAGTTTCTGATGCTTTTTCTTCAGTTTTCTCAGGGAATCTTTTACACACTAAACAAGGTTATTTAAAGAAGAGAAATCAGATTTTGTACTCTTCCGTTCTGTGTCTTAGATGACTGTTTAGAGAAATGTATTAGAAAATGTGGAGATATAATACTTACTCACTGTTTTGTGAAGGATATAATGAAAAGGAAGAAAAATAAAAAATCAATAATATGATACTGATTAATATCAGAATCAATAGGAACATCATGATATAATGTATTGTAATCAAGAACTTATGACAACTTTACTTCTTAGTTGTATCCTACATTATAATAAAACTAAATTCCTTTGTAGTAATCAACACGATAACTATGGCTATATCTCTTTCACTCTATTTGTCTATATGTATTATAACAAACTCATTCCCATAGACTAGGATGTCCTCATATCTTTTCCGTATGTATGCATCCATGTATCGACGAAGATATGGATTTGGGTATGTATATTAGTCATTCTCAACTTGTTTATGAGGTAAATGTTTGTGATGTTTTTGAAATCAATTGATATATTTGTAGAGTCTTCACATACTGCTGGATAGCATTTCACTTTTGAAATTATTTCAAACAAAATTAGAAAAATTAAATATTAAATTGAATTATACAATTCATCATTATAAGTTAGCAAAAACGGCACATTCTGCTGGATACAATATTGCTTGATTTGGATCATCTTTACTGGATAGAATCGCAAATTTAACATACAATTCTGTCCAAGATACCCACATTACATTACAGGCGAATAATTAAAAATAAACTCAACATATCAATATTCTTACAGAAATGATCATAAACTAAAGATAGGAATACTGCTTTCAAAGGATCTATAATTGGTTTGTCATCTATCTCTTATCTATCTATAATTCCAGCTTACATCGCCCACACTATACCGGTACTTAGAGCTCTTGTTTGATCTTTCACAGTTTCTGATGCTTTTTCTTCAGTTTTTCTCAGGGAATCTTTTACACACTAAACAAGGTTATTTAAAGAAGAGAAATCAGATTTTGTACTCTTCTGTTCTGTGTATTAGATGACTGTTTAGAGAAATGTATTAGAAAATGCGGAGATATAATACTTACCATCTGTTTTGTGAAGAATATAATGAAAAGGAAGAAAAATAAAAAAATTAATAATATGATACCGATTAATATCAATATAAATACCAATATCATGATATAATATCTTGTAATCGAAAACTTATGACAACTTTACTTCTTAGGTGCATCCTCCATAATAATAAAGCTAAATTCCATCGTAGCAATCAACACGGTATCTATGACTAGATCTCTTTCACTCTATTTGTCTATATGTATTATAACAAACTCATTCCCATAGACTAGGATGTACTCATATCCTTATCCGTATGCGTGCATCCATGTATCGACGAAGATATGGATTTGGGTATGTATATTAGTCATTCTCAACTTGTTTATGAGGAAAATGTTTGTGATGTTTTTGAAATCAATCGATATATTTGTAGAGTCTTCATAAACTGCTGGATAGCATTTCACTTTTGAATTTATTTCTAACAAAATTAGAAAAATTAAATATTAGATTGAATTATACAATTCATCATTATAAGTTAGCAAAAATGGCACATTCTGCTGGATACAACATTGCTTGATTCGGATCATCTTTACTAGATAGAAACGCAAATTTAACATACAATTCTGTGCACGATAGCCACATTACATTACAGGGGAATAATTAAAAATAAACTCAACATATAAATATTCTTACAGAAATGAAAATAAACAAAAGATAAGAATACTGCTTTTAAAGAATCTATATCTATCCTTGTCATCTATCTCTTATCTATTAATTCCAGCTTACATCGCCTACACTATACATAGAGCTCTTGTTTGTTCTTTCGCAGTTTCTGATGCTTTTTCTTCAGTTTTCTCAGGGAATCTTTTACACACTAAACAAGGTTATTTAAAGAAGAGAAATCAGATTTTGTACCTTTCCGTTCTGTGTCTTAGATGACTGTTTAGAGAAATGTATTAGAAAATGTGGAGATATAATACTTACATTCTGTTTTGTGAAGGGTATAATGAAAAGGAAGAAAAATAAAAAATCAATAATATGATACTGATTAATATCAGTATCAATAGGAACATCATGATATAATGTATTGTAATCAAGAACTTATGACAACTTTACTTCTTAGGTGTATCCTCCATAATACTAAAGCTAAATTCCATCGTAGTAATCAACACGGTATCTATGGCTATATCTCTTTCACTCTATTTGTCTATATGTACTACAACAAACTCGTTTCCATAGGCCAGGATGTTCTGATATCATTATCCGTATGTGTGCATCCATGCAGATATGTATTTTGGTATGTATTCCTATTTATTACTCATTACCAACTTCTCCATGAGCAAAATGTGATGTTTTTTAAATGAATCAATATATTTGTAAAGGGTGTTCATATTCTGCTGGATCACATTTCACTTTTGAAATTATTTCAAACAAAATTAGAAACAGAATATACCCACATTATATTATAGGGGAATAATTAAAAATAAAAACTCAATGAATAAATATTGTTACATAAATGAAAATAAACAAAAGATAAGAATACTGCTTTCATGACCTCCATAATTGGTTTGTCACCTGTCTCTTATCTATAATTCCAGCTTACATCGCCTACACTATACTTAGATCTCTTCTTTGTTCTTTCACAGTTTCTGCAGTTTTTTCTTCAGTTTCTTCTCAGGGAATCTTTTACACACTAAACAAGGTTATTTAAAGAAGAGAAATCAGAATTTGTACTCTTCTGTTCTGTGTCTTAGATGACTGTTTAGAGAAATATATTAGAAAATGTGGAGATATAATACTTACGTTCTGTTTTGTGAAGGATATAATGAAAAGGAAGAAAAATAAAAAATCAATAATATGATACTGATTAATATCAGTATCAATAGGAACATCATGATATTCTGTGTTGTAATCAAGAACTTATGACAACTTTACTTCTTAGGTGTATCCTCCATAATAATAAAGCTAAATTCCATCGTAGTAATCAACACGGTATCTATGACTATATCTCTTTCACTCTATTTGTCTATATGTATTATAACAAACTCATTCCCATAGACTAGGATGTTCTCATATCTTTATCCGTATGCGTGCATCCATGTATCGACGAAAGATATGGATTTGGGTATGTATATTAATCATTCTCAACTTGTTTATGAGGAAAATGTTTGTGATGTTTTTGAAATCAATCGATATATTTGTAGAGTCTTCATAAACTGCTGGATAGCATTTCACTTTTGAAATTATTTCAAACAAAATTTAAAAAATTAAATATTAGATTGAATTATACAATTCATCATTATAAGTTAGCAAAACTGGCACATTCTGCTGGATACAACATTGCTTGATTCAGATCATTTTTACTGGATAGAATCGCAAATTTAACATACAATTCTGTGCAAGATACCCACATTACATTACAGGGGAATAATTAAAAATAAACTCAACATAAAAATATTCTTACAGAAATGAAAATAAACTAAAGATAAGAATACTGCTTTCAAAGGATCTATATCTATCCTTGTCATCTATCTCTTATCTATTAATTCCAGCTTACATCGCCTACACTATACTTAGAGCTCTTGTTTGTTCTTTCGCAGTTTCTGATGCTTTTTCTTCAGTTTTTCTCAGGGAATCTTTTACACACTAAACAAGGTTATTTAAAGAAGAGAAATCAGATTTTGTACTCTTCCGTTCTGTGTCTTAGATGACTGTTTAGAGAAATGTATTAGAAAATGTGGAGACATAATACTTACGTTCTGTTTTGTGAAAGATATAATGAA
The DNA here is from genome assembly GCA_029931535.1 of Margaritifera margaritifera. Taxonomy (NCBI): domain Eukaryota; kingdom Metazoa; phylum Mollusca; class Bivalvia; order Unionida; family Margaritiferidae; genus Margaritifera; species Margaritifera margaritifera. The sequence goes on from JAQPZY010001688.1 coordinate 10,092,929, forward strand.
AAGGAAGAAAAATAAAAAATCAATAATATGATACTGATTAATATCAGTATCAATAGGAACATCATGATATAATGTATTGTAATCAAGAACTTATGACAACTTTACTTCTTAGTTGTATCCTACATTATAATAAAACTAAATTCCTTTGTAGTAATCAACACGATAACTATGGCTATATCTCTTTCACTCTATTTGTCTATATGTATTATAACAAACTCATTCCCATAGACTAGGATGTTCTCATATCTTTATCCGTATGCGTGCATCCATGTATCGACGAAAGATATGGATTTGGGTATGTATATTAATCATTCTCAACTTGTTTATGAGGAAAATGTTTGTGATGTTTTTGAAATCAATCGATATATTTGTAGAGTCTTCATAAACTGCTGGATAGCATTTCACTTTTGAAATTATTTCAAACAAAATTTAAAAAATTAAATATTAGATTGAATTATACAATTCATCATTATAAGTTAGCAAAACTGGCACATTCTGCTGGATACAACATTGCTCGATTCGGATTATTTTTACTGGATAGAATCGCAAATTTAACATATTCAACAGAATATACCCACATTACATTACAGGGGAATAATTACAAATAAACTCAACATAAAAATATTCTTACAGAAATGAAAATAAACTAAAGATTAGAATACTGCTTTCAAAGGATCTATATCTATCCTTGTCATCTATCTCTTATCTATAATTCCAGCTTACATCGCCCACACTATACTTAGAGCTCTTGTTTGTTCTTTCGCAGTTTCTGATGCTTTTTCTTCAGTTTTTCTCAGGGAATCTTTTACACACTAAACAAGGTTATTTAAAGAAGAGAAATCAGATTTTGTACTCTTCGGTTCTGTGTCTTAGATGACTGTTTAGAGAAATGTATTAGAAAATGTGGAGACATAATACTTACTCACTGTTTTGTGAAAGATATAATGAAAAGGAAGAAAAATAAAAAATCAATAATATGATACTGATCAATATCAGTATCAATAGGAACATCATGATATAATGTATTGTAATCAAGAACTTATGACAACTTTACTTCTTAGTTGTATCCTACATTATAATAAAACTAAATTCCTTTGTAGTAATCAACACGATAACTATGGCTATATCTCTTTCACTCTATTTGTCTATATGTATTATAACAAACTCATTCCCATAGACTAGGATGTTCTCATATCTTTATCTGTATGCGTGCATCCATGTATCGACAAAGATATGGATTTGGGTATGTATATTAATCATTCTCAACTTGTTTATGAGGAAAATGTTTGTGATGTTTTTGAAATCAATCGATATATTTGTAGAGTCTTCATAAACTGCTGGATAGCATTTCACTTTTGAAATTATTTCAAACAAAATTTAAAAAATTAAATATTAGATTGAATTATACAATTCATCATTATAAGTTAGCAAAACTGGCACATTCTGCTGGATACAACATTGCTTGATTCAGATCATTTTTACTGGATAGAATCGCAAATTTAACATATTCAACAGAATATACCCACATTACATTACAGGGGAATAATTACAAATAAACTCAACATAAAAATATTCTTACAGAAATGAAAATAAACTAAAGATTAGAATACTGCTTTCAAAGGATCTATATCTATCCTTGTCATCTATCTCTTATCTATAATTCCAGCTTACATCGCCTACACTATACTTAGAGCTCTTGTTTGTTCTTTCGCAGTTTCTGATGCTTTTTCTTCAGTTTTCTCAGGGAATCTTTTACACACTAAACAAGGTTATTTAAAGAAGAGAAATCAGATTTTGTACTCTTCGGTTCTGTGTCTTAGATGACTGTTTAGAGAAATGTATTAGAAAATGTGGAGACATAATACTTACGTTCTGTTTTGTGAAGGATATAATGAAAAGGAAGAAAAATAAAAAATCAATAATATGATACTGATTAATATCAGTATCAATAGGAACATCATGATATAATGTATTGTAATCAAGAACTTATGACAACTTTACTTCTTAGTTGTATCCTACATTATAATAAAACTAAATTCCTTTGTAGTAATCAACACGATAACTATGGCTATATCTCTTTCACTCTATTTGTCTATATGTATTATAACAAACTCATTCCCATAGACTAGGATGTCCTCATATCTTTTCCGTATGTATGCATCCATGTATCGACGAAGATATGGATTTGGGTATGTATATTAGTCATTCTCAACTTGTTTATGAGGTAAATGTTTGTGATGTTTTTGAAATCAATTGATATATTTGTAGAGTCTTCATATACTGCTGGATAGCATTTCACTTTTGAAATTATTTCAAACAAAATTAGAAAAATTAAATATTAAATTGAATTATACAATTCATCATTATAAGTTAGCAAAAACGGCACATTCTGCTGGATACAATATTGCTTGATTTGGATCATCTTTACTGGATAGAATCGCAAATTTAACATACAATTCTGTCCAAGATACCCACATTACATTACAGGCGAATAATTAAAAATAAACTCAACATATCAATATTCTTACAGAAATGATCATAAACTAAAGATAGGAATACTGCTTTCAAAGGATCTATAATTGGTTTGTCATCTATCTCTTATCTATCTATAATTCCAGCTTACATCGCCCACACTATACCGGTACTTAGAGCTCTTGTTTGATCTTTCACAGTTTCTGATGCTTTTTCTTCAGTTTTTCTCAGGGAATCTTTTACACACTAAACAAGGTTATTTAAAGAAGAGAAATCAGATTTTGTACTCTTCTGTTCTGTGTATTAGATGACTGTTTAGAGAAATGTATTAGAAAATGCGGAGATATAATACTTACCATCTGTTTTGTGAAGAATATAATGAAAAGGAAGAAAAATAAAAAAAATTAATAATATGATACCGATTAATATCAATATAAATACCAATATCATGATATAATATCTTGTAATCGAAAACTTATGACAACTTTACTTCTTAGGTGCATCCTCCATAATAATAAAGCTAAATTCCATCGTAGCAATCAACACGGTATCTATGACTAGATCTCTTTCACTCTATTTGTCTATATGTATTATAACAAACTCATTCCCATAGACTAGGATGTACTCATATCCTTATCCGTATGCGTGCATCCATGTATCGACGAAGATATGGATTTGGGTATGTATATTAGTCATTCTCAACTTGTTTATGAGGAAAATGTTTGTGATGTTTTTGAAATCAATCGATATATTTGTAGAGTCTTCATAAACTGCTGGATAGCATTTCACTTTTGAATTTATTTCTAACAAAATTAGAAAAATTAAATATTAGATTGAATTATACAATTCATCATTATAAGTTAGCAAAAATGGCACATTCTGCTGGATACAACATTGCTTGATTCGGATCATCTTTACTAGATAGAAACGCAAATTTAACATACAATTCTGTGCACGATAGCCACATTACATTACAGGGGAATAATTAAAAATAAACTCAACATATAAATATTCTTACAGAAATGAAAATAAACAAAAGATAAGAATACTGCTTTTAAAGAATCTATATCTATCCTTGTCATCTATCTCTTATCTATTAATTCCAGCTTACATCGCCTACACTATACATAGAGCTCTTGTTTGTTCTTTCGCAGTTTCTGATGCTTTTTCTTCAGTTTTTCTCAGGGAATCTTTTACACACTAAACAAGGTTATTTAAAGAAGAGAAATCAGATTTTGAACTCTTCCGTTCTGTGTCTTAGATGACTGTTTAGAGAAATGTATTAGAAAATGTGGAGATATAATACTTACTCACTGTTTTGTGAAGGATATAATGAAAAGGAAGAAAAATAAAAAATCAATAATATGATACTGATTAATATCAGTATCAATAGGAACATCATGATATAATGTATTGTAATCAAGAACTTATGACAACTTTACTTCTTAGTTGTATCCTACATTATAATAAAACTAAATTCCTTTGTAGTAATCAACACGATAACTATGGCTATATCTCTTTCACTCTATTTGTCTATATGTATTATAACAAACTCATTCCCATAGACTAGGATGTTCTCATATCTTTATCCGTATGCGTGCATCCATGTATCGACGAAGATATGGATTTGGGTATGTATATTAATCATTCTCAACTTGTTTATGAGGAAAATGTTTGTGATGTTTTGGAAATCAATCGATATATTTGTAGAGTCTTCATAAACTGCTGGATAGCATTTCACTTTTGAAATTATTTCAAACAAAATTTAAAAAATTAAATATTAGATTGAATTATACAATTCATCATTATAAGTTAGCAAAACTGGCACATTCTGCTGGATACAACATTGCTCGATTCGGATCATTTTTACTGGATAGAATCGCAAATTTAACATATTCAACAGAATATACCCACATTACATTACAGGGGAATAATTACAAATAAACTCAACATAAAAATATTCTTACAGAAATGAAAATAAACTAAAGATTAGAATACTGCTTTCAAAGGATCTATATCTATCCTTGTCATCTATCTCTTATCTATAATTCCAGCTTACATCGCCCACACTATACTTAGAGCTCTTGTTTGTTCTTTCGCAGTTTCTGATGCTTTTTCTTCAGTTTTCTCAGGGAATCTTTTACACACTAAACAAGGTTATTTAAAGAAGAGAAATCAGATTTTGTACTCTTCGGTTGTGTGTCTTAGATGACTGTTTAGAGAAATGTATTAGAAAATGCGGAGATATAATACTAACCACCTGTTTTGTGAAGAATATAATGAAAAGGAAGAAAAATAAAAAAATTAATAATATGATACCGATTAATATCAATATAAATACCAATATCATAACATAATATCTTGTAATCGAAAACTTATGACAACTTTACTTCTTAGGTGCATCCTCCATAATAATAAAGCTAAATTCCATCGTAGCAATCAACACGGTATCTATGACTAGATCTCTTTCACTCTATTTGTCTGTATGTATTATAACAAACTCATTCCCATAGACTAGGATGTACTCATATCCTTATCCGTATGCGTGCATCCATGTATCGACGAAGATATGGATTTGGGTATGTATATTAGTCATTCTCAACTTGTTTATGAGGAAAATGTTTGTGATGTTTTTGAAATCAATCGATATATTTGTAGAGTCTTCATAAACTGCTGGATAGCATTTCACTTTTGAATTTATTTCTAACAAAATTAGAAAAATTAAATATTAGATTGAATTATACAATTCATCATTATAAGTTAGCAAAACTGGCACATTCTGCTGGATACAACATTGCTTGATTCGGATCATTTTTACTGGATAGAATCGCAAATTTAACATATTCAACAGAATATACCCACATTACATTACAGGGGAATAATTACAAATAAACTCAACATAAAAATATTCTTACAGAAATGAAAATAAACTAATGATAAGAATACTGCTTTCTAAGGATCTATATCTATCCTTGTCATCTATCTCTTATCTATAATGCCAGCTTACATCGCCTACACTATACTTAGAGCTCTTGTTTGTTCTTTTGCAGTTTCTGATGCTTTTTCTTCAGTTTTCTCAGGGAATCTTTTACACACTAAACAAGGTTATTTAAAGAAGAGAAATCAGATTTTGTACTCTTCCGTTCTGTGTCTTAGATGACTGTTTAGAGAAATGTATTAGAAAATGTGGAGATATAATACTTACCACCTGTTTTGTGAAGGATATAATGAAAAGGAAGAAAAATAAAAAATCAATAATATGATACTGATTAATATCAGTATCAATAGGAACATCATGATATAATGTATTGTAATCAAGAACTTATGACAACTTTACTTCTTAGTTGTATCCTACATTATAATAAAACTAAATTCCTTTGTAGTAATCAACACGATAACTATGGCTATATCTCTTTCACTCTATTTGTCTATATGTATTATAACAAACTCATTCCCATAGACTAGGATGTCCTCATATCTTTTCCGTATGTATGCATCCATGTATCGACGAAGATATGGATTTGGGTATGTATATTAGTCATTCTCAACTTGTTTATGAGGTAAATGTTTGTGATGTTTTTGAAATCAATTGATATATTTGTAGAGTCTTCATATACTGCTGGATAGCATTTCACTTTTGAAATTATTTCAAACAAAATTAGAAAAATTAAATATTAAATTGAATTATACAATTCATCATTATAAGTTAGCAAAAACGGCACATTCTGCTGGATACAATATTGCTTGATTTGGATCATCTTTACTGGATAGAATCGCAAATTTAACATACAATTCTGTCCAAGATACCCACATTACATTACAGGCGAATAATTAAAAATAAACTCAACATATCAATATTCTTACAGAAATGATCATAAACTAAAGATAGGAATACTGCTTTCAAAGGATCTATAATTGGTTTGTCATCTATCTCTTATCTATCTATAATTCCAGCTTACATCGCCCACACTATACCGGTACTTAGAGCTCTTGTTTGATCTTTCACAGTTTCTGATGCTTTTTCTTCAGTTTTTCTCAGGGAATCTTTTACACACTAAACAAGGTTATTTAAAGAAGAGAAATCAGATTTTGTACTCTTCTGTTCTGTGTATTAGATGACTGTTTAGAGAAATGTATTAGAAAATGCGGAGATATAATACTTACCATCTGTTTTGTGAAGAATATAATGAAAAGGAAGAAAAATAAAAAAATTAATAATATGATACCGATTAATATCAATATAAATACCAATATCATGATATAATATCTTGTAATCGAAAACTTATGACAACTTTACTTCTTAGGTGCATCCTCCATAATAATAAAGCTAAATTCCATCGTAGCAATCAACACGGTATCTATGACTAGATCTCTTTCACTCTATTTGTCTATATGTATTATAACAAACTCATTCCCATAGACTAGGTTGTACTCATATCCTTATCCGTATGCGTGCATCCATGTATCGACGAAGATATGGATTTGGGTATGTATATTAGTCATTCTCAACTTGTTTATGAGGAAAATGTTTGTGATGTTTTTGAAATCAATCGATATATTTGTAGAGTCTTCATAAACTGCTGGATAGCATTTCACTTTTGAATTTATTTCTAACAAAATTAGAAAAATTAAATATTAGATTGAATTATACAATTCATCATTTTAAGTTAGCAAAAACGGCATATTCTGCTGGATACAACATTGCTTGATTCGGATCATCTTTACTAGATAGAAACGCAAATTTAACATACAATTCTGTGCACGATAGCCACATTACATTACAGGGGAATAATTAAAAATAAACTCAACATAAAAATATTCTTACAGAAATGAAAATAAACAAAAGATAAGAATACTGCTTTTAAAGAATCTATATCTATCCTTGTCATCTATCTCTTATCTATTAATTCCAGCTTACATCGCCTACACTATACATAGAGCTCTTGTTTGTTCTTTCGCAGTTTCTGATGCTTTTTCTTCAGTTTTCTCAGGGAATCTTTTACACACTAAACAAGGTTATTTAAAGAAGAGAAATCAGATTTTGTACCTTTCCGTTCTGTGTCTTAGATGACTGTTTAGAGAAATGTATTAGAAAATGTGGAGATATAATACTTACGTTCTGTTTTGTGAAGGATATAATGAAAAGGAAGAAAAATAAAAAATCAATAATATGATACTGATTAATATCAGTATCAATAGGAACATCATGATATAATGTATTGTAATCAAGAACTTATGACAACTTTACTTCTTAGTTGTATCCTACATTATAATAAAACTAAATTCCTTTGTAGTAATCAACACGATAACTATGGCTATATCTCTTTCACTCTATTTGTCTATATGTATTATAACAAACTCATTCCCATAGACTAGGATGTTCTCATATCTTTATCTGTATGCGTGCATCCATGTATCGACAAAGATATGGATTTGGGTATGTATATTAATCATTCTCAACTTGTTTATGAGGAAAATGTTTGTGATGTTTTTGAAATCAATCGATATATTTGTAGAGTCTTCATAAACTGCTGGATAGCATTTCACTTTTGAAATTATTTCAAACAAAATTTAAAAAATTAAATATTAGATTGAATTATACAATTCATCATTATAAGTTAGCAAAACTGGCACATTCTGCTGGATACAACATTGCTTGATTCAGATCATTTTTACTGGATAGAATCGCAAATTTAACATACAATTCTGTGCAAGATACCCACATTACATTACAGGGGAATAATTAAAAATAAACTCAACATAAAAATATTCTTACAGAAATGAAAATAAACTAAAGATAAGAATACTGCTTTCAAAGGATCTATATCTATCCTTGTCATCTATCTCTTATATATAATTCCAGCTTACATCGCCTACACTATACTTAGAGCTCTTGTTTGTTCTTTCGCAGTTTCTGATGCTTTTTCTTCAGTTTTTCTCCGAGAATCTTTTACACACTAAACAAGGTTATTTAAAGAAGAGAAATCAGATTTTGTACTCTTCCGTTCTGTGTCTTAGATGACTGTTTAGAGAAATGTATTAGAAAATGTGGAGATATAATACTTACGTTCTGTTTTGTGAAGGATATAATGAAAAGGAAGAAAAATAAAAAATCAATAATATGATACTGATTAATATCAGTATCAATAGGAACATCATGATATAATGTATTGTAATCAAGAACTAATGACAACTTTACTTCTTAGTTGTATCCTACATTATAATAAAACTAAATTCCTTTGTAGTAATCAACACGATAACTATGGCTATATCTCTTTCACTCTATTTGTCTATATGTATTATAACAAACTCATTCCCATAGACTAGGATGTTCTCATATCTTTATCCGTATGCGTGCATCCATGTATCGACGAAGATATGGATTTGGGTATGTATATTAATCATTCTCAACTTGTTTATGAGGAAAATGTTTGTGATGTTTTTGAAATCAATCGATATATTTGTAGAGTCTTCATAAACTGCTGGATAGCATTTCACTTTTGAAATTATTTCAAACAAAATTTAAAAAATTATATATTAGATTGAATTATACAATTCATCATTATAAGTTAGCAAAACTGGCACATTCTGCTGGATACAACATTGCTTGATTCGGATTATTTTTACTGGATAGAATCGCAAATTTAACATACAATTCTGTGCAAGATACCCACATTACATTACAGGGGAATAATTACAAATAAACTCAACATAAAAATATTCTTACAGAAATGAAAATAAACTAAAGATAAGAATACTGCTTTCAAAGGATCTATACTATCCTTGTCATCTATCTCTTATCTATAATTCCAGCTTACATCGCCCACACTATACTTAGAGCTCTTGTTTGTTCTTTCGCAGTTTCTGATGCTTTTTCTTCAGTTTTTCTCCGAGAATCTTTTACACACTAAACAAGGTTATTTAAAGAAGAGAAATCAGATTTTGTACTCTTCGGTTCTGTGTCTTAGATGACTGTTTAGAGAAATGTATTAGAAAATGTGGAGACATAATACTTACGTTCTGTTTTGTGAAGGATATAATGAAAAGGAAGAAAAATAAAAAATCAATAATATGATACTGATTAATATCAGTATCAATAGGAACATCATGATATAATGTATTGTAATCAAGAACTTATGACAACTTTACTTCTTAGTTGTATCCTACATTATAATAAAACTAAATTCCTTTGTAGTAATCAACACGATAACTATGGCTATATCTCTTTCACTCTATTTGTCTATATGTATTATAACAAACTCATTCCCATAGCCTAGGATGTCCTCATATCCTTATCCGTATGCGTGCATCCATGTATCGACGAAGATATGGATTTGGGTATGTATATTAGTCATTCTCAACTTGTTTATGAGGAAAATGTTTGTGATGTTTTTGAAATCAATCGATATATTTGTAGAGTCTTCATATACTGCTGGATAGCATTTCACTTTTGAATTTATTTCTAACAAAATTAGAAAAATTAAATATTAGATTGAATTATACAATTCATCATTATAAGTTAGCAAAAAAGGCATATTCTGCTGGATACAACATTGCTTGATTCGGATCATCTTTACTAAATAGAATCGCAAATTTAACATACAATTCTGTGCAACATACCCACATTACATTACAGAGAATAATTAAAAATAAACTCAACATATAAATATTCTTACAGAAATGAAAATAAACAAAAGATAAGAATACTGCTTTCATGGCCTCCATAATTGGCTTGTCATCTGTCTCTTATCTATAATTCCAGCTTACACTGCCTACACTATACTAATATCTCTTGTTTGTTCTTTCACAGTTTCTGCAGTTTTTTCTGCAGTTTTTTCTCAGGGATTCTTTTACACACTAAACAAGGTTATTCAAAGAGGAGAAGTCTGATTTTGTACTCTTCTGTTCGATGTCTTAGATGACTGTTTAGAGAAAGTATTAGAAAATGTGGAGATATAATACTTACGGTCTGTTTTGTGAAGGAGAGAATGAAAAGGAAGAAAAATAAAAAATCAATGACATGATACTACTAATTAATATCAGTATCAATAGGAACATTATGATATAATGTGTTATAATCAAGAACTTATGACAACTTTACTTCTTAGGTGTATCCTCCATAATAATAAAGCTAAATTCCTCCATAGCAATAAACAAGCTATATATGATTGTATCTCTTTCACTCTATTTGTCTATATGCATTATAACAAACTTATTCCCATAGACTAGGATGTACTTATATCTTTATCCTTATGCGTGCATCCATGTATCCATGAAGATATGTATATTTAAACAATTTCAAACAAAATTAAATAAATAAAATAAGAAAATGAATTATACAATGAAGCATTATATGTGAACAAAGATTTGGAGCATGTTTACTGTATAGAGACATAAACTTCAGTGAATAATACTGACGTTATGCTGACAAAGGATAATTAAAAAAAGCTGAGCATATTAATTTTGTTACAGAAAGAAAATAGCCTAAACATAACAATATTGCTATCAAAGGCATCTATAATTTGTTTATCATCAGACTCTTATCTATGATTCTAGCTTTTGTCATCTACAGTATAATTAGATATGTTCTATCTGCTGTCACAGTTTCTGTAGTTTTTTCTTCAGTTTTCTATTGGAGATTATCTTAAAAACAAAACAAGGTAATTGGAAGAGAAGAAAAGTCAAATTTTCTGTTTTTGTGTGTCTTAGATTACTGTTTAGAGAAAGTATTGGAAAATACGGAGATATAACACTTACCCACTGTTTTGTGAATGATATAATGAAAAAATAAAAATATAAACACCAATATTATGATACTACTAATTAATATCAGCATAAATAGAAACAATATAATGTGTTGTAATTGAGAACTTATGTCAACTTTACTTGTGAGGTGTATTCTCCATAATAGTATAACTAATTTCTTTCTTAACCAGCAACAAACTATCCATGAGTGTATCTCTTCCACTATATTTGTCTGTATGTATTATTAAAAAAACTTGTTACCATAGAGTAGGATGTTCCGATATCTTTAGGCGTCTGCGTGCATGCACGTATCCATAAATATACTTATTTTGGTATGGATTCCTGCTTATTATTCATTCGCAACTTGTTTATGATCAAAATGCATGTTAATTTGGCAGATTAATTGATATATTTGCAATGAGTCTTCATATACTACTGGATCACACTCAATTTAAAAATTATGTCAAACAAAATTAAAAAAATAAAAGAAGAAACTGAATTATACAATGAATTAATACAAGTTACACAAATCCTTTTCATTCTACTAGATAAAAGGTAATTTTTGGAAATAAATTCAAATAGAATCTGAATATTTAAAAAATAATTATTCAATGCTGATGAGATTCCAAAGAATAAGAAGGGTCATATTTACTGTACATAATCACAAACTGATATAAAATTCATTGAAAGATACTGATAGTGCATTGTTGTAATATAACAAAAAAAACTAAACATGAAGATTCTTACGCAAAAGAAACTAAACATGGCAATATTGCTATCAAAGGTGTCAATAATTAGTGTGACGTACATTTTATCTATGATTTACCTTACTTCATCTACAGTATAAATAAATCTGTTATTTCATCTGTCACAGTATCTGCAGTTATTTCCTGGGGATTATTTTAGATACAAAAGAAGGTTATTGGAAGAAGAAAAAAATCAGATTTTCTACTCTTCTGTTCTATGTCTCTTAGATGATTGTTTAGAGAAAGTATTAGAAAATGTCAAGATATAATACTTACTCTCTGTTTTGTGAAGGATATAATGAAAAGGAAGAAAAATTAAAAAATAAAATATGATACTCCTGACTAATATCAGCAAAAATAGGAACATGATGATATAATGTGTTGTAATTGAGAACTTACGACAACTTTGCTTGCTGTCCTCCATAATAAGAACGCTAAATTCCTTCGTAGCAATCAACAAGCTATCTATGGCTTTATCTCCTTTACTATATTTATCTGCATGAATTATAACAAACTTGTTCCCACAGACAAGGTTGTTCAGATATGTTTATTTGTGTATGGATGTAAGGATGAATGCATGTCTATGTGTATGCGGTCATGGATCTATCCATGAAGTTATGTCTTTTGGTATGTAATCCTGGTTATTAGTAATTTTCAACTTGTTTATGATGAAAATGTTCATTATGTTTCGCAAATGAATCGATTTATTTGCACAAAGTCTTCATATACTGCTGGATAGCACTAAATTTTGGAAATTAAAGAATTTGAGAAATAAAAGAAATTGAATTATACAATGAATCGTATGTGCACAAAATCTTCACATACTGCTGAAAAGCATGTAATTTTGGAAATAAATTGAAACAGAATCTGAAAAATTAAAAAAATTAATTATTCAATGCTGAGGAGGTTCTACTGACTGATTTGGATTATCTTTACTGGATATAATTGAAAATGGACAGAAAATATGACCCACTGAGGATGGCATGCACAGTTCTCTACAGGATTTTTAAAGTTGCATGCCAGGAAAGCTTCCTTGAAAAACATTGCAGTCCCAGTACTAAAACTTGCAGTCCCAATAACGATGCTTTTTTCCCTTGCAATTATTTAAAAAGTTATGACTGTATTGTTGTCACCAATATAAATGTCACCAGATTTGTAATGCTCCTTGATTGTAAAATATTTAATATTATAATGAATGAAATGTAGTTTTTTGGGGGGTAAAACTAATTTTAATTATGCAATACTTACCCATCACTATTATATAGCTTTATTCCTTTTTCGTGTCGAAAAACTCGTCCGTTCGATGTGAAAACATTCTCCCACTTAAAGTGGAGAATTTGTCAACAAGCCACGTCACGCCCGTGCATCTCTCTGCGCCTGCGCGAACATTCATCTTTTTCATAGACGAAATTACGCCAGGGCATCAGAGCGGGGTGGGAGGAGGGCATCTGATAATAGTGATGGGTAAGTATTGCATAATTAAAATTAGTTTTACCCCCCAAAAAACTACATTTTAATAGCAGCAATACATTTACCCATCACTATTATATAGCTGAATTTGTCAGTTAGGTGGGTCGGCTGATATTAAACTGATCAAAAACAGAGGAAAAATGTAAACTACTCACCATTTGAGGGGAGATGTCCACTTTACTATTTGCTGGAGTCCTTCTGGGCCACATGTTGTGCCGCAACTATGGGACCCAGAGAAAATATGCCTGCGCTTTGATGTGCTAATGAGCGGAGGTAGAAGGACGAAAAGGTAGTATGGGATCGCCAAAATGCTGCCTTCATGACGTCCTCCAGAGAAGAGTGATTTAGATAGGCCCATGAGACAGCGACGGCTCGAACCTCATGGGCTTTTAGTTTCATAAAGGAAAGGTCTCTATCAGTAAGGGACTGGTAAGCTCTTTTAATTGTGGTGACAATCCACCTTGAAATTGTGGAGGCCGAAATATCAACGGAGCCCTTAAGAGGAAGGAAAAGACGTTTCCTGCCCTTTCTTTTCACTTTTGAAGCATTTAGATAGAAACGCAGTGCCCTAACTGGGCATAAGAGCCTATCTTGATCATCCCCAGCACAGATTCGACTAAGACTGGGGATCTCTATAGGTGATGGAGCTACCGCAGGTAATTGATTTTTGGCTAAAACTCCAGGCTGACAAAGGAGGGGAACGGATTCAAAATTGCCATTAAAACGGAGACAGCCAGTGTCCACCGACAATGCATGAATCTCGCTACGTCTTCTCGCAGATGCCAAAGCAAGTAAAAATACCGTCTTGAGTGTGAGATCCTGAAAGGATGCCTCACTCAATGGTTCATAGGGGTTTTTTGTTAAGGACCATAAAACACATGATAGATTCCATCTAGGCGTCAGAGAGCGAGTGACAGGTCTCTGTAGCTCAAAATACTTAATGAGATCGGCAAGGTGTGGATCTGAACCAATCTCCGAGCCCTGAGAGAATTTAAGTGTGTTAGAAATGGCGGCTCTATAGCCCTTGATAGTAGATACTGAACATCTTTTGTTATCGAAAAGGAACAAAAGGAAATCAGCAATGGCAGTTATAGAGGAACAGCTGGGATCAACACGTTTCCTACTGCACCAATCACAAAAGATTCTCCACCTGGCATCATAGACCTTGGATGTAGAAGCTCTCCTGGCCTGAATGATGCAACTGGCAACCCGGCCCGAAAACTTGTTCTGGCGGATAGATCGCTTGAAATGAACCAAGCGTGAAGGTGGAGAATGTGTGGGCTGTTGTGTAGGAGGGAGCCTCTGTGTTGTGACAGAAGATCCCTCCGGTGAGCAAGAGATCTGGGTTGATCTATCAATAGATCTAGAAGATCGTTGAACCACGATCGTTGGGGCCATAACGGAGCTATGAGAATGATCCGGGCGGTGGAAGTTCTTACTTTTTGCAGAACTTGGGGAAGCAATTGGAACGGTGGGAAGGCGTATGCGAACAGACGATCCCACTGGAAGCTGAACGCGTCCACTGCCCACGCTCTCTGGTCCAGGACTGGGGAGACGTAAAAGGGGAGTCTGTTGTTGAGCCTGGTCGCAAACAAGTCCATGAGGGGCCTTCCCCATAGTGAGAAAAGGGACTCTGTCACTTCGCGGTGAAGAGTCCATTCTGTGAGAACTGATTTGCCTGACCTGGACAGACTGTCCGCTAAGATGTTCTTTTTCCCTGGGATGTGGCGAACTCGGAGGGAGATGTTCTCCGAGGTAGCCCAGCGGAAGAGGTTCCAGACCTCCACGCAAAGAGACGGGGCATGTGTGCCTCCTTGACGTCGGAGATACGCTACGACGGACGTGTTGTCGGAGGAGACCATGACACATCGACCCCTTACCCTGTCGACGCACCCTTGTAACGCTAGAAAGACAGCCTTCATTTCTAGGTTGTTTATGTGGAGGGACGACTCGTGTAGGGTCCAAAGGCCCTGAAGAGTTATCCCCTCCGGCTCTAGATGAGCACCCCAACCGGAATCTGACGCGTCGGCGAACAGGTAGGAGTGGGGATCCGGAGCGTGCATGGGGACCCCAGCTAGGAATCTGTCTCGATTCATCCACCATCGCAGATGATGATGGAAATCTGGTCCTAGAGGAATCAGAGCTGATAGAGAATCCTTGTGTGGTTTCCACCTTGCGAGTAGGAGAAACTGTAGAGGGCGCATATGGAGCCGTCCTAAGGGAACCAGATCTGCAGCGGCGTTCAAGGTTCCCAGTAGGGATAGGTAAAGGCGAGCAGACAACACGGTTTTTACTCGCAGTGTCTCTAAGAGTGCCAGGATTCGATCTATACGCTCTCCGGGAACCCGGACTAAGTTCTGGTTTGTGAGGAAGTTGATTCCTACATAAACGAAGTCTTGGGATGGAATCAGTTCTGACTTCTCGAGGTTGAGTAAAAGACCCAATCGAGTTACTGTGGACCAACAACGGAACAGATCCTGATGGAGGGACTGAACCTGAACGTTGTGGATTAACCAGTCGTCGAAGTATTGGAGGATCGGGGTTCCCCGTACTTGTAGATAAGACGCTATTACTCCCATAACTCGGGTGAAAACTCTGAGTGCGGAAGCTATTCCGAACGGCAGAACCCGGAATTGAAAAACTTCCTGGTCCAAGCAAAACCGGAGATATTTCCGATGAGGTGGAAAAATCGGAATGTGAAGATATGCATCTTGAAGGTCGATGGAGACCGCCCAATCCGATGGCCGCATCGCATTTCGGATTGAGGAGGTGGTCTCCATCTTGAAATGTTATTCCAAAAGAAAACGGTTTAAGGGGGAGAGATCGATAATAAGGTGAAATTTCCCATTTTTCTTGGTGACCAGGAAGATTCGGGAGTAGAATGCAGGGGACTGATCGTTCAGGACCCTCTCGACTGCCCCTTTTTGTAAAAGGGTATTTACCTCTTCCCTTAGTTTCACCAGATTGGACTGATGAAAGAATACGGGGGTCCTTGATAGTGGAGGTTGTTCCTGAAACTGAATACGGTAACCCTCGCTTACAAGAGAAAGGACCCACCCATCGTCCGTGATACTTGCCCAAGCCTCTGAAAAGAGGCCTAGGCGAGCCCCTACGGGGATGTTTGGGAGAGGAATGGATGGCAGGAGAGGGTGCGAGTCCCTAGGGCCGTCCCCCCCCTCCTTCCTTGGGAAAGGAAGGTGGGTTGTAGAACTTCTTCCTAGGGGCTGATCGGCGTCTAGGTCCACGCCTAGGACCTGACTGACGAGGAGGTCTCACTTGAGGTTGTGCACTATATTGAGGTTGTGCACTATATTGGGGCTGTACCTGCTTAAAGAATTTAGCAGGTGGCCCCTGAGGTCGATGCACATTAGTACGCTTCCTGGCCGATTGCGATGGGCCAGGTGCAGTTGTGAAGGACCTATGTTGATGGTCCTTCAAATCTTGTGAGGCCACAGTGGGAATGAGACCTCCGAAGAGACTCTCAGCTTCCAAAGGAGCAGCCCTTAGAAGGTCTTTACTGTGGCTAAGTAAGACCCTCGAGGAGTCCAGTGCAACATCACGACGGATGTGTAGGAGTTCCGCTGAAAGGGAAATTGCAATAGCGAGTGAATGCCGAGATGTCTTGGCAACAGCTTCCAGCACACGCTGTAATGCGGCTGGATTCAGAGAGGCCTCCCTCAGCATACTAAACGACGTAGCTGAGAAGAGGTCCGCATGAGAAGCTATGGTGGTCAGAAGACGGACCTTCTGCTCAATGGCTTCGATCGTCTTAATAGGAAGGCGTGCCCAGGTTCCCGTTGTCAAGCCGACTTGAGATGCATCTGCATCCAATTGAGGAGGTTTAACAGGCCACTTCGGGGAATGTACCCGTTAACTAGAGGCAGAGACCATAGGTCTTAAAGTAGAGGCTGGGACAGCCCACCCTTTGCGCCGTCTAGCGATGTCCTGGCCTGAGGAGAACCTCTGTGATATTTCCTCAATTGTAGAGGAATGCGGAAGGAGCAGAAGATCTGATTGTGGTTGAGCCCCGGAGATCTTTTCCAAACTGGAGAGGATCTTCTTGGACTGTGAACCAGACGGTTTCGGGCACAAATCCATAGGTAGTAGGCGGTAAAATTCATTTACCGCCTTATCAAAAGACCATATCTCTTCCGCTTCCTCTGGTTGAGGGAAGCTGGGTCTAGTTGCTTCCAGTTCGTACTCGTTGGAATCGACGATGATAGATACAGCATCATCATCTAGAACACTCCGAGCAGGAGGGTGGCCGGGCGACACAATGTCCTTTGGAGAAGGTAACAGAGGCGCACTAGGGTGTACATGTTCTGCTTGATAGCATTTTACTTTTGAGATTATTTCAAACAAAATTAGAAAAATTAAATATTAAATTGAATCATACAATAAATCATTACAACTTGGCAAAAACGGCACATTCTGCTGGATACAATATTGCTTGATTTGGATCATCTTTACTGGATAGAATCGCAAATTTAACATACAATTCTGTCCAAGATACCCACATTACATTACAGGCGAATAATTAAAAATAAACTCAACATATAAATATTCTTACAGAAATGATCATAAACTAAAGATAGGAATACTGCTTTCAAAGGATCTATAATTGGTTTGTCATCTATCTCTTATCTATCTATAATTCCAGCTTACATCGCCTACACTATACTGGTACTTAGAGCTCTTGTTTGATCTTTCACAGTTTCTGATGCTTTTTCTTCGGTTTTTCTCAGCGAATCTATTACACACTAAACAACGTTATTAAAAGAAGAGAAATCAGATTTTGTACTCTTCTGTTCTGTGTATTAGATGACTGTTTAGAGAAATGTATTAGAAAATGCGGAGATATAATACTTACCACCTGTTTTGTGAAGAATATAATGAAAAGGAAGAAAAATAAAAAAATTTATAATATGATACCGATTAATATCAATATAAATACCAATATCATGATATAATATCTTGTAATCGAAAACTTATGACAACTTTACTTCTTAGGTGCATCCTCCATAATAATAAAGCTAAATTCAATCATAGTAATCAACACGGTATCTATGACTATATCTCTTTCACTCTATTTGTCTATATGTATTATAACAAACTCATTCCCATAGACTAGGATGTCCTCATATCCTTATCCGTATGCGCGCATCCATGTATTGACGAAGATATGGATTTGGGTATGTATATTAGTCATTCTCAACTTGTTTATGAGGAAAATGTTTGTGATGTTTTTGAAATAAATCTATATATTTGTAGAGTCTTCATATACTGCTGGATAGCATTTCACTTTTGAATTTATTTCTAACAAAATTAGAAAAATTAAATATTAGATTGAATTATACAATTCATCATTATAAGTTAGCAAAAAAGGCATATTCTGCTGGATACAACATTGCTTGATTCGGATCATCTTTACTGGATAGAATCGCAAATTTAACATACAATTCTGTGCAACATACCCACATTACATTACAGGGGAATAATTACAAATAAACTCAACATATAAATATTCTTACAGAAATAAAAATAAACTAAAGATAAGAATACTGCTTTCAAAGAATCTAGCAGTGGTTTGTCATCTATCTCTTATCTATAATTCCAGCTGACATCACCGACACTATACTTAGAGCTCTTGTTTGTTCTGTCGCAGTTTCTGATGCTTTTTCTTCGGCTTTTCTTTGAAAATCTTTTACACACGAAACAAGGTTATTTAAAGAAGAGAAATCAGATTTTGTACTCTTCCGTTCTGTGTCTTAGATGACTGTTTAGAGAAATGTATTAGCAAATGTGGAGATATAATACTTACTTTCTGTTTTGTGAAGGATATAATGAAAAGGAAGAAAAATAAAAAAATTAATAATATGATACCGATTAATATCAATATAAATACCAACATCATGATATAACAGCTTGTAATTGAGAACTGATGAAAACTTTACTTCTTAGGTGTATCCTACATTATAACAAAACTAAATTCCTTCATAGTAATCAACGCAGTATCTATGGCTATATCTCTTTCACTCGTTTTGTCTATGTGTATCATAACAAACTCGTTCCCATACACTAGGATGTCCTGATATCTTTATTCGTGTAAGTCCATCCATCTATCGGCGAAAATATGGATTTTGGTATTTATTCCTGGTTATTAGTCATTCCCAACTTTTTCTCAGGAAAATGTTTCTGATGTTTTTCAAATCAATCAATATATTTGTACAGGGTGTACATGTTCTGCTAGATAGCATTTTACTTTTGAGATTATTTCAAACAAAATTAGAAAAATTAAATATGAAATTGAATTATACAATAAATCATTACAACTTGGCAACAACGGCACATTCTGCTGGATACAATATTGCTTGATTTGGATCATCTTTACTGGATAGAATCGCAAATTTAACATACAATTCTGTCCAAGATACCCACATAAATACAAAATATTTATATGTTGAGTTTATTTTTAATTATTCACCTGTAATGTATTACAGGTGAATAATTAAAAATAAACTCAACATATAAATATTCTAACAAAAATGATCATAAACTAAAGATAGGAATACTGCTTTCAAAGGATCTATAATTGGTTTGTCATCTATCTCTTATCTATCTATAATTCCAGCTTACATCGCCTACACTATACTGGTACTTAGAGCTCTTGTTTGATCTTTCACAGTGTCTGATGCTTTTTCTTCGGTTTTTCTCAGGGAATCTATTACACACTAAACAACGTTATTAAAAGAAGAGAAATCAGATTTTGTACTCTTCTGTTCTGTGTAATAGATGACTGTTTAGAGAAATGTATTAGAAAATGTGGAGATATAATACTTACGTTCTGTTTTGTGAAGGATATAATGAAAAGGAAGAAAAATAAAAAATCATACATATGATACTGATTAATATCAGTATCAACAGGAACATCATGATATAATGTGTTGTAATCAAAAACTTATGACAACTTTACTTCTTAGGTATATTCTCCATAATAATAAAGCTAAATTCCTTCGTAGTAATGAACACAGTAGCTATGCCTACATCTCTTTCACTCTATTTGTCTATATGTATTATAACAAACTCGTTCCCATAGACTAGGATGTTCTGATATCTTTATCTGCATGCATGCATCCATGCATCGACGTAGATATGGATTTTTGGTATTTATTCCTGGTTATTAGTCATTCCCAACTTTTTATCAGGAAAATGTTTCTGATGTTTTTCAAATCAATCAATATATTTGCAGAGGGTGTTCATGTTCTGCTGGATAGCATTTTACTTTTGAGATTATTTCAAACAAAATTAGAAAAATTAAATATGAAATTGAATTATTCAATTAATCATTATAACTTAGCAAAACAGTCATTCTGCTGGATACAACATAATTTTGGAAAACAGTTCAAACAAAACTTGAAAAACAAAAGAAAGAAATAATTATCTGATGCTATTGAGATTCCATTCCTTGATTCGGATCATCTTTACTGGATAGAATCGCAAATTTAACATACAATTCAGCAGAATATACCCACATTACATTACATGGGAAGAATTAAAAATAACACAACATATAAATATTCTAACAAAATTGAAAATAAACAAAAGATAAGAATACTGCTTTCATGGCCTCCATAAATGGCTTGTCATCTGTCTCTTATCTATAATTCTAGCTTACATCGCCTACACTATACTTAGGTCTCTTGTTTGTTCTTTCACAGTTTCTGCAGTTTTTTCTTCAGTTTTTTCTCAGAGATTCTTTTACACACTAAACAAGGTTATTTAAAGAAGAGAAATCAGATTTTGTACTCTTCCGTTCTGTCTCTTAGATGACTGTTTAGAGAAATATATTAAAAAAGGTGGAGATATAACAGCCTGTTTTGTGAAGGATAAAATGAAAAGGAAGAAAAATAAAAAATCAATAATATGATACTGATTAATACAGGTACAGTCCTACCCGTTTATGTCGACATCCTCGGGCCCGAGGAAATATTGTCGACATAAGCGGATGTCGAGATAAGTGTTGGGGGGGGGGGGGGGGACATGTCGTCAGTGAGCAGGATTTACACTTTGAGAAAACAAACAATGGAAATTTTTAGTACATGATGACAAAACCAGCATGAAATACACGTCTATATTGACAAATTACATTTTGGTTACCTTTGTGTAATAAAATCCACAATGCGTTAAGTGCATGTATATGAAAGATCCATGAATCCGTGTACGGGTCTCATGTTAGAAAATGTATGCATCGGTCCCATCCTGATAGGAAACACATGAATAAAACATGGTTGTCCTCATTTGATCCAACACGCCTACACAATTCACTACGACAATCATTGTCGCCAGTAGCACATGGCTTCATAGTTGTTATTTACATGCTACAAAGTACATGTACTTAAATTGGCCTAGATTTTGGTCAGCCTGAAACAATGTTCCCATCTTACTGAGGCTACCAAGGGGATGGGGCTATTCACAGGGAAATGAAAACATGTATTTATTTATGGAAGTCATTGTATAAAGTACATAAAATTGAACAAGAGATATGCGGCTGATATGATTAATTTACCTTCAATGTAGCCTTTCTTTATAGACTCAGCAAGCAGTTTTCATCCATCTAGACCAACAAGTTGTTCTCCTCCTTTTTTTTTTTTTTTTTTTTTTTTTTTACTGGTCCGCCACCAGTAAAAAAAAAAATAAAAAAAAAATAAGGTGGAGAACAACTTGTTGGTTTATCATCCATCCTGACAGGGTGTTATGTTTAAGTGAAAAGCTTTCACAGACATCTTTGCGAGCTGACCTACCTTCGACTTCCTAAACAGCCAGTTATTTCGTTTCCAGAGACTGTAAATTTAATCTGCGTTTAACGCTGCCGTTGGTAGCCATCGTAAACATAAATAAAGTTTCATTGCTTTTATTCAAGTTTGGTGATGATTTTTTTTTAAAATGAAGAGTGGATTGTTTTTATTGAACATTGTAACCGGCTTGCTTTGATGAAGGGTACATGTGTTATTTAAGTCGCCGCGTGAGGCCAACTTTATAGGACCAAACAAAAGCCTGTTTTTTATTCCACCGAGACATTAATGACTGGCGGCAATATCAACTAATTTTTGAACAAAGTACAGGTCGGAACTGGCCGCTTGTCGACATAAATGATAAGGCGGCAAAATTAAAGCTTGGGGGCAAGATCAATTAATTGTTGAACAAAGTATGGGTCGGAACTGGCAGCTTGTCGACATAAATGATTAGAAAACAAAGGATTTGTTCAAGCTGGGACCAAGGGCTTCTGTCAACATGTACGTTTATTTTTTATCTCGACGTCGACATAAGCATGACAAATTTGGTAGTAATAGAAGACCAAGGGACCGGGACTTTGCTTTTTTGTCGACATAGGCGGCTTGTCGACATAAGTGATGTTGATATAAGTGGGTAGGACTGTATCAATAGGAACATCATGATATAATGTGTTGTAATCAAGAACTTATCACAACCATACTTCTTAGGTGTATCCTCCATAATAATAAAACTAAATTCCTTTGTAATAATCAACACGATAAATATGGCTATAACACTTTCACTCTATTTGTCTATATGTATTATAACAAACTCATTCCCATAGACTAGGATGTCCTCATATCTTTATCCGTATGTGTGCATCCATGTAACGACGAAGATATGGATTTGGGTATGTATATTAGTCATTCTCAACTTGTTTATGAGGAAAATGTTCGTGATTTTTTTTGAATCAATCGATTTATTTGTAGAGTCTTCATATACTGCTGGATATCATTTCACTTTTGAAATTATTTCAAAACAAAATTAGAAATATTAAATATTAAATTGAATTATACAATTAATCATTATAAGTTAGAAAAAACGGCACATTCTGCAGGATACAACATTGCTCGATTCGGATCATCTTTACTGGATAGAATAGCAAATTTAACATACAATTCAGCAGAATATACCCACATTACATTACAGGGGAATAATTAAAAATAAAAACTCAATTTATAAATATTCTTACATAAATGAAAATAAACAAAAGATAAGAATACTGCTTTCATGGCCTCCATAATTGGTTTGTCACCTGTCTCTTATCTATAATTCAAGCTTAAATCGCCGACACCATACTTAGATCTCTTGTTTGTTCTTTCGCAGTTTCTGTAGTTTTGTCTTCAGTTTTTTCTCAGGGATTCTTTTACACACTAAACAAGGTTATTTAAAGAAGAGAAATCAGATTTTGTACTCTTCCGTTCTGTGTCTTAGATGACTGTTTAGAGAAATGTATTAGAAAATGTGGAGATATAATACTTACCACCTGTTTTGACTAGGATATAATGAAAAGGAAGAAAAATAAAAAATCAATAATATGGTACTGATTAATATCAGTATCAATAGGAACATCATGATATAATGTGTTGTAATCAAGAACTTATGACAACTTTACTTCTTAGGTGTATCCTCCATAATAATAAAACTAAATTCCTTCATAGTAATCAAAATGACATCTATGGCTATATCTTTTTCACTCTATTTGTCTATATGTATTATAACAAACTCGTTCCCATAGACCAGGATGTTCCTGGTATCTTTATCCTTATGCGAGCATCCATGCATCGATGAAGTTAATGATTTTGGTATGTATTCCTCATTATTAGTCATTCTCAACTTGTTTTTTTAGGAAAATGTTTGTTCTGTTTATCAAATCAATCAATATATTTGTAAAGGGTTCTCATATTCTGCTGGATCACATTTCGCTTTTGAAATTATTTCAAACAAAAATTAAATGAGAAATTGAATTATACAATTCATCATTATAAGTTAGCAAAAACGGCACATTCTGCTGGATACAACATTGTTAAATTCGGATCATCTTTACAGGATAGAATAGCAAATTTAACATACAATTCAGCGGAAGACACCAATATTACATTACAGGGGAATAATTACAAATAAACTCAAAATATAAATATTCTTACAGAAATGAAAATCAACTCAAGATAAGAATACTGCTTTCATGGCCTTCATAATTGTTTTGTCATCTATCTCTTATCTATAATTCCAGCTTACATCACCTACACTATACTTAGATCTCTCGTTTGTTCTTGCACAGTTTCTGCAACTTTTTCTTCACTTTTTTCTCAGGCAATCTTTTACACACTAAACAAGGTTATTTAATGAAGAGAAATCCGATTTTGAACTCTTCCGTTCTGTGTCTTAGATGACTGTTTAGAGAAATGTATTAGAAAATGTGGAGATATAATACTTACCACCTGTTTTGTGAAGGATATAATGAAAAGGAAGAAAAATAAAGAAATCAATAATATGCTACCGATTAATATCAATATAAATACCAACATCATGATATAATAGCTTGTAATCGAGAACTTATGACAACTTCACTTCTTAGGTGTATCCTCCATAATAATAAAACTAAATTCCTGTCGCATTAATCAACACGGTATCTATGGCTATATCTCTTTCACTCTATTTGTCTACATGTATGATAACAAACTCATTCCCATAGACTAGGATGTCCAGATATCTTTATTCGTATAAGTCCATCCATGTATCAGCGAAAATATGGATTTTGGTATCTATTCCTGGTTATTAGTCACTCCCAACTTTTTTATCAGGAAAATGTTTCTGATGTTTTTCAAATTAATCAATATATCTGTACAGGGTGTTCATGTTCTGCTTGATAGCATTTTACTTTTGAGATTATTTCAAACAAAATTTGAAAATTAAATATGAAATTAAATTATACAATTAATCATTACAACTTGGCAAAAAGGTCACATTCTGCTGGATACAACATAATTTTGGAAACAAATTCAAACAAAATTTCAAAAACAAAAGAAAACAAAATTATTTGATACTATTGAGATTCCATTCCTTGATCGGATCATCTTTACTGGATACAATCGCATATTTAACATATTCAACAGAATATACCCACATTACATTACAGGGGAATAATTACAAACAAACTCAACATATGAATATTCTTACAGAAAGAAAATAAACAAAAGATAAGAATACTGCTTTCATGGCCTTCATAATTGGCTTGTCATCTGTCTCTTATCAATAATTCCAGCTCACATTGCCTACACTATACTAAGATCTCTTCTTTGTTCTTTCACAGTTTCTGCAGTTTTTTCTTCAGTTTTTTCTCAGGGATTCTTTTACACACTAAACAAGGTTATTCAAAGAGGAGAAGTCTGATTTTGTACTCTTCTGTTCGGTGTCTTAGATGACTGTTTAGAGAAAGTAGTAGAAAATGTGGAGATATAATACTTACGGTCTGTTTTGTGAAGGAGAGAATGAAAAGGAAGAAAAATAAAAAATCAATGACATGATACTACTAATTAATATCAGTATCAATAGGAACATTATGATATAATGTGTTATAATCAAGAACTTATGACAACTTTACTTCTTAGATGTATCCTCCATAATAATAAAGCTAAATTCCTCCATAGCAATAAACAAGCTATATATGACTGTATCTCTTTCACTCTATTTGTCTATATGCATTATAACAAACTTATTCCCATAGACTAGGATGTACTTATATCTTTATCCTTATCCGTGCATCCATGTATCCACGAAGATATGTATATTTAAACAATTTCAAACAAAATTAAATAAATAAAATAAGAAAATGAATTATACAATGAAGCATTATATGTGAACAAAGATTTGGAGCATGTTTACTGTATAGAGACATAAACTTCAGTGAATAATACTGACGTTATGCTGACAAAGGATAATTAAAAAAAGCTGAGCATATTAATTTTGTTACAGAAAGAAAATAGCCTAAACATAACAATATTGCTATCAAAGGCATCTATAATTTGTTTATCATCAGACTCTTATCTATGATTCTAGCTTTTGTCATCTACAGTATAATTAGATATGTTCTATCTGCTGTCACAGTTTCTGTAGTTTTTTCTTCAGTTTTCTATTGGAGATTATCTTAAAAACAAAACAAGGTAATTGGAAGAGAAGAAAAGTCAAATTTTCTGTTTTTGTGTGTCTTAGATTACTGTTTAGAGAAAGTATTAGAAAATACGGAGATATAACACTTACCCACTGTTTTGTGAATGATATAATGAAAAAATAAAAATATAAACACCAATATTATGATACTACTAATTAATATCAGCATAAATAGAAACAATATAATGTGTTGTAATTGAGAACTTATGTCAACTTTACTTGTGAGGTGTATTCTCCATAATAGTATAACTAATTTCTTTCTTAACCAGCAACAAACTATCCATGAGTGTATCTCTTCCACTATATTTGTCTGTATGTATTATTAAAAAAACTTGTTACCATAGAGTAGGATGTTCCGATATCTTTAGGCGTCTGCGTGCATGCACGTATCCATAAATATATTTATTTTGGTATGGATTTCTGCTTATTATTCATTCGCAACTTGTTTATGATCAAAATGCATGTTAATTTGGCAGATTAATTGATATATTTGCAAAGAGTCTTCATATACTACTGGATCGCACTCAATTTAAAAATTATTTCAAACAAAATTAAAAAAATAAAAGAAGAAACTGAATTATACAATGAATTAATACAAGTTACACAAATCCTTCTCATTCTACTAGATAAAAGGTAATTTTTGGAAATAAATTCAAATAGAATCCGAATATTTAAAAAATAATTATTCAATGCTGATGAGATTCCAAATAATAAGAAGGGTCATATTTACTGTACATAATCACAAACTGATATAAAATTCATTGAAAGATACTGATAGTGCATTGTTATAATATAACAAAAAAAACTAAACATGAAGATTCTTACGCAAAAGAAACTAAACATGGTAATATTGCTATCAAAGGTGTCAATAATTAGTGTGACGTACATTTTATCTATGATTTACCTTACTTCATCTACAGTATAAATAAATCTGTTATTTCATCTGTCACAGTATCTGCAGTTATTTCCTGGGGATTATTTTAGATACAAAAGAAGGTTATTGGAAGAAGAAAAAAATCAGATTTTCTACTCTTCTGTTCTATGTCTCTTAGATGATTGTTTAGAGAAAGTATTAGAAAATGTCAAGATATAATACTTACTCTCTGTTTTGTGAAGGATATAATGAAAAGGAAGAAAAATTAAAAAATAAATATGATACTCCCAAATAATATCAGCAAAAATAGGAACATGATGATATAATGTGTTGTAATTGAGAACTTACGACAACTTTGCTTGCTGTCCTCCATAATAAGAATGCTAAATTCCTTCATAGCAATCAACAAGCTATCTATGGCTTTATCTCCTTTACTATATTTATCTGCATGAATTATAACAAACTTGTTCCCACAGACAAGGTTGTTCAGATATGTTTATTTGTGTATGGATGTAAGGATGAATGCATGTCTATGTTTATGCAGTCATGGATCTATCCATGAAGTTATGTCTTTTGGTATGTAATCCTGGTTATTAGTCATTCTCAACTTGTTTATGATGAAAATGTTCATTATGTTTTGCAAATGAATCGATTTATTTGCACAAAGTCTTCATATACTGCTGGATAGCACTAAATTTTGGAAATTAAAGAATTTGAGAAATAAAAGAAATTGAATTATACAATGAATCGTATGTGCACAAAATCTTCACATACTGCTGGAAAGCATGTAATTTTGGAAATAAATTGAAACAGAATCTGAAAAATTAAAAAAATTAATTATTCAATGCTGAGGAGGTTCCACTGACTGATTTGGATTATCTTTACTGGATATAATCGAAAATGGACAGAAAATATGACCCACTGAGGATGGCATGCACAGTTCTCTACAGGATTTTTAAAGTTGCATGCCAGGAAAGCTTCCTTGAAAAACATTGCAGTCCCAGTAATAAAACTTGCAGTCCCAATAACGATGCTTTTTTCCCTTGCAATTATTTAAAAAGTTATGACTGTATTGTTGTCACCAATATAAATGTCACCAGATTTGTAATGCTCATTGATTGTAAAATATTTAATATTATAATGAATGAATGAAACATTAAGGCATTTGATAACAACTATCACAATTCTCAATGCCTTTAAATTCCCATTCTTTAATTTTGTGTGCAACTAGAAGAAATGAAATCAATGAAGAGATTATACTTTCTTTTCTATATTAATTTATTTAATTAGCTTAATTCAATTTCAAATCAATCAGTTTTCCAAGACACTGGAAAAAGACAAAATTGACCACATTCCAATTGCTTTTTTTTCATTTCATCTTTAAGTAACACAACATACTAGATTCACTTTTTTCTTAAACAAACTTCATATAATTTCTCCACAGCAGTACTTTTTATCTAAATCCGTAAGTTCTGGACATTTATCCAAAATTTGTTTCTTGCCTAAAAGTCATACATGTACGTTATGGAAAAAGACAATGAAGTGAATAGCTAAATTTGGCTAATCATATAGTTAGCTAGATTTAAGTTTCCAACAGCTTGTTATGACTAGGGGTAATGTACGAAAAGAAAGAATTACTCAAACAAGCTTTCATGATTTACAAACAAATTTAATTTCTTAAAATATTAAATATTTCAAACAAACAAAGTGAAAGAATTAAAATTAACTTACAGTTTAGAAATTCCTAAATAATCCTAAATTGTTCTATTGTTCACTGATCTGGAAGTTATCCAAAATATTCGGAATGAAGAATGTTCCTAATGAAAACACCACTGTGCTGATGTACTAACAAGACTCAATTATATACAAATGTTATTAACTCCAAATAAATTCTTGTGAATGTAGAATATCACCCAAGTTCTAAAAAATGTTTCCAATAATTCCAACGGAGCTGAATAATTCTTAAATCTTTAAATGTCGGTACTAAATCCCAAAAATGTAGTCTGGAAATATTTCTGAAGTAGATAATCACACACAATGAACCAATCTCGTTTATGACCTCTCAAGCTGATGTAAATATGAAAGAATGCTGGAACGCAGAGATTACATTTCTTTTATAGTATCGTATACTGTGCCTTTAAAACAAATAAAACCCATTTCTTAATTCTGTCTTAAATAAACATCATATTATTAAGATCTTACAATCTAACTTCTGATCAACAAATGAATCATTCTTTGAATTGCAAAATCCAGGTCAGAACTAAAGTACAAAAACTCACGCGCTAGGTCGCGTGACAAAACTCATGCTTCAACCGACAATATTATTTATTTTCCGTCGACCAATGTACTGGGTAACATTGAAATACCGTATATGTGTACTATACAAAACAACAGCTATTAGATTATAATACAAAGGTCATAAACCAAATAAAACTATATTATAATTTAAAACGATGATACATAATTCCGTAACACAGCTATACATGTAGTTATACAAAAATGCATTGCAGACACTAGCCAAATTTGACTAAGCATAAATTTAACCAAAATTTGGTTTCTGCCTAAGAGCCATACACGTAGACATTACAGCCAAGAGCCAAACTTAGGCTAAACATACAATGAGCCAATTTGTATTTCTGCCTAGGAGCCATACATGTAGACTATGAAGATGGAAATTACAGCTAATAGTCAAATTTGGCTAAGCATACATTTAGCCAAAAGTTGGTGTCTGCCTAGAAGCTAACATTAATGGTTATGAAAAGCAACTTCATAGTAAATAGCTACATTTTGGATAAGTACACATTTGGCCAAAATTTGGTGTCTGCCTAGAAGCTAAAATTAATGGTTATGAAGAGCAACTTCATAGTAAATAGCTACATTTTGGCTAAGTATACATTACTTGTGAACTAGCCATACTAAGCATGGCAATAGGGATCCTAAGCCAAAATTTGGTTTATTAAAGCCTGCGTGGCTCCTCCAACAGACAGTATATATATATATATATATATATATATATATATATATATATATATATATATATATATATATGGATTTAACCAGACATTGGTCAAGAGGACTATATACATTTTCATCAAGAGCATTTACTACTTTGAGCTACAAGATTTTAGCCCACAGCAGAGGCCTGATTTGATTAAATGGAAAAACTCAAATGAAATCGGAAGCTGTTAAAGATTCTCTTTCAATGAGTTATCACACATCTTTATGATTCAGACCTCTGAGAAGTTGAGAGACAGAGAAAGTCAAAATGTTTTATTTTTCATCTGCTTAGACAATGTTACAGATGCTGCAGGTAACCGGTATTTTCAAGACTGAATCTTTATTGATACATTGTAATGTCAAAAGAAAAAATGCCAGCAGATACTTCTATAAGCATGTATTTGAAGAATGTTGCCAACTTACATTCGAAATGAGTATTTTAAGTGTCTCAGCTGATTCCCACCAACTTTCACAAAATGCATGTAATTGTAATCTATTTATAAAGCAGATAATGTCAAGACAACAATCAATTGGTCAAAGTCTAGTCATGGTAATGATCTAGAAATGTTTCAATTCTTTCCAACTTTTTATGGCACCCATGTGTAGCTCTCTATAATGGAGGTTTGACCAAAATGGATCATTTAGTACAAAAGATAGTGGAAATTGAAACGGTTAAAATTCTTCTTCCAAATGAAAGTCACTGACATTTGTCTTGTGAAAAGTAATTACATACTTATATAAATAGCTGTTGGTGTCTTTACTTTGGCCTGACAATGTATTAATAAAATTGTACAGTTTTGAAAATACAGGTGATCTGGGGCAAACGTAACAAAGTCTGGCCAGACGAGAATTATGAAATTTTGACATTCTCTGTCTTTTAACTTCTCCCATATCAAACTCGTAAAGATGTTAGACAACTCATTGAAAAGGAAGATTATGACACCTAGATTACAGTAAGGTTTCACTGTAAACACGAATATTGCCAAGAAATCAAGGGCTATGTGTGCAACTGCAATTTCTCGAACTACAAACTTTGTGTCTTATTATAATTTATCTGAGGAGCCATGTATTAGAATAGAAAATATTCATGATTTTTACCCATTTTAGTATCAAGCTTGCATCATATACCTGTGGTTCTTTAGTAAAAACTTAAGCAGTTTAGTGGACAAGTGTGCTGTGTTGAGTATAATGAGGACAGGAACGAGCAACTCTTGCAACCCACTTGTACCAGGGACGAGTGCTTGGAAACTTTTTTCCTGAGCCCTGCACCAGATTGTTAATGCTCATTGATTGTAAAATATTTAGTATTATAATAAACGAATGAAACATTAAGGCATTTGATAACCTTGATAATTGTGATTGTTTGTAATATTACAACTATAACAATTCTCAATGCCTTTACCTTGCTATTCTTTGTTTTTGTGTGCAGCTAGAAGAAATCAAGGAAGAAATTATACTTTCTTTCCTATATTAATTTATTTAAGCTTAATTCCATTTCAAATCAATTAATTTTCCAAGGCACTCAAAGAAGAATCAAAATGACCATATTCCAATTACTTTTTTTTTTCATTTCATCTTTAAGCAACACAGCTTACTATATTAACTTTTTTCTTAAACAAACTTAAACAAATTTCTCCGAAGCAGGTTTTTCCCCATCTAAATCCATAAGTTCAGGACCTTCCTCCATCACCCTCATAAATTTCATTCTAGTTTCTTGTTTTAAACGTCCATGGTCCTTTATCTTCATGCAATGTTGTTGAACTTTGCAAGTTCAGTGTTCCTTGGGTAGCCATTGCATTATTCCTTCCACAGTCGTGACACCATGTGCATAAAACTAATAATATTCCATGGGTTTCTCATTTTTCGGGTCACAGGAATGTCATATGCTATGATTCATTCCACAAATCTCTCAGCCTCTTTGGAGTTCTGTTTTCTTTATCAAAACTAAATGCATCGACTGATTTCTGTTGGCTAGTCTAGTGAGAATCTGGCTCATCTACAGCTTTGCGCTTGGCACCAAAGAAATGATGTACAGTTTCCATTGGAATAGTACAAATATGATAATCACTTGAAATGAAAGTATATCTGTACATGACACCCAAAAAACAGCTCATTTTATGACAATTTATGACAATTCACAAGAGAGTTAGTATTCCTCTGACACAAAATCACAAAATCTTTGCACTATCTTTCTAAATACGGTATATGATTACATGCAAGTGTTCCAAACATGTAAGGATTTTTGATATGATGGATTAAAACTATGCTGAGTAATGCTTATCAAAGATGTCAAAACACGCATGTGTAATTAGTCTCTTGATCAGAATGATCATTAGGCACTAACAATCAATTAACAGGTGTCTTAATCTCCTTGTCTCCTAAGATCTAACCTATTTGGCTTCACCTAATCCCATCAAAATCACTTGAACTTTATTTGATTGCTCGTATACTACGTAATTAATACTTTTTGTAGAAATGGATCAAATAAAAGAGAATTTCACAGACACCAAGACCTTACATACAGTTTACTCTGCTGTTGGAATTTTCATGCATACAAATATTAAAAGAATGCCTACTTTTATGCAGATTTTGGTGTCCCTGAGAACCATGGCATACCGTATTCTCGTGGTACTAAACAAGAAACAAAGCACAAATAAAAGACAATAGTTTACCTGCCAATGAAATGTGCCTGACTTGTTTATTTATCATTTATCTTCAATCCTGTATTTAGCAAATACTGTAACTGATGCCAATTTTGAAATAAACAACATCCAATGGAACATACTGTGTCTACCGCCATATAAAACAAGATTTTCATCTTCTCACATCAAATGATGTAATCACTGTATGGGGACCCAAAGAGGGTATGAAATGAGCATTAAGTGGGTAATAACGCACCAAATCGTCATGTACATGTATAGCAGAAAATATATTTCCAACTTTGAAAATCCTAAATACTTGCAATCAATCTGAGTCTATACAATTATATATACAGTTATTCTCTGAAGAAGTAATGCAGACACCTGAAAACACATTCTCTCCTCAATACTCGAATTTTAAGTACAGTGAGTCCATCACATTTTCTCTTATTTAAAATAATCAGCTGTTTGCAATTAATAAGCTCCCCTGGATCAGTGGCTTTTGACTTTTTCAGACATCTGCTCGCATACACACTGCTACTGTTTGTCAAGAGGCACTTGCTCTTCTACAGACTATTTTGTGTTTTTTGTTTATTTTCCATTTTTGAAGAAAAAAAAAAATTATTTGCAAAATTTTGTTCATTTTGTTATACGGTTGGGTGGTGTTACTTCCCATCTTTTACGGACATGCCATTAAAGGTATAGATTCTGTACTTTCTAAAAGCAGTTATGATTTTTTTCTGGAAACGTTGCTCTTCCATTTGCACTCCTTTTGTTCCCTCTTTGTTAGATTTAATTGCCTATTACTTACTCATTACAGCTTTTATCATATGTAATAATTAATATCAATTACTTGCATAATTTCATTTATATATATTTTGGCATATCATTAAGAAGGTCAATAGACAGAGTGATACACAATTGCAACATTCTGGGATGGCAAGGTTTCAACACAAGGACCCTTATTTTTGGTACTGAGTGATATACTTGGATTGGGGGGGGGGGGGGGGGGTAAAGGGAAAGTAGATCTTTGATAAATTTCCTATTGATTCATTATTTTCTTATTTATTTCCAGAAAAAGAAACAATGTTGAAAGAGTCTGTTATTAGTTAAGACCATGAACTTCTTAATTACCAAACTACCGCTATAAACAACTGGCTGGTGGTGCAATGATCTATAAGAATGGAAATAGTCAATACAGCGAGATCTGGGAACATGGGAGAATAGGAGAAATGAGTATACAATAGCTGGTATAACAGTACCAATCGTGCAAGCCTGGGGGAGGGGGGCGCTAAAAATGTAAGGAACATTGTTCTCTGAAATAAAAAAAGAAAGCTAGCCATGGATGGTGTTTTAAGTATGAGTTGTAGTTTCTTTCAGGCTTAAAAAAAAGTCGAGTCACTTGGCTACATGAGAGATTAAGTGCATTTATATTAAGATCATGTTTTGCATTTAACCTGATTTTTTTTTTTAAAATGTGATGCACATCAGTGAAAATGTATCTCATGTGACAGGATAATTCTTACCCCTGCCTAGTTCTGGCAGAGTTATCTCTCTTAAGTGCTGTAACATAGGCCAGTACATTCTGTTACCACATTACTACTTAGAAAACATTTCCAAAAAAGTTTCAATATACTTCATTTTTCATTTTTATCTGCATCAGTAATCAAAGTGTGAGGCATTAGTCATGGTGAAAGATTATCATTTCTGATCAACGGGTCCACCAAAGTGCTGGGTATTCCAAGATGACCTCTGACGAGAGACGTTCTAAAGAGAATGTCGTATTACCGCAGCAATTGAGAAATACAGTGACCATCAATTGTTTGGTATCAAAGTAAAAAAATCAAAAAATCCAGAAATGTTATGTAAAGATAACACATTTAATAAATATTTGCAAAATTATATTCATTCTTTTAATTATTTGTACGCCCAAGTTGTAGTAGATACATTAAATAATTATGATTTATGACATTTTTATGTTATATTGCATGGCATATTTGTAATTAACCTCAACCCCCATAACCGTAAATTGTATGCCACTTGTCTATAGAATTCACCTACCCCCCCCCAGCAGTTGATTTTGTTGTTTTTCATGTTTAAAACTGCTAAGGGGTACAAACTGTCAGCACTGTAGGCGAATACTATAAAAGACACCTGTTATGAATCTGAAGAGATGACATATTAATAAAACGTGCCTTTATGCTAAGGATCTAAGAACCCACAATGAAATGAAACTCACGAGTATGACAATACACCATCAATGGGCCACACTCGTCAGATACAAAAATTTTCATCAAATAGCTTTAGTCATGTGACCAATTCTGCTTGTATTGTTTGAATTGTGAAGCAGACGGCTTGTTTGTGCTCTGCATGATTTTATGATAGATCTACAAGTTGTTCTCTTTCTTTTTTTTTTTCTCACATTACTGGTGGCATCAACAGTAATGTCAGAAAAGAAAAAGGTGCAGAACAACTTGTTGGTCCATATTTTATGAATGATAAATTTTAAAAAAGGGATTGGAATTGGATATGGTATGTATGGGATTTGATTACTTACTCAAATGTGTACATGTAAGGAAAATCTAATATTTTATTTTGATTTTGATTTACCATGTATAGAGTTATTCATTAAATTTTAATCTTCAGGGCTATGTGAGCTTCCCTACATAATGTTTACATTATTCAGATGTGACACATGATGATCGCACTGAATGGAAATGCTCAAATGCCACAGTAGTGGCAGTATACATGGCTCTGTCCTCGTCAAATTGTCAATCTAAGATTGCTTTCTATGAGTGTGTGACAACCATGCTGAAGTGGGAGAGAACGTATATTTATTTCACTGAACGTTAGCATTGTTGATTGTGGTCTATGGAAATGCAAAATAATGTGATACCAGCTCCACTTGATCGATCAACAATTGCATTCACATATAAGACACTTGTGCATAAGCTTTATAAATAAAAATGACCGATGACATTAAACAAATTGATAAATCTTCAATGGCAATCATCAAAAAACCTACCTGTAATGCAATGTAGCGCACTGTTGTTAAACAAGGTCCAGGATGTTTAAGTGCTTAACAACACCTATTATTAGATTTGGTTTTTCTAGCGGATGTGTGTTTTTAGGCTGTTTTTATTCTTTATGCAGGAGATTACTTCCTTTCTTGGACTGTTTTTTTCATTTGTACACTAAAAGATAAAATATATCAAATAAATACTGTACCCTTCACACACCCATAAATTGTGTAAAGTAGCCTACAGATATAGAATAGCTCATCTCCCAGGGTGTGGAACAACCGGATTTCCTTCAGCTTTCTTCGCTGAATGCTAACTGCTGAGCATGAGCAGCACCGCATGTAGTGAATTGAGGTGTTTCGTTCATAGTGAAAGAAAAACTATACCCACCAACGGAAGGGGTGTATGTAGATAACAGTTTTTATTATATATTGGTAGCTTGCGTCCTCTATTGATATTTTTCTTAAGTACCAACTTTATTATTCTATGTTTCTTTATATCCCATAGTTCAAAGGGAAAAATATTGTGTATATAAAACTGTATCCTGCTTATTGGTATATGCTATATCATTTGCAAACTGAGTCATCACCAAAACTAAAACCAATCGTACAACACCAAAACGAAATGGCAAGGCTAAACTATGCACAGTTCAAGTGTATATGACATGTCAAAGTCCTTAAGCGAAATCTGTACTGCCTGGCATCAACTATTCCATCCCTGAAATGTTGTAGATGTTGTGTATTTTACATTTCTAAGACAAATAACATAATAAATGTCACTTGCCACACATCATTAGACACAGTTTACATAGCTTCTTTGAGCATATTGTACCAAAAATTAGTCGGCTGCATGATAGGGAAACTATCTACATTCTCCTTCTCAAAGTCAGTTTGTCAAGGATTTCAAACTGCATGGATTGCTGCCTGATAAAAATTGAGTCTTTTGTAAAATACATCTAGCCTCGTATTTTTATTTTTATATTTTTTATTTTAATGTTTTTTCATGTCTCTAACCTTTTTCACAATATGTGTAACATTTAATATCTTGAAAATGTCTGCAGTACATTGTAATTCATGTTGCATGATGAAAAGTGAAACATCTGCAATTTTGTCCAAATTTGTACAGACGATGTATGTTGCTTTGTGCAACCTATCTACATGTAGGAAAGCCATTTAAAGTAGATAACTTTGATATTCTTAAAATTTATAGAACCAAATATTCCAATCTCGAGTCTAACTGGTTCCGTATGTTTTATTGTTGTTGCTGTTGTGGTATTTGTTGTTGTTTTAAGTTTCTTTAACTACTATTTAAGATGCAACAAAAAGTACGTCATCGTATATGTGTACAACTGCGTAAAAATATACATGTATGACGAAAGAAGGCTACATAGTATATCTCCAAAACGTGCTCTAATCCTAATAATTAGCATGTTTTGTTTTTAACGTTGCAATAATTCTATGCAAGTGAGTTGATGTGAAAATATTATGTACTAGTAATGTTTAATTTTGATTTCAAGTTTTCTCGAATATGAGATGGTTAAGCACGAAAATTATAATGGTGTCATATCTCCAAGTATGATGTTCTTTTCTTTTCGGTGTTCATTTATCCTCTATATGAGACAGTGTTTAGTGCCCCGCCACCAATATGAAAGTCAATAGTGATTGTTAATTTTTGTCTTCATAGCAAAGTGCTAGTTGTCAATACTCCGAACTTAGTTAAATACTGTCTTAAAGTGTATGTTAACGTAATTGTGTATGTGCCTTTAGCGATCTTGAATACAATATAAATTGTTGTTCTAAACTTTAATAATGAGATAATTTTACCAAAGTCTGTTCATTCCTGATTGTTGAGTGACCTCCACGTTAGTTGTCATCACAAAACTTCCAGGCGAAAATTAGCATTTGCTATTAATTTTTACGATGGTGGCTCGACACTAAACACCATCTCGTA
The DNA here is from genome assembly GCA_029931535.1 of Margaritifera margaritifera. Taxonomy (NCBI): domain Eukaryota; kingdom Metazoa; phylum Mollusca; class Bivalvia; order Unionida; family Margaritiferidae; genus Margaritifera; species Margaritifera margaritifera. Next base: position 10,130,844 of record JAQPZY010001688.1, read on the forward strand.
TAGGGGATACATGAACAAACAAAAACATCATACTTGGAGATCTGATGCAGTCATACTTTCCACAGTTGTTAAATAAACTGAACACAGCAACATGCATAATAACAACAATACAACATACTGGACCAGTTCGACTCGAGATTTGACAATTTGGTTCTATTATGGGTAAGAATATCTAACTTACCATACCAACATTAAAAGGCTTTCCTGGATAGGTTGCACAGAGCAGCACACATCGTCTATAAACATCTGGACAAAACTGAAATTGTTTCACATTGCATCTTAGCAACATTCTACACAATAGAACCCTAAAGGAACGAAACTCCTTCGTCATCGGAATGCAACATAAATTACAATATATCAGACATTTTCAAGACTTTAAATGTTACACAAATTGTAAAAAAAGATTCGAGTCATGAAAAGGCATAAGGAAACACGAGGCTAGATGTATTTTTATGAAAGGCTCAATTTTATCAGGCAGCAACCCATGCAGAATTAAATAATTCTTTGTAAACTCTGACATAGACAAAGGCAATAACAGTTTAAGCAACTCCTCAAACAAAAAGTTAGATGGTTGCCCTAACCTGTAACCGACTTGTTTTTGGTACAGCATGTTCAAAGAAGCTGTATAATACGTGTCTAATGATACGTGGTAAATGACATTTACTATGTTTTTAATCTCAGAAATGTAAAGTATACAACATCTACAACAGTTCATGCATGAAATAATTGTTGCCAGGCAGTACATATTTCGGTGAAGAATTAAAGTATTTGTTTATGTCAAAGCTGTCTTCTGAAATTACTATTCTAAACATTACACAAACATTGGATTAGAAACGCAGAAGTCAGGAATATTTGAATTGGCATATTATAAAGTAACAATTATCAAGGTGTCAGAACTGCTTTGGCAAGTCATGTGACATGACTGGCTGTGATTATGTAACACTCACCAAATCAGTGATATGTGTGTGTGTGTGACAGCAATAAATATGTATATATTTCATTTCTTAAATGATATTTGCTGATACATTTTAACCATGTGAATTGGAGGTAATTATGTATGTTCACAAAACACAGAAAATCAAATTATATAGTGAAATAAAAGCCTTATAATATTATTTTTAAACTTAGATAAAGAGCGCTGATCTGTTTGTTACATACAATACAATTCACCTCAAAATTGTTGTGATAGTTCACAATATGTAGATATGTATATGGTTTAATGGCACATCAGAACAATATTGGTTATATTGTGTCTATTTAAAGAACACTTTAGTATGGTAATAATATAAACTAAAAGAAGGTACCGTATGTAAACACATCAATAAACTGATTCTACTCTCTCTCTCTCTCTTGCTACGCATCTAGGCCCTTTTCTAATTAGGTGCATGTAAAAAGTAAATAAGGTGCGATATTTAAAATTGACACTTTAGTTTCGTACTTGTCGATACTATCAAAAAGTAAGGTAAACATATCGACAACCTGAACTCTCTTTCTGTTTTTTTTATTACTTACACATTTATGTGTTTCTTTTTCTTCAGTCGATTTTTTTGAATTTTAAAAAAAAAATATTAGGATACCATAATAATGTTTCATGTTATCATCCACATGCTCTGAATTAAAGGTGTCACTTTATGAACGTTAATGTCAATTAATAGGGATTAATTATATCTTTATTCAGATGCCTATGGAAAAAAAAATTTCAGTGGATTCCACAATTATAGAGCACCCCACCCCTCTGAAATATTTTCAACATTTAACTCGTTATCACAAACTGCAAAAATAAAATAATAATTGTCCTTAAATGGTGTACTGTTTTCACCGTCTAAGATATTTTTTCCTCATGTACATCCTTACAAACAATGTTACAGCATACAAAATCAATGGATCCTAACAATGAATGTTTAGGTCAATAGTTGATCCATTTAATCCAGTTCATTAAGCAAACCTGACAGAATCATGTTTGATGGACAATAAAGACAAAGGTCCCAGTTCAGTAGTTGAAAATAATGAGATACAGACAAAGCTTTTATTTTGTTGAATGTAACGTATAAACAAGCATTGAAATTATATTAATCCACATGCTATACATGTCATATTGTAATATATGGCTTTCACTTAAATCTAGCTTTTATTTGATACTTGCTCTTTGTTGCTAGAGTGTTCACTTGCACATAAGTGGTATTATGACAAAAAGGCTGGTTTAGAGTGGACTTGTTAAGAGGACTATATAACGTGTTCATCCATAGGGAAAGACCAAACTAGAGGTGGGGTAGGGTAGGATAAATGGCTGAATCAGCACAATTACTTTGGCAATTATAGATTCTAATACTTTCTTTCTTGGGTCAATTTATTTATTAATATAAATCCAAATTAGATGATATTTATTTTGAAAAAGAATGTAGGTGGTCCAGCGGAACCATCATGTTGTTTTATCCAACAACTTTATGTTGCATTGAGAACTGAATGGCAGAAAGATGGATCTTATTGTCTGCCTTTATAGTTCACATTAGTGTTATAAGTACTAGTATCCTTTTAGTGACTAAGGTTGGGCTCTACAGTTTCATACTTTGCATGGGGTTTAATTTGTAAAGAAAAAGAGTTTCCCAGGTTTTCATCACTGGTCATCCAGGCAGTTTAAAAAAAGACCTATACCTTAGGTATTGTTAAATAATCTCTTAATTCTCTTTATTTTGGTGTATGATTGATGGGTGTAATTTGGGTTATAGAGTATACAACTTGGACTTACTTCAGATGTGCACCTATCCAAAAACTGCTAGCTCCACTTGATCATTTTCACTTCCTGGACCTCAAAGGTAAACTGTAAGAAAAAAACGAACCGATAGAATTTTTTTTACCTTTTATATATTTTGAAATTCATTCATTGCACTTTCAGAAGCTGGTATTGCCTACTCTGGCAAAATTTGATTTCCCTTTTTTAATAACTATTAATTTTAGTGTACTTTGGACCAGTTTAGGCTGATTTTTAAAGCACATGGGAGCAGCCATTTCAATCAACTGTGTGCTTAGATCATGCCCAATTTCCACAACTACAACATGTAATGAAACTTCAGCCACAATGCATGAAAGCAGCATAGAGGTATGCCAATATTTTCTCCACTGTGCATGTTGCAAATACAAACAACTTCACCTTATCCCTGTCACTGTCAGAAATATCTAATATCTGTGGCGCGCAACCATAAAGACCACATAGATGTTTTTATTGTATGATTTAATTTTGATTGCATAGCTGAAAGACAGAAGTCACAAACATCTAAGGAGTCCTTTTGAACAACTCTCATGTATTTTTGCCACAGAATAGTATTTATTAGCAGCAAAGTCCCACACAAACCCAGGCCCCCCCTACCCCCCCCCCCCCCCTGAAAAGCATGCTATTTTAACAATGCACCATTTGCATTTTCTCAACACAGCAAACAATGCAATGCTGAAAGACAGGAACACGAAACTTGCCACAATTGTTCCCGAGATGTCACTAATAAATTTTAGTTTGAACAGGGATGGAACAGATCAGGTTCACAGAGGTCAAAGGGTAAATTGTTTGCTAATTCTTCTAATACTAGTATATGGAACAAATCAAATCTGCTTTCTCATCATCTTTTTCATTATTTTAATACAGATGAATGAAAAGAAACATTTTTGCTACACGTTTCTTTCACTTAATGTAAAAGTTTTGACTTTAAGTTGACTTTACTTCTGTGTTCTAAGATTTTTAATTTCCCCATAATGAAGGCCATTGCACACACAATACTGCCACAAGGCATATTGTGTAACCAAGAACAAAATAGGCATAATTAGCTTATTTTCATGCATAACATCAATGTTAATGTACCATTTTGTCGAGAAAATCATACATGATGATATAAAAAAAATAGAAAAGCGACTGCACACATTTTCATATTTGTTTTAAGGCTGCGCTCTAAAGTTTCGTACTTTGCTTAGGATTTAATGTTTAAAGATGAAGAATTTTCCAGGGTTTCCTCATTGGTTATCCTGGCTATTTAAAAAAGACCTTCCATATCGTAGGTATTGTTAAAATAACCTTTAATTCCCTTTATTTTGATGTATAATGGATGGGTGTTTTGGGGGTTATAGAGTATACAGTTTGACCTTACTTCAGATGTACACCTATCAAAAAAATGCTACAACTGCTTGGTCATTTTCACTTCCTGGGCTTCAAAGGTAAGCTGTAAAAACGAGCCCATAACATTTTTTAATTTTTATATATTTTGTAATTCATTCTTTGCACTTTCAAAATCTGGTATTGCTTACCCTGGCAAAATTTGATTTCCCTATTTTAATAACTGCTAAAGTTAGTGTACTTAAGACTAGTTTTGGCTGAATCTTAGAGCACATGGGAGCAGCCATTTTGATCAACTGCGTGCTTAGATCATGCACAATTTCCACAACTACAACACATAAAGAAGTTTCAGCCACAGTACATGAAGGTACATGTAGCATAGAGATATGCCAACATTCTCTCCATTGGGCATGTTTCAAATGCAAACAACTTCACCTTACCCCTGTCACTTTGTCAGATGTACGTAATATCTGTGGAGTGTCACCTGTAATAGAAGATGAAATAAAGGGAAGCAATAGCTATATCAAGACTGACAAACATATTTAATGTTCTAGATTATCGATGACGTGATAACCCTGTCACAATTTTGCACACCATCAATGTCGTTTCACCCTCAGGAAACTCACAGTTCAGTTGTCTGTACAAAAGAGTTGATTCATGTTAGTATTAATCACCACGACTAGAATAGCACAAAACTGGATCCACTGTACATGGTTTCCTCATTGTCTTCTCTCGCAAGGGTGCCAAACATTTATTTCAGGCAGTCTAGCGTACATTTATGTTTGTAGTGAATAGAACAGGCAAACAAGGCGACTATGAAATCAAGCCATTGCTTTACAATCCACTTTGTAATGTGCTCAAATTATTGGTGCACTTGTACTGATTCCTATGTTGTGTAAGGAACATTAACTATGTTTCTCTTTTTATAAATCTGAATTTTGCTTATGGTATAAGATTGTTTGTTGCACAATAAAACGCAAATAATAGCAATTGATAACAAGTTCTACATGTTTCAATAGATCACATTACATATATCTAAATAAATTTAGAAATTTGTTTTCACATTTTCCGTACTGTTGCATAGACTTTTAATATCCCATATTCTCATCATCGTTTGAAATTAATCATCTAATGTTTTCACATTTATTTTTAAGGTAAAGTAAAAACATCAAAGATAGCTTAAAGACACAAATATGTCACTTATTTAGGATATTATTGTGTAGCAAGTGCTGAAGCCAACAGTTCCAGTTTTCGCGCTCAAGAACCTTTTTTTGAAGATCCCTATTGCAGTGCAGCGGAAGGCTGTTGAATATATATTAAAAATGATGGATGGATACAATATTGCACTTCATCCCCAGATACAGGGTTGGGTATATATTAGTGACAATGGATGGATACATTATTACACTTCATGCCCAACACTTCAACAACCCCCGCTATCAAGAATTCCCATTCTATTTCCCCAGTCCAATCAGATGGAAGAGGTGCACACCCTTTTGCAGAAAGGGGCAGTCGAGAGGTCCTGAACAATCAGTCTTCCACCTTCTACTCCCGAATCTTCCTGGTCACCAAGTGGGAAAATTTGGATCATAATCTATCTCGCCCCACTCAACCAGTTTCTTCTGGAGGAACCTTTCAAGATGGAGACAACCTCATTGATTCGGAATGCACTTTGTCCGTCCGATCGACCTTCAGGATGCTTGCTTGCACATCCCGATTGTTCCTCCACACGGCAAATATCTCCGGTTTTGCTTAGACCAGGCAGTTTTTCAATTCCGGGTTCTGCCGTTCGGAATATCTTCCACACCGAGTCTTCACCTGAATTATGTGGTGTGGTTGCGGCCTACCTTCGATTACTGGGAACACCAATTCTCCAGTATTTCGACGACTGGCTGATTCACAATGTCCAGGTTCAGTCCCTTCATCTGGATCTGTTCCATTCTTGCTCCGCCGTAACGCGGTTGGGTCTTTTACCAAACCCCGAGAAGTCAGAACTCATTCCATCACAAGACTTTGTTTATGTGGTGATGAACTTCCTCACAAACCAGAACTTGGTCCGGGTTCCACTGAATCGGGTAGATCGAATCCTGGCTCTTCTAGAGGCACTACGAGAAAAAACATCGTTATCAGCTCGCCCTTATCTATCCCTATTAGGAACCTTGAACGCCGTTGCTGACTTTGTTCCTTTAGGACATCTCCATATGCGCCCTCTACAGTTCCTCCTCCTCGCAAGGTGGAAACCACACAGATCCCACCAGGACGGGACTTTTTACCACCACTTGCTCTGGTGGATGAATCGGGATAGATTCCTGGTTGGGTCCCAATGCATGCACCCGACCCTCACTCTTATCTGTTCGCTGACGCGTCAGATTCCGGTTCGGGTGCTCATTTAGAACTGGAGGGCATAATTCTCCAGGGTCTTTGGACTCAGGCCGAATCATCCCTCCACATCAACAACCTAGAAATGAAAGCAGTATTTCTAGCGTCGCAAGGATGCATCGACAGAGTAAGGGGTCGCTGCATCATGGTCTCCTCAGACAACACGTCCGTCATAGCATATCTATGACGTCAGGGAGGCACACATGCCCCTTCTCTTTGCGTGAAGGTCTGGAACCTCCTCCTGTGGGTAGCCTCAGAGGACATCACAATCTGAGTTTGCCACATTCCGAGCAAGAAGAATGTATTAGCGGAGAGCCTGTCCAGGACAGGTCGAACCATCCTCACGGAATGGTCTCTTCACTGCTCCGTAACAGAGTCCCTGTTCACACTCTGGGGAAGACCCTTAGTGAACCTGTTCGCAACCAGGCTCAACGACAGACTTCGCTTTTACGTATCTCCGGTCCCAGATCAGAGAGCAGGGGCAGTGGATGCATTCAGCTTCCGGTGGGATCGGCTATTCGCATACGCCTTCCCACTGTTCCGACTACTACCTCAAGTTCTGCAGAAAGTCCAAACTTCCACTGCGCAGATCATCCTCATCGCTCCACTGTGGCCCCAGCGATCATGGTTCAACGATCTGCTAGACCTGTTGATCAATCGACCCAGGTCTCTACCTTACCGGAGGGATCTACTGTCTCAACACAGGGGATCCCTTCTCGACAAAAGCCCACACATTCTCCACCTTCACGCTTGGCTCATCTCAAGCGATCTCTCCACCAGAACCAGTTTTCGAGCCGAGTTGCCAGTTGCATCATTCAGGCCAGGAGAGCTTCTACATGTACATCCAAGGTCTATGATGCCAGGTGGAGAATCTTCTGTGATTGGTGCAGTAGGAAACAGGCTGATCCTATCTGCCCCCCTGTAACTTCCATTGCTGATTTCCTTTGGTTCCTTTTTGAGACCAAAAGATGTTCAGTATCCACTATCAAGGGCTATTGAGCTGCCATCTCCAACACACTTAAATTCTCTCAGGACACAGCAATTGGTTCAGATTCGTACCTTGCTGATCTTATCAAGTACTCTGAGCTCCAGAGACCTGTCTCCCGCTCTCTTAAGCCCAGATGGAATCTTTCTTGTGTTTTGTGGTCTTTAACCAAAACTCCATATAAACCACTGAGCGAAGCCTCCTTTCGGGACCTCACACTCAAGACTGTGTTCCTACTCGCTCTCGCGTCTGCGAGACGATGAAGCGAGATTCATGCTTTGTCTATTGACACTGCCTGTCTCCGGTTTAATGAGAATTATGATTCCGTCTACCTCCTCTGCCTACCGGGATTGCTCGCTAAAAATCAATTACCTTCGGTAGCTCCACTACCTATAGAGATCCCCAGTCTAAGTCAAATCTGTGCAGGGAATGATCCAGATAGATTCTTATGCCCCATGAGTGCCCTCCATTTCTATCTTAATGCCTCCAAAGGAAAAAGGAAGGGTAGGAAATGTCTCTTCCTTCCTCTTAAGGGCTCCGTAGACATTTCATCTGTCACTATCTCCCTGTGGATTGTCACTACAATCAAAAGAGTGTATCAGTCCCTTACTGATCGAGACCATTCCTTTATAAAACTAAAAGCCCATGAGGTTCAAGCCGTTGCTGCCTCATGGGCCTAGATTAATCACTCCCCCTTAGAGGACGTCATGAAGGCAGCCTTCTGGCGTTCCCATACTACCTTCTCCTTTTATCTCCACTCATTAGCACAACTTAGCGCATGCATTTTTTCTCTGGTGCCCATCGTTGCAGCACAACATGTGGCTCAGAGAGACACCAACCTTCTATAAGATCTACCTCTCCCTCTACGGTGAGTACATTACATTTTCTGTTTTTGATCAGTTTAACTAGAGCATCAGCCTACCCCCCCCCCCCCCAAGTGACAAATTCAGCTAAACAATAGCGACAGGATAAGTAATTGCTGCTATTAAAATGTAGTTGGGGGTTTTTTTTGGGGGGGGGGTAAAACTAATTTTAATTTTGCACTACTGACCTGATGCTATTATCGAATGCCCTCCTCCCACCCCGCTCTGATGCCTTGTGTAATCATCGTCTATGAAAAAGATGATGATTTAGGCAAACCTAAACGAGGCACAGACTGGAGGGCAAAGGTCATAACATTTTTCTCCACTCTGGGAGGATGTATTCACATCGAACAGATGGTGATTTTCGGCACGAAATAGAATAGCTAAACAATAGCGACAGGTAAGTATTGCATAATTAAAATTAGTTTTACCTACCAAAAAAACTACATGTCAGCCCCTTTTCAATATATTTAATATTTTTAACATGATAAACATAACTTCTGGACTAACCTGTTTAAAAAATTAGGACAAACCCTCACATGTAGATGTTATTTTAGTAAATAAAAAGCAGTATCTATGCAACTCTGGACATTTTAACACTGGTATTAGTGACTTTCATCATATGATTTTCACAATGATCAAAGGAAGAGTACCAACAACAACCCGCAGTAAATTCACATACTGTAGTTTTAAGGATTTTATTCAGGAAAACTTAAATGCCGACCTACGGTCTACACCTTTTCAGGTAGCTTAAATATTTGATGATTACGACGATGTCTACTGGTCCTTTGAGCAATTGCTCACTAATGTGATTTAGGATCATGCTCCTCTTAAACAAAAAAAGCAAAGAAAGCAATTAGCTCCCTTTATCAATGGCAGCCTTAGAAAAACAATACAATACACAAGAAAGCTCAACTCCTTCATAAATACCAGAGATATAAAACATCCAAAAACTGGAACAACTACATACAACAAAGGAATTTGGTGACCAAACTCAGACGTGAAGCCATACAAATCTACTTTCTCGAACGCTGCTCAGGCAGAACAAAAAGTAAGTATTTCTGGCCAACCATTAGGCCCTTCTTGGTAAACAAAGGTGTTTTATCAGAGAACTCGATTATCCTCCAGCAAAATGATGAGATTATCTCTGATCAGGCCTGCATGGCAGAGGTTTTGAACGATTTCTTCATTAATGTTGCTAAAGACAGGCAATAACCACCTAACCTACAATGAATACCCAAGCATACAGGCTATCAAAAAGAACTTTAATATGTCTACAAAATTTGATTTCTCTCATGTCACTGAAGACTTTACAACTAAAGCCATATCAAATATCAGCATTAAAAAGGCAACTGGGATAGATCTTATTTCACCAAAACTATTAGAAATTGGAACTCAGTCACTGACTGGTTTTATAACAAACTCATAAACTACAGCCTTGACCAAAACATTTTCCCTACAAGACTCAAGGAAGTCCAGGTGGTCCCGATACACAAGAAAAACAATCCATTTGACCATTTGATAAACAAAACTATCGTCCTGTCAGTATTCTCCCAAGTATATCGAAACTCTTTGAACGAGCTATCTGCGACCAGATCACTAATTACTTTGACACTATCTTACACCCATACCTTTCTGCTTTCAGAAAGGGTTTCAGCTGTCAAACAACGCCAATTCAACTACTAGAAGACCTGCTGCAGCGATTTTGATGGATTTATCAAAAGCATTTGACTGTTTACCCCACAAACTCCTCCTCCAGAAACTGGCAGCATATAGACTTTCAAATTCGGCAGTAAACACTATGCCAGACAGAAGACAAGGTGTCAAAATAGGAAACTAGACTAGTTCATGGGCAAGTATCTATAAAGGGATACCCCATTCTTGGAGCCATACTTTTTAATATCTTTATTAATGACATCTTCTTTTTCACAAATGATTCTGATCAATACAACTATGCTGATGACAACACACTTGCCTACGCTCACCACGACTTTAATATTATGAAATCTACTTTGGAAACAGTGCAATACTTTGATTAGGTGATGTACCAAGAGTGAAATGAAAGCAAACCCTGATAATTTCCAGGCTATTGCACTTGGGAAGAAAACCAACAAACAACTTGAGACCTCCTCCAGCGAGGCTAATATATTTTGTGAATATTTGGTAAAACTACTGGGAGTCACTTTGGACTTTATGCTAAACTTTAATCAGCAAGTCACTGAAATTTGTGTGAAAGCATCTAAACAACTAAATGTGCTCAAAAGAATAGGAAAATACCTGACAACCAAAGTAAGACTGGCTGTGTACCACTCTTTCATCATGGCAAACTTCAACTACTGTCTCCTAACCTGGCATTTCAGCAGTCTCACTAATATGAACAAACTTGAAAAACTACATGAACGAGCTATGAGACTTGTATTCATTGATTTCAAGAAACCTTACTCTGAACTCTTGGATTTGGCAACTGTATCAACTCTCCACATCCAAAGGATGAAGACCATGGCACTTTGAAGTATTCAAAATAGTGAACAAGAAATGTGCAGCATAATTACATGATCCGGTATTTTTTAAAAAATCTTCTTACTCTTTTAGGTATGTAAACACTGTGGAGATCCCTAAAGTAAGAACATCCAGGTATGGGCAAAAATCTTTTAGGCATGCAGCAAGCAGAACAATTGAATTCTTTCCCAAATAATTTACGAACACCCTCAGATTTCAACAATTTTAAATCCCTCTTAAAGACCTGGTCTGGGAGGTTATTGTGTAATTGCTCCATATGTAAACAAAAGTAAATAAGTTGCTGCTGCTTCTTAAATCAACTGCATGCTTAGCATTTTAGATTCTAGTCTTGTATAGATGCTGGTAGCTACTGATTGCCCTAAATGTGTTGTATATGCTTGTAGCTATTGATGGTCCTAAATGTTGGCTTGTGACACTTACACGTGGTTTTGGATGGATGTTCCTCCCTTTTAGAAGATACTTTCATTAATTATATGCTTCTGATGCAATAATACTTATCATATAAGTGTGCTTAGTATGTTGTGCATAGTCTGTCCTTGTCCTTGTATATATTTAAAATCGGTATGCATGTAAATGGTATCTTCAGGATGTATTGGCCAGGAATTATTTTAACCAGTATATTTTAACACTCCATGTAAGCACAGAGTATATCCTATTCATGTAAATTTACTTCTCTGCATTTTATTTTTAAACTTAAATTATAAATGGGGGGGGGGGAGGGAATATCTTAAGTATGTATTAGCCAGCCATTACGTGTGTGTAATTTGAACACTGCATATGACTGAAGAGAGAGAGTAGAATCTTTTCATGTATAAATATTCCTGCATTGATTATTAAAATATAAATTATAAATGGGGGAGGGGTATGCAGTTTAGGTTAGAATTATAATTCTACCAACAACAACAAAAATAGTTATCATTGTAAGTACTGTGTGTCTGATGATTGAATTTTTATTGTTTACAGTCAGTAAAAGAGCTCCAATAAGCTAATGTTTCTTATAATGTAATGCACTTCCGACTTTTAAAAAAATCTGTCTATGTCTATAGCGACTGCCAAGAAATCACAAGGGAGAAAACTACATTATGACAAAAAATATCTGAATAGGAAAGCTGTTCACTCCTTAATAAGCAATTGACTCTTCCACAGGTCATGGCATAGACAAAGAATTGAATGTAAACAGACAACCTTGTTTCAGCATGTACTGAATGAGATGTGTTATGCTGTATGTCGATTCGAATGGTGTTGAAATGGTTCATGCACAAAACGAGTAAGGTATTTTTGCTACATTTAAAGACGCTGACCTGAAAATTAACTGAGCTACAGACGCATATATCATTCGCAATGCTGTGCGGAACGAACTATAGTAGTTAACACTGCATTATGAAAGCAAGCAATGGACACATTTTACACAGTTTTACTCTTTTACATAGTTTTTCTCTTTTACATTGTTTTTTTCCCCCTCTTATCATTTGATAATATTGAGCATGTACTTGTCAAAAGAAATGCAGCATTCAATAAAACATGTTTCGCTACATAATTTGACTGATTATGGCAATCCAATTCTACCACTTCCAGTCGAATTTGATCATTGTACAGGGCTAATAAATTGAGCTATTTTTCTCTTCTACTTTGTTTTTCTACCTCTTAGCATTTTATACTGATTATGCTATTCTAAATGAAATGCAATAACTCAATAAAACCTGTTTGTTTTTTTTTTACATAATTTACCACTTCCGGTTGAAATGGGTCGTTGCAAAGCCCTATAAATTTGAGCATTTTACCAACATTACATGCAAAACAATAACAGATTGTTGATAATTTTGGAAGAAAATACCTTAATATAATATAATCTATCAAAAATATTCTAGTGCAGTGATTGCAACTTTGAAAATTCATGAACTGAAAATTTAAAATTAAACTTACAGTGCCTAAAAACCATGTGCTCACGATGAGAATTCCATGCACCACTAATTTAATGTATGTAGAAAAGCTATTGGTCAATTCCAAGTCGTTGACTAATGAAATGAAGGTTTACAAAACCGTAAAAGGAACCCCCCTATGATGTCAGTTTCAGGTACATGGTTCAGTTTATATTAGATTTTTGTCTCGACAGAGTAGCTTACCCGTTGGTTCATTGTCAGAACAAAAAAAAAAGGTCTACCAGCCCCACCTGATTGATCAACAATCACATTTACATATATCCTCACTTCTTACGATATCGCAGGTTCTATGGTATCGCGGTATTCAGATTTTTAGAAATTTTCTGCATAGCGCCACCTATTGTATGTTTACCTTATACACTGGATGACCTAAATTACTAGTTCTGCATTGCCGTTTGATTTCGGGAAAATGTCTAGATTGTTGGTGAGTATACTATTTTAAAAATTAATCCATGAATATCACTGCTTTCCAAACATGGCCGTACCCCTTATTCTCAAATAGAGTCTAGATCGTCTTCAAATCAATACCACTGTAAATAATCTTTTGACCAGTTTGTCGTATGATAATGTCCAATGATGTCGTGCAAAAGTTAGATCACATGATTACCATATTTGTCAAGAAGCAAGAGATCGAATCTACGGTAGCATATAAGAGTCAAAATAGGAAGTTTGGCAATGTTGTGGTTTTCTGTAGGATCTGATGGCTTTTAAAATTAAGAGGTGTTCACTTTAAAACTTTGTTATTTTACCTGTTAAAGCATTAAATGTGCATTTAAAAACATATTTGTAAGTTTCAATCTTTTATTTTAAAAGACATCCATTTCATATGTATAACTGATTAAAATAATATAATATGTGTATTTTCAAATACAATGTATATGTATGTATGTTTATCTATCTAATTTCAGACCATCAATTCAATGCAAAAAAGGCTCTAGTATGATAGAGGAAACCTTCAAAGGTGTTGAAGCCACACAAAAAGGAATTACTGTGTTTAAGGCAGCAAAAACCTACAAAGTTTCAGAGTCAACTCTGAGGGACAGAGCACGTGGAAATGTCACAGTTGATGCCATTACAGGATTTGTAACTTTATTTTCCAAAGAGGAAGAGCAGAACTTAGTTGATCATGTAACATACATGGCCCACATAGGATATGGCTACAACAAATCCAGCATCCAATATATGGCCAAAGACTATGCAGAGTCTTTGGGAAAACAGGTGAAGTCAACTGACTGCCTAAGTAACTGTTGGTTTTACAGCTTTATGAACAGATGGCCTGAACTGAAGGTAGTCAAAACCACAGGAATTATCAATAGCAAGAGCCAATGCAGCTTCAAGAGAAAATCTGACCAAATATTACAGACAGCTTGTGAGTATTTTAAGTACCAACAACTTGAAAGATAAACCTGAGAGAATTTACAATATAGCTGAGACAGGGATCAGCACTGAACATACACCATTAAAAATAATTTGTAATAAAGACACTAGACTTCAGTGCATTACATGACCAAAATCTTCAAATGTCACAATAATTGCCTCTAGGAATGCAATTGGGAATAGTATTCCTCCTTATTTTGTGTTTCCTGGACAGAGATCGAATGATGATCTTATGAATGGAGCCAGTCCTGGAGCTGCAGGTGAAATGTCAAAAACTGGATGGTCCAATCACATACATTTCAGAATTATCTAACAAAGGATTTTGTCACGTATGCAAATGTCTCTGGATGAAAGACGAAATCACCCACTCTCATCTTGTACTATGGACACATATTTCACTTACCTTAGCAGACTGGACTAAAAGGAACAATGTTATACTGTTTGTCTTACCACCACACGCTAGCCATTTCACACAGCCTTTAGACCTTACCACCACAGACTAGCCATTTGACACAGCCTTTAGACCTTACCACCACACACTAGCCATTTGACACAGCCTTAAGACCTTACCACCACACACTAGCCATTTGACACAGCATTTAGATGCTGGCATATTTGGACCCTTAAAACTAATGTAAAACAGAATGCCACACATATATGAAAAATAATCCTGGTATGACCATAACAAATATCAAGTTGCTGAATTTACTACCAAACCATACTTAAAAGCCATGACAGCAGAGAACTTAATATCTGTATTTAAAAAGGCAGGCATACATCCTTTTGACAGCAAGTCCATCTCTGATAGTCAAGTTGCACCATTACTGATATATATCATCCAACCACCCAATGTCATTGAGTCCTTCAATCGTGTGCCATGTTTCTTGCGACCTAACGCGCTTGTTTCGAGATAATGACATCATCAACTGTGTCACCAGCGTTCTTCAAGAGTGACCGGAATGAATTAAATAGTAAAATCAGACAAAATTAGATTTAAACAGGTAATTTCATGTAATTTATAAAAATCATAATGAAAATCTATACTTTCACTAATGCCGTATTTGTGTCAGACATTTTGGCCTCGAATTTTCTAGTATATGCTAAAAATAGCGCCGCCGATCACATGATGGCTTTGTTTACATATTTTGAACAGGAAAACCAAATTTGGGAATTTATACAACGGGATAGCTAATGTAAATATTTGGTTTTAATCATGTGGGGTTCTTATACAATGTAAGAAAAATTTACACTCGAAATGTATATTCACTACGGACTTTTTCGTTTCAGTATTATTTCATAATGAACATATATTCTACATCAAAAGACATTGAATCTACTATAATAAAATGTGTATCCATTCATCAGTGTCTATTTTTAAATTTCCCTCTGTCTGTCTGTCTGTCTCTCTCTCTCTCTACTGAGTCATGTATTTATATGGTAAAGAACAAGCAAGCAGTAATGTAAATGTACAAACTGCATATAGAATTAACGGAAAAAAATTTCCTTTTTAATTTTTGTTTTTATTTCAAACACATGGAGACGCTATAAATTAATAATATCCGGTACCTGGACGTTTCGCCCCATGGACGTTTCGGCCCAAGACATTTCACCCCACTTCATGGACGTACCTGGACATTTCGCCCCATGGACGTTTCGGCCCAAGACATTTCGCCCCACTTCAATGGATGTTTCGGCCCAAGACATTTTCGCCCCACATTCAGTGGACATTTCTACATTTCTTAACTATCTACAATGACCTCTACATTCCTAACAAATATGATTACCCTTCATCATAAAGTTCAGTTTTCGTAACTGTGAAAATAAAAGTATCACAGTATAGACACAAATGATCACTGTAAACGATAGAATCATTTTCTGATCAGTCTTATTACATAAACGAAGACAAAGGGGAACATATTGTCAGATATAATGACAGGCTGAATGTAAATCAAACAAATTGAAATGGGTCCGTAAATCGAATAGTCTAAGTATAAGCCTATTCTTCTTCTTCTTCTTCTTCTTCTTATTATTATTATTATTATCTCCTTCTGATAAGAGGATAACCTGTCTTACTATCTCTTTTCTTTTCTATACTATTCATCAATCATTTGCAGTCGTTAGGTCCATATGCTAGAGGGTGACGATACACGGAGAAAAGAAAATACATTTTCTCAAAGACTTGTTTCAAAAATAATTATAATTTCAAAAGAACACTGTTTTAAACGAACATGCTTATTTAGCAAGTGTTCTTTGGATTTAATTACAACCAGGTAGCTTGTTTGATATTCATAGTTAGAGAATGCACTCAATGTATTTAAGCTGAGGCAAAGTTTTGAGTAAGTCATGGAAGCTATATTGCAAAGGAAATAAAATATTAGCACGTGTTTTGAAAAAAAAAAAAAATTTATTTAAACATTTATACTTATTAAGCGAGATCAGAACATACAATGTCATGGTCCGAAACGTCCGGTAAAGTGGGGTGAAATGTCCATTGAAGTGGGGAGAAATGTCCATTTGAATTTGCGCGAAATGTCCATTGAAATGGAGCGAAATGTCCATTGAAGTGGGGCGAAATGTCTTGGGCCGAAATGTCCATGGGGAGAAACGTCCCCAATTCATAATATCCATACCTTGACCTAACTTGCACATACCGGTCATATGCTACGTGACTTTTTAGTCAGCGTCACGAACCATGGATGCCTTCCGGAAATAACCAAACTTACACACGCTCGGAAAAACGGTAATTCTGAACTAATGTACATGAAAAAAATGTTTTAACGATAATTAAATGAAGTAGATATAGTTGAACACTTTCTATAGTTATTTGAATAGATTATCACAATATAATAACGAATGCGTTAAAATTCACTTTAAGTGCACGAAAAGTGGTTGCTCGAGGATATTGATTGATTTATTTCATTTAATTCATTTTTAACTTGTTTTCTCGACTTCCACTTGTGTTTAATGCTTTTTTTTTTTTTTTTTTTTTTTTTTTAAACAGTGCGCATCATATACAGCAACGTTCTCACATTTATGACAAGTATATGCCACCATACTGATATTTTGAGGGGATTGCCGCGATATCAGAGTAATTCCCCTTTGATAATCTGGAATCTACATGGCGTCTGTCAATCGATCGCTTACGTCAATCCTATGACGTAAGGTGGATATGGAATGCATTTTAATAAAGAGTAAAGAACAACAAAGGATACATATATATAATATCTTGAAGGTAAGTGCCTTTATTTACTAATTTGCCGATCGCTTATTTTAAGACCCGCAATTCTATAGCACTCCGGGCTAAGACTTTTCGATATAAAAATGATCAATGACATTAAACATCTTTTAGTCGACAGCGAACAGAGCAGTAGATAACACTACGAATAGCGCTAGCGATGGAAATTATACCAGAGCACGCCCTGAATGCCCTTGGCCTTTCACTGGCATCAGGCTGGAGCTTAAGAGCTCAGGAGAAAAGGACAACTCTTCTCCTAATCTGGGAAGATAAAAGAAATGTGTATGAAGACAGAACCCCAATGGATTGGAGAAACAGAAGACCAGCGAGATGACAACCGAAGCCTCAACAGAGGGAGCAACGAGTGCAGACCCAGCCGAGTGCTAGCGGCCCTGTCACGGTACTATCAACAGCAATACCAGCGCTGACCACTCCACCCCCAGCAGCAGCAGCTGTAGCTGAAACTGTAGCTGGGACAAGAGGGAAAACACAAAAGGAAAAAAACACTCCAGAGGGGACCAACAAGCAGGATGCGAGGGGAAAAAAAACTCCCCCACTTGCGCCTCAAGTCTCATCCGCGCCTATATCGGCTGTAAATAATCCGGCCAAACCATCGGTAAAACAGGTAGCGGCGGAAGCGTGGAAGTCACCCCCACCCACCCCGGAACCGAACACACCGCCGGAAATGAGTAGAGCCGAATTAGAACAACAGGCGTTCCAATATACGTACGACCAGTCATTCGCAATGGGGTTGAATGACGCCTGGCTGCAGAAGAAAACTGCCCAGAGATATATTGAGGATGTCAGGGATGTCCTTGATGCAAGAAGGCAGAAAGAACTAGGAGTCCCACAATCGAAGTATGGCAGAAACCGGGAAAGAAAATCAACAGCAAATCTTCTACAATGGGGAAAGAAATTTACCGAATGCCCGTTAATACTAGCGGCATACATCTGCAATCATCTGATAGCGTACCACGAGCTCCAAACCAACTATGTTAGCTACTACACACCCTTGGGCGGATTGGATATGGCGGACATTTTAGACCCCAACAGTCCGAAAGTGCGAACCAGAAGGACGCTAACACAGGGAATGCCAGACCACCTGAAGCCGTATTTCCTGAAGCCGCTACAGAAGAAACCCCTCAGTCCTTCTAAGGACTAAAAAGAGTACGCAAAATGCCTATCGGGTTTCAAATTGGCACAGAAACCCCTTTTTTGACTAAAACTCTCTGAAAAACACAAATTTGATCAATTTCGAACCACCGTCAAAAATTATTACTCAAAATTGAAGTGCGCGTGATACGAAAATGAGATGAGTAATTTTTTATTCAAAGATTGGTATTGTTTTTGGAAAATAATATGTACACTTAGTACACAAAATTTTTACAAATCAGGAATAAGCGCGGTATTTTAAAAAAAAAAAAAATTCTTTGTAACTTGAAGTATTGTCATAATTGAACAAGTGGCTAACACTTCATTGGTATTAGGGACAGCCCGACTTAGTTAACTGGGCAGAATTTGACCTTTCCGCTTCGTGTCTCCCTTGCCAAAGCCCAAGCCGCCTGCCACGTTCCTAACATAGCATGCTGTGCATGCCGTAAAGCGCAAGCGGTTTTTACAGCTCTGTTTAAACCGCTTGACGAACCCCAAACTGATGCTACAGCAACAGTTTGGGGGCAAATTAAATAGTGCGCTGTGCGCATATTAATCAGACGTACATGACGAGATTCGTCGCACACGTCTTTAATTCAAATTCAGTCAGTCAGTAAACATCTTTATATATCTTCCATGACAATCATCAAAATACCCACCTGTAATGCAACGTAGCGCACCGTCGTTGGTCGTTGATCAAAGTCCAGGGCGAGCTGGATTCGGCAGCCACTGTCCTTCATGAAAACCCATGACTTGTTAAAACCTGTCCTCGCCTAGAACCAATCTAAACATGGGGAAAGCTACGATGTGTTCCGATTACCAGAACCATTATGACTAATTAGCGGCTATTGGACAATTCGGCCCAAAGACAATTCGGCCCAAGACAATTCGGCCCAACTTGGACCGAAAATAAGACAATTGGGCCCAACTTTAAAGACAATTCGGCCCAATAGAAAGACAATTCGGCCCAACTTTTTCTTCAAACAGCAAGTGGATACTATGCAAGTTTTATATATAGTTGTAACAAATATTTATTTTTAAAAGAAAATACTTAGCAAGATATACTGATATATTTAGAAAAATCGTCGGCACAAGAGTAATAACTGAAATTTCACATACACAATTTACTCACAAACATGGTCATTTATTGCACTTTCTAATTAAAAAAAAGTCATAAATTTTGTATGCTTAAAAAATATATGCATCTGCACAACGACATTCTCAATTGAAGTCGTCTGGTCAAATTATCCATATTGATTTATCAAATAATAATTAAAAGATAATATTCTACAGACACCGTACATGAGATATTATACAAATATATATAATTTTAGGTTAAGATTGTAACACCGCTTCATATACGACACACTCGACTGCACATGGCTTTATAAAATAGAAAGGATATATTGTTACAAATCAGCGACAAGAGTACAAGCCATGCATACCTCTTGAAAACACTAATCCTACTTCAAAGGCTTTGTTACCTTTTAATTAATACTTACTTGTTTTGTTAGATGATCTGTTATTTTATTAATAGGCAAATAGAGTAGAAAATCAAGGACCATTGGTGCCTATGACATATGTTTCACCGAGGCTTCATAAATGTACTTCAAAGAGACTATAGTAATTGTTATTACATCTTTTAATCGATTCTCCCTTTCGAAATCGTTGTTTGAGCAATGTTTGTTTAGCGCAGGCCTATATATACATATAGAACCAATCGAATGCACATTTTTTTATTTATGAGTTATAGTGTTATACCGTGTGTCTGTACTTTGTATATTCCAACAATGCACTATCCATGTATTCAGTGTACTAAGGAGGTGACGACTCGTCAACAAGCTGTGGAATGTGACTGTTGTCATCGATGGCAACACAGGACATGTGGCACAGGTGAGAATAACTTAAATATTTTGTTAGCTAAATAATTATTAATAGTTTCAAATAATACGTATTATAAAACATCATTTGTGCAGTATATATAGAGAAAAAAGGGATTAATTAAAGATCGAAAAAACATAGTAGAAGCACTATGTTTCGGTTTTACATGTAAAATGAGCAAGTTTTGTTCTTATACAAAGATAATTATATTATGACTAATTTTGGTACTAACTGTAGCGTGACTCTTGTCATCAATAACATAATCATAACATTTGTTTTCAGGAATTTCTTTAAAAATGTATAAGGAGGCACTGAAGTTGGGTAGGTTGAACTTTGTCTGCAGCCCATGCTGCAAAGTGAGCGAGCAAGCAGATGACATCAATAATCCGCCGGCACTTGACCTTAGTGTAAGTTAAAACTAATTCTAGGTTTATTGTGTCCTCATACGATAACATTAATAACGTCATGAACTTTAACCAGTCGCTGTCACAGAGTCATACGATGAAGATCCACCAACTCGATAGTTTATAATAATGTTAAAAACCAATACAGCTTTATATACCCTATTATGATAATAACTGCATTATATCGACTACCTTTATAATTATATATATATAGTGAAATATTAGCTTGCGCTGTTGACCGTCGCTTATATCTTTATACCTTGGTGAGACATTATTATAATTGTTTAATTTTTCAATGTTACACGTATATATATGTTTTTTGTTTTTATTCAGACTCCAGTTGCTGTCAATGCATCAAACGACGTAGAGCCGCCAGCGCTTGAACTTAGCGTAAGTGGCAATAGAGTAAGAACTTAGTGTGCGAGTTGCTGATTAAAAAATGTCATTATAATTGATATATATATATATATATATATATATATATATATATATATATATATATATATATATATATATATATATATATATATATATATATATATACTTTCAAATTCATCATTATTTAATCCATTATATTTGATCAAGTATATGTTATACATTTATGTGCATTGTTGTGGATCATGATGAATTTCAAAATATTACTTTTAATTATTAGAATTATGATGTCACCCACTCATGGTCAACTGTAAATCCTATCGCTGAGTCAACGCCAATGGATGCTTATCCCTTTTTAGAGAGCACCTTTATAGACAACCCTGGATCATCTTTCGACTTGCCAAACAGAAGCGTTCAACCAGTACACTCCGTTGAAGATTCTACCTTTGATATAACGAATATGTCTTTGATTCAACTACATGAAGAAGTACAAGAAAAGTATATATGTTGTTTTGTTATTTGTTCTTCCAGGCAAACACACATAGTGTCATTAGAAACAAATTACAAATTACACCATTTTATATATACAAATTTCCTAAATCCTGGCCAACTTAAATATTAATGAATTAAATACTCCTTGTAATGATTACGTATTACTTGTATCTGAACGATTAATGTACACTGAGTGAATGAAGAAACTAGTATTTATTTAGTTTTAAATCAATGCTCCCATTAAAAATCTTTGTAACGCTAAATCCAAGCGCGTTTGTTCATTTACAGCTGTATGTACGGGTACATGCAACAGCATATCTTTTTCTTGTCATAGATCGCTGACAGATGACTCAATCCAAACTGGGAACACTACGGCAGATGCTGTTGTTACGTACACAGTTGTCGACAAGGGAACAGAGAGAGGCAAGAGAAAACTCATCGCTAGTGATGGTTATACATATACGTTAAAGAGACAAAACAAAGGAATTACAGAATGGCGTTGCAGCACCCGCAACAAGGTTACTACCTGTCCTGTCATCATCCGACAACAGGGTGACTCGTTCATTGAGCCTCAACAGACACATTTACATGCTGCTAAACCTGGTGTACTGACAGCAGTTAATATTCTCAAGGAGGTAGAATTCAATTACATTTTGTACATTTAATGGCAAACTAGTGATAACAGGACAACACGATAATAATACATAAACATGATATATCTGCTCACTTATAATCTGTTTTAAATGATTTCGACTATGTTCTAAACTTTACTATATGAATAATATCAAATTTTCATAAGTATAGTTGCAATTATGTATACTGAATAAAATTCATGGCAAACGTATAGTGTTGCATAAATGTATCAAAATTCTTCTTTTCAGCTGAGAGTAAAAGCGGTACAAGATCTGTTTGATCCTGCTCAGAATATTGTAGATCAGTTAATTCAGGAGCACATAGATACATAAAACTCACCAGCCTGAGTGCACATACATATCCACATACATACACACATGCATGCATACATACATACACACACACACACACACATACATACATACCTACATACATACATACAATTGATGCTGCATCGATTAATTGCTTTTGACACCAAAATTCACTAATAAGGCAAAAATTAATGCCGCAGACACGTTATCACTAAAGTAACAGGGGTAAATTTTTTCAGATGATCAGGCGTAGGGCTCTTGCGCGTGCCCACAAAAAAATCGGTAATCTGAAATCTGACGTTTCAAACCTGAAACGTAAGATAAAGAAAGAACTTACGAAATTTGAGCGACTACGTAAAATACTATGACTGTTGCCAGAACCGACGGAATTAGCACCAAGTAAAAGAACCGATGCAGAGGTGTACAAATGTATATCCGATCCCAAGAAGACGGAATCTTGTAAGACGAAACCTCCTTGTATGCAATGCATTTGCTTCACGTTAGTGAAATACATAAGTTACCTATACCGTACACTTGTATCGGCTAAAAACTTTGTTTTCTGTATGTGAGACTGTATATCAGTTTAGGTCATTTTAATTACTCACAAAAGTGTACATTTAAGTTGTTGGAACTTTAAATTATATCTATTTTACACTACGACACAAAGGTTACCATTCTACGTTACATTTTGTTTTTATAAAATACTTTTTTTTTTTTTAAAATTAGATGTCTTTTCTATAACTCATCATAGCAAAACGCAATAATGTTCTGAACTAAATGTATGTGAAATTATCACAAAACAACTAAATATGCAATTTTCAACCATTTTTCATGTACAATTTTATTTGTAAATCATAAAAAAAACGTTCAAATACGAGAAGATCTCTTGTAACGTATGTATTTTGCTTCATAATTAAGGTTTTGAGACCATGTTTGTGAGTAAATATAAACAAAATATGGATCGATTTGTGTATGTGAAATTTCAGTTATTACTCTTGTGCCGACGATTTTTCTAAATATATCAGTATATCTTGCTAAGTATTTTCTTTTAAAAATAAATATTTGTTACAACTATATATAAAACTTGCATAGTATCCACTTGCTGTTTGAAGAAAAAGTTGGGCCGAATTGTCTTTCTATTGGGCCGAATTGTCTTTAAAGTTGGGCCCAATTGTCTTATTTTCGGTCCAAGTTGGGCCGAATTGTCTTGGGCCGAATTGTCTTTGGGCCGAATTGTCTATAAGTCACTTTCTGGTGTCTTGTATGGGTTACCTGAGCATATACAGATATTTATAAATAATTTCCAAAGCTTGAATGGACACGCCGTGACCAGCTAGCTAATTATTGGTGAGAGTCATTTGCAACTCAGATGTCCAGAGGAAATAAAATAAAAGATCAATATTTAAACATTATTAAATACATTAACCGTTCTAACGAGGGATGAAGAGAAATTGCTTGCATTGGTCCTTTATTGAAGTATTCTCCATACATCAATTACTTACACTGATAACAAGTTGCATTGCTGCGTTGGGCGCATTAGTCATGGTTCTGCTAATCGGAACACCGGAAGTGTCCTGTTCAAAACCCTGATATTGTGAGCAAGACACGAAGCAACCGATAAACTTCACGTAAAAGTAGCTATTCAAAATCAGTAAGGTACTTAAATTGTACATGGGTGGAAGGCTTGGAATGTCTTCTTTACGGTGGTGCAAGTTATGAGAGACTAAATGCGCGGATAGTATAGGAAAATTAGAACGGAGTCATCGAGGGGTTAGATCGTGAATTTCTCGAGTTAGTTACCTTGTGTTAATTGGGAGTAATGAGGGTACCACTGATTGAATCAAGTACCTGTGGCTCCGAACCATTCTTTGTTGAAAAAAAATAGCGACCATTTTGCACCAGAAAATGTTACGCTTGACTTATGCAGCTAATAATGATGAAGAACGAGACAACATATCCAATTTTAATGGAGAAACAGGTGCAGGCACTGCAGAAGCTAAACGATTTGACCAAACTGAGAAAGAAATGAAGGGCCTCCGAGAGAGTCTCAGTAGCCTACTGAATAGGGATTCATTGCCATTGGCGGGTACATCCAATGGTAATGTGAAGCGTTCTGTAATGAAGCCGGCTCTAGAGGGTAAGGTACCTATACGTTGAAAGTTTTGGGGTTTTGGCATGGTATATAATTAATGTTCTTGTTCGTATGCGTGAAAATCTAAAACAGAGAAATTTGACTAAACTATAGAAATTATTGTACGCTTGTTTAAGTTAAGGGGAGCAACTCATCCTTACATGCTGAAGCACAGATATAAGGAAGTTTCACAAGTTAATATATTTTAAACAAAAATCAAGTAATCGATACTGAAATTTCTTATGGGTATTTATATGAATATTCAAATATTTCAGAGTTTACTGATGAAATTTCAAAGGCCTAGAGAAATATACCCCAATCAACTCTTTATCTTAGGTTACATAAGAGTTATGCCCCTTTGCAGTACTTCTGGAGAAACAATATTTACACTCAATTCAGATGCGTCCACAAAATTTAGAATACACAAAATATGAATTAATTTGGTCCCATTTTACAGATGCTTTTAAAGTTTGTTTCTATAATAAAGATTATTCAACTTAAATACTTGGAAATGTTATCTTTGCAAGTTAGGGGAATTAACCACATGATTGTCTTTATTTTATTTAAGATTTATTATTTAGGATATTGTTCGAGTGAAATATAAGATTTTGGCCAGCCAGGAGGAGAACTTTGCATTCAACACAGATGAAAAGTTTGTTGTTTTATTTTCTTAGACATGATATTAGTCTGACCATCCAAACCATAATATAAAATTCTGAAAGCCATTTACATGGACAGAAACTTTGATTTGATTCATTATCAACTTACATACAAAATATTGCAAAGTCTCTATGTGATTATGAATCATTTAGCAGTGAACACCTATTTGTATAGTCATATGCCTTTGTTGGAATTGTTATTCAAGTTTATGTTATAATTTACATGTTTCTGTATGACTCATGGATCTTAAGTTACTATGCATGAACTCATACCCTGTAAAGTAGGTGTGAACATGCCAATCTGCAGAACATTTTGTATGCACTTGTGAACTTGTGTGTGTTTGTGATTGTAAGAAGTATTATACCCATAATATTTTTATTTGTAACAGTTTTTCTACTGTGGAAAATCAAGACATTATGAAGAAAATCTTAAAGGAGGTCAAGACAGAAGCATAGTTTTACAACAGAAGCAGTTAGGGATGAGATTTGTATAAGTGCATTTGTACAACTAGCAAAATATGTTTTATTTCTATATTTTGCAATCATGTTTGTTAAAAAAGCATACAAAATGTTGTGATACTTCTGTCCCACGTTCATCCTTGTCCTAAACCACCAGGTGTAAATATGCTAAACTTACTGTTTTATTTGACCATTTCATATTGTGACCATGTGCAATGGTAATACTATTTTTGGCACCCTCTCTAGTATTTTGAGGATTGGTGGTGGTGTTTTATGTATTAAAATTTTAATTAAAGGGACATATTCAAGAACTTTTTTTCAACAGAACTTGCTGTTTGCAATCATAAAAAGGACATTATGGTTGCTGGGGGGTTGGAGTTGGGTCAAGTTAGCATGATTTATTTAGTCATGTTTAAAATTACCCTGTGTGTGAGCAGAAGGATGCAGGATGGAAAGCCATTAAATTAAAATGCTGTTTTAGTTCTTATTCATATATTCATTTAGTTTGGCATGTGGCTGTATTTTAAAATAGTTGTAACAGTCTTATGGCTTTGTGTCATGACCTCATGCTATTGTGATAGTTGTATTTGTGACAAATTAATTTTGAATTCTGCCCCT
Organism: Margaritifera margaritifera; assembly: GCA_029931535.1. Lineage (NCBI taxonomy): Eukaryota > Metazoa > Mollusca > Bivalvia > Unionida > Margaritiferidae > Margaritifera > Margaritifera margaritifera. The sequence goes on from JAQPZY010001688.1 coordinate 10,157,354, forward strand.
CTTTTTGGCTGACTGAAAATTAGATTATCAGTAGGTGTAGTACGTCATTTTCGGTTGACCAATGAGAGGGCCATATTCCATTCAGCTCGTTGCACTTGCATATTAAGCGGGCGCGATCATGGCCATACCGACTGGTAGCGTGGGAAAATGGTCTGGCATTCCTTAAAGGTGTGGTAGTAAGTCAAACTTTCTGTAAGCATGAAAAGTCGAATGCCTGAGCTAAACATCGGAACCAAATGTATTACGCTATGCAAAGTGTAGCAGTAGCTTGAAATATCAGCGTCGGTTCTTAAATAGGTCATGTGAAAAAGGAGAGAAGTGTCCTCCCTTGTAGTTTTATATAGTGCATGTATGACTGATAGGTAAATTGTAAGCAACATTACGAGCCCCTGTGGGTTTAACATCTATATGGTCAAAAATGATTATAGGGTCATACGGGAATGTTAATGTTAAAATTTTGATCCAAAATCCAACACAGCACATATACTATCCAAATGCACACCCCTACAATCCAGCACCCGCTTTATGATTACTATTCAAACACACACCACATAAACTATCCTACGAAAGGGGTAGGTGTGTTTATACACAAATGCTATACTTACATACATACAAACACACTATCACACATGAAGAGGGGTAGGATTTAAAGAAGGGGATGAAATAGACACTCTTACATACAAACATACAAACACATACTATCACACACAAGTGTAGGAAGTGTTTATAGACACACTACTATACCCTTGCATACAAATATACTATCACACTGAAGAGAGAAAGGGTAAAAGGAGATTTTAAGTTATAGTTTTTGTGAAAAACACACATACACAAAACATAAAACATAAAACACAAAATTATTTGGCAAATAAGATTAGTATCTCTCTTTCTGTAGTGATACTGATTGCCCTGAAAAGGGCCATTTGTTTTCTGCTACTCCTCTCTCATAGTGAATACACCTCCTTGGTCTGCCACCACAATCCGCACATTGTTTTCACCAAGATATTTTTGTGGAGACCACCAGCTTAAGAGTAGGGCCTTTGGAGTCTTTTTCCTCATCAGGATCCAGTCTTTATGTCCCTCCCAACAAAATTGTTCCTGGATCTTCATACGGTTGGTATTGAGGCACTGGAAGTCCCGTTCTCTCTTCTAACACTCCATTTCTTTCCTCTCCTCTGCCCAGGCATTCTTGATATTTGCCACTTCTTTCTCCATGATTTACCACACAAACCTCTTGGCTGTTTTAAGTGAGGTCAGCTTCCTGTGAACATGACTTTGGGGTAACAGCCCATTTCCTCTATCTGGTTTAGGAGGTACCCCACCCTCTCCATCAAACTGATGGCTTCCCTCAACTTCCCTACTTTACACTTTTTTAATTTGGTGTACATAGTGTACATTACATTTGATTTAAGTCATATTATTTGATCCAGGGTAGACCGTTTATTAGGGCATCCACTTTGATTGTGGGATAGCAAGTTCTTGCTTTCCAGGTGGTACTTCAGCCAATTGTTGATGATGATTTCCGTGATTTTGCTTGAGCTGTTGGTAATGGAGATGGACCTGTATGAGTTTATGTCCGCCAGATCCTTTCTGGGTTTCGGAATTGCAACAACGGTCGCATGTTTCCACTTTTGTGGAATTTTCCCTGATCTCCAGATCACATTCAGCAGACACAAAATCACCAGTGCTGTTTTTCCCCGGGAGATTTTTTTAGATTTCATATCACAGTGTATCCTCCCCGGGTGATGTGGGTTTTTTTTCCTACTGATCGCTTGTCGCCACTCAATTATGGTGAAATCTATGTTTAAGGGGCTTTAGTGATTGCCCCTGTCTGTGAGCAGTTGAGGGTGTTTTTCCCCTACTAATTTTCGGTCGTTTAAAACTTTTCTGACTGGTTGGCGTTACTGCTCATGCTAACAAAGTGAGAGGCAAATTTTTCAGCTGTTTCCCCGTCAGTGGTAAGCCCTGAGAGTTTTGGGGATGAACATGTGCCTTTCCACCTGATTTTCTTAATCTTATTCCATACTTGCTTAGAATTAGACATATGGTTGAAGGAGGAGCAGAATGTCTTCCATGATGTTTGCTTTGCCTTGGTTATGGTATTTTTAACAAAGCGTTTTGGTGTGCCTGAAGCGGCTCTCTTTTTCTCCTTTATAACTTGCTTACAATCGTTGTTCCACCATGGAACAGACTGTCTGCCTGCCCATCCTCACGTTTGGGGTATACACTGTTCAGCTGCTGAGGACAACGCCTCTACGATATTTTGGTTGAAAATTTCAATATTTTCACTGTACAGCTGACTGTCTGCAATCCCCTCGCACAGGGAATGGAACGACCCCCAGTCCACCTAGGGTGTGGGAGCATTTTTATTTGTATGAATTTTAGTGTGGATGGTGGTCCATATTAGGAAGTGGCCGCTACCTAGTGTACCTAATTGCTCTACCTCCCAGTCAGTTATTTCCCCGATCTTGGGCAAGCATATGGTGAGATCAATAGCTGACATTGCACCGTTTTGGGAGTTAATTCTGGTACAAGACTTGTCGTTTGATACCGAGATCCACTTCTCAATATTCACTCCTCTCCTATCCAATTGTGTTCCCGTTGTTTACTGTGAGCATTAAAATCTCCACAGATAATGATGTTATCTCCTAGATTGTTAACAATTAATTTGAAGGTTTCTGGATCCGTATATCGGTCCCCACCTGGGTTATACATTTTTACTATTATTCGAGGTGAGTTACCTGTATTTATCTTTATTATTTGATACTCAGGGACAGTGTTGCAGTTTATAGTTGGCAGTGTGCTCTCAAGAGACTTGCTCGAGAGAGCGTCGCTAACATATATTGCGAGTTCTCCAGCATTTTGCCCAATGCCCCAACAATTCCATTGCCATATAATAATTGTTCCTTTTGTATTCATAGTAATTGAATTATATTTAGTTTTTTATTTTATTTTATTTTGTTTTTGCTTTTTAAAGCATGATCGATTGTTACTCAGTACACTCTGGCTTGGATTATTAAACTGTTGGTAAGGGCATAAACTTTATTACATATAATATTGACTGGAATAATTGTGTTTTTATTTAAGGTTAGCACCTCGTTGATGATATCCCGAATGAGGATCAGCACCTGTTCTATTGCGATATTCGGGCTGTTCCCTAAAATACTTGGACTTTTTCCTATGATTGTTTTAGAGATAACGGGGTTGGGTTTTTTTCCCTCAAGTAGCGGTTTATTTGGGATTTGTGTTATTTGCATAGGTTTGAATTTATTTGTGTGATTATACACTTTATCAATAAATTGGGCATTATCTTTAATTGAAGTGGTGGTATTTTCCTTAACGTGTTATGTAGAGTTTTCAGTTTTGCCTTTGTTGTTATTGGGAACTGCTGTTTGCTGTGGGGTTGGTCTCCTTTCAGTTTCCTTACTAATTGATTTGCTACTGTTGACCTCTTGACTGGGGGTTTGTTTTTTGTAAGGTCCTTCCGAAGGTTGCGCTTGGGGCGATAGAGCTAGAGTTTTAGCAACTCTGTATGTCACTTGGTTAAGTGACATATAATCAATAATTTGTTTTTCGCTAACAGCAGCAGGGCAGACTGTTGAGCTGGGCATATGAGAAAGTCTGCAGTTGGCACATTTTTGCCCTGCATTTTAAAGAATGGAGACCTACACATTTGTTGCATCTTCTCCTAGATCTACACTTAGTGGAGAAATGTCCCCGTCTTTGACAATTCCTACAGAAATGCTTGTTCTGAACCTTGTCCATCCAGTATCGTACCACATACGACCCCAGTCAGACCATTGTTGGTGGTTTCTGTTTAAATTGAAGCAGAGCTACATTTGAGTTGTTTCCGTCCTTGTTGTTAAGACGTGTTGCCTTTTCTACTTCCTGACCCCAACTTCTTATTTCTTGAATGATTGCTTTGGGGTCCCTAGATGGAGTTACTTTGAGGAATTTCTTGTATGAGGGTGTGTATCCATTGCTATGGTTCCCTTATAATGGGAAATTCAATGATTTGTGCCAAGTGATTGTTACTCAGTACGGTCCTATTTTTTGAACTTCTAAAAAGTTTTCTAATTGGGATATATTGGTACATCTAATGATGGAATATTTTTATTTTGTGTGGACAATCAAAAATTCTCCCCCATGTATTCTCACCAGCTCAGAAGTGATGTTTCTGTCGCTGATTTTGCTAATGTTGATGTCAGTGCTTTTAATAAAGTCAGTCAGATGTCGAAGGTGATATGGGTTTATATGTCTAACATGGTCCTTTCTTGGTCTATTGGGCTTTGTTGGTGTAGCATCTTTTTGGACTATAGTTCCACTATTCCTGACGTGCGCTATATGTATACTATTTGAACCTAGTTTGATTGTTGAGGTTTTGAATACCTCCTTTACTATGGGAGCCTCCTGGATACCCTCGATAATTTTAGAGATTTGTATTTGGTGGTCCCATTTAAGGATCCCTTTCCCTTCCCTTGAATGAGAATCTTTTATGGGGATGGGGAGGTTCAGGGGAAGCTGCAGTTTGATTGAAGAGGTCCCAGTCTGTTGTTAAGTCTGGTCCACTCTTAGACGGTCTAGCTGTTTGGCAGTTGTGCACCTTAGTGTACCTATTCTTAGAGTGATTCTGTGGTGTGTGTTTTGTTTTTAGGATCTTTGTGTTCAAGTTAATAGGGCTAAGATTTGGTTTTCCTATCTGCTTGACAACTTCCTGAGTATGGGTTGGGTCTTACCCCACCATTACTACTCCCATCCAGACTGTTTCCTGTTTCTTTGGAAAAAGTTCTGGGTTCCCATTTCCCCCTCCTGATTGCTTCCAGTTTGATGTGAGGGTGGAGTCATGGGTTTCGCCGTATTTTGCGTCTCCATTTCCTGGTTGTTAATGGGGGTGATCTCCATTTGGAAGCTTGGTTTAGGTTTGAGAGGGGATGAGAACGGTATCGTCCTTGTGTCATTTAGGTCGATATAACTATTTCCTTCGGGTGAACGCTTTTGAAATCTATCTCTGGCTCAGGGGGGGCATTGACAGCAACTGAGGGGGATGCTGTTTTGGGCCTTGCGTCCATGTATGGATGTTGATGGGGTTGAATCCCTTATGGTTGCCCCACTGATACAAGTCTGGAGAAATTTTCTGGAACGAATTGACTTTGTATGCATTTTCCAATTTCCTAGAAAAGGTTTTTCCACAACTAAAAAGTGTTTTCAAAAGTTGTTGGAGGTTATGTATGTTGCGAGATTATAACCAAAGGTAGCTTATATATGATGCTAATCATTTGATTACTTTACATTAATGCTATAAGAAAGACAACCTATCTAATGGTCAGACTACTATCACGAGCAAGGATTCAACCCTGGTACACTTGTATTAACCAGACCCCAGTGCTTTGTGAGGCAGAAAATCCTGCGATCACTCTGAGAGCTAGAGGATACATAGGGATTCTGCCCAGGCAATTGCTAGTATGAGACCTAGCGCATGTGTCGAAAGTGTGGCCAAAAATCTTGCAATCAACCAGAGTCCAACTAATGAGACTGGGATTAATGATTTTGAGCCAAAATTGTAAACAGTGAAAATTGTTTTGAAAAATGTTGTTGGAGTTCGAAGGTCAATAAATCAATATAATTCTACCTGTCGTTTATTAAATATATTAAATAGTTAGTACTGATTCGTTATAATAAGGTAAAGGATAATTAATATAGAACCTTAGTGAATGGTCAGTAATTTGTTAATTGAAGGTCAGTAAATAAGCGGAGAAAAACAAACTGGCGGACAAGAAAATTTCCTATATCAACCAAATGGTACAAAGTTAAAATACCCCGTAGGTTTAAATCTAATTTTTCTACCTTACCCTATATTTTATATTTTCAGATAATATGACAAATTGGAGTTTCCTGTGGTTTGGCTGGATGACTGGCGATAGCTGGAATGGCTGGTTGGATACGGTGAAAGTGATGGTGGTGCTGGTGGTTAAAAAACCCTAAAACCTTGTTGACTACTGCTGCCTGCAAGCAGGTCTTGGGTCGTTGTTGCCTGGGCGTGGCCCCCCCCCCCCCCCCGACTGGTGAGCACGTCACTTTATATGGAAAAAAGCAAGGGTGTGAAGGAAAACATCAGTCAGACAGAATACAAACGTCACACAGAATACCAAAGGAAACAGAAATTGCACTGACCTAAAAGAAACTATTCTTTTCAATTTTTCCAGCACAATTTTTTATTATCATCGAGAATGAGAAATGTATAGCCTAAGGGTAGGAAGTGTTTATACACACACTTTATACCCACACACACACACACACACACTATCACACTGGGGCAGGGTTTAAGGTTTAATTTTGAACTTAGTGTTACAGAATTATGTATCATCTTTTTAATTATAATTTATATTTGTTTTAGTAGTAGCAAACGCTATTATTGAGTACATGTATATCTTATGTTAGGAATGTTGGTTGAACTTGACACACGATGTCACTTGAGTAGCGCTTGATGAAATGTATTATTCGTGACCTTGATTCAGTAAGAGTATATAACTTGTTTACCAGAAGTAAGAATTGGAATCGCAATTCGGGTTTGTTTATTTGAAACGGCATAGATTGGGTTTTTATTTGTTTTACACAGTATAGATACTATAAAACAAGATTTAATCACTGCGTGGTTCATTCTTTACAGTTATGGCAGTTTGTAAAGCCGTAGAGGAAATTTTTTATTGTTCATGATAATCAGCTTAGTGAAATCTTAAATCTAAACAGTACATTTGGATTATGTACTGTTATTCAAAGATCTGAACATTATTCAACTCGTCTGAATTATCGGAAACATTTCAAGAACTTATGTGATATTCTACGTTCACAGGAATTTACCTGGAATTAATAACATTTGGATTTAGAACTGTGATTCTTGTTGACACATAAGCACATTAGTGTCCTCATTCGGAATACTTTTGGACAGTTTCCGGATTAGTAAATTCAATAGAACAATTTAGGATTATATCAGGAATTTCTACACTATAAGTTATTTTTAATTCTTTCACTTTGTTTGTTTTAAATATTTTATATTTTAGGAAAATAAATTTGTATTTTGGAAATTGTGAAGGCTTGTTAGAGTCTTTCTTTCTTTTGTTGCATATTCAAACCCCTAGTCGTAACAATAGACATAAACAAAACATAAAACACATATTTATTGTGCAATCATTGAGTAATATCTCTGTTTCCTAGAGATTTAGGTGGCCCTGAAAAAGGGCATTTTTGATTTTTTTGTACACCTAGTGTCCACACCTCCCGGGTCTAGGTCTGCAGGCAGCACATTTTTCACTCCATCTATTTCCACTCCAAGGATTAATGGAGACAGCTAGGGATGAGGGTGGATGATTTGCCAAACTTTCCCAATCCTCTATTTGTGGGACTATGAATGGCTGCTTCTCTTGTTCTGGTTGGTGTTGTTGTTGTTGTTGCTGTGGTTGTTCTTGCTTCTGCTGCAGCTCCATATCCCAGTTTTCAGTCTGGGGGACCCTACTTCTCTGCTGTTTGGACAGTTTGGGAGTCCTGACCTATCAATTTCACAGCACAGCAGCGAAGCGTCTGTGATATCTTTTCTTTCTCCCACTTCTTCTTGCCTCTATCACTTCTTCCTCCAATGTCGATAGAACCAGCTGATTAGACATTTGTAAATACATCATTGTCCTCTGGAACAATTTCCTGTCTGGAACAATTTCCTGTCTGGAACAATTTCCTGTCTGGAACAATTTCCTGTCTGGATTGAGCTCCTTGAGTTGATACTGGAAGTGACGAATATACTGTAGGTGTACTAAGATCTTGCTAAGCTTTCTGGACGTATTTCTGCTCATTCTTGTATTCTTTGTCGAGTTGACAATGGGTGGCCAGACTGGTGAACACACAGCTTTATATGCTTTAAGCACGGACGTGAAGGAAAACATCCCTCCGATTCGGTACCAGACATGAAAGACACCATGACCAAGGTCGATAAAGAGAAATGTGAAAGAGCCTGTCCATACAACTTTGTTGTCAATAAAAACAAGACAACACCATTTTTTCCAAAAATCAACATATTTAATAAGAAGAAGCTTGTCTAACACAAAACAGGAATACAAACAAACAATATTAAACATGGACTTATTTACAAGGTTGACAACGTTTTGAAGTCAAACTTGACTTTCAATGAACTAAGACTGTCATTTTGCCATCGATGTACACTTCACTGCTGAGCTATAGACAAGAGATAACCATAATGATCACAAAACCATCTTTCTAATTTATCATCGTTTCTAGAGTACTCACGATCAAAACAAGTCAATAAATGTTCTAAGGAATATCCAAGACTGCGTTGATGAAGAAAATACACACACTATTGTCCACACACCATACAATCTGATCCTTGTAATCTCACATTACTAAATCGAGGCGATACAGCATTTCTTCTAATCAAGTCAATGATGTCGTCTTCCAGAGGAGGTAATCCATAAGAATAAAAATATTCCACACTGTGATTGTTGGGAAAGTAGACGGCTACCCAATGGGTTCCTGGTCAATGGCTGTCGTCTGTGTTAATGGCATAAGCTTGAACCTCTTTAGATTTGCGATGAGAAAGTTCATCTTTAGCACACACCACAGGATTTGAAGGATCTGTGTATGAACTGTGAGTCAGCATGTGATGAAGTTCCCAGGTATCCATTCTTTTTTTTTCTTTTTTCTTTTGTTTTCTTCACAGGCAATGATAAGTCATCAATTCACACCTGACTTTTTCCTTGAAAAGTTCTGTCAAGTAAGTCGATGGACCATGGGTAGTCTCTGTACTCTGTTGCAAGAGAGCTTCGATGCATTTCATCTCCACAGAAGTCAATGTAGGAAAGGAATGGTCGTGCAAGTCTTTATACCACTTTTTCAAAATCTTCTCTTCAGAGATGAGAGACCATGCCTCTACCAGATACCCTTCCAACTTCTCTTCTTGACTCATCATCATGCATTTTTCGTGTTGTGTCTAACTAGGATGATCGATCGGACATCAATAACAATGTTCTCTGTCAAGACTGTGGTTCGCTCAACCAAGTTCGCAGCAAAACAGGATACTAAACGTTCTTGTTCTAGCCATCTTGACATCATGACTGTATTATTGTCTTGTTCACTTGTGGTTTGTGACTGCTGTGATTGTTCTGGATATAAAACATCCTCAGCGCCTATATCCATAGGTTCCTCGTGTTCCATCTTTACTAATAGTCTAGGATCACTTCTCTTACACTATTGATTTCCAGAGTATTGTCAAATACTGCATACAAGATGACGTTCACTGTACTGGCGGAAGCTACTGCAAACTGAAGTTCCATACAAAGTTGTCCCGATTTTATAGGTTGGAAATGTCCTTCATCGCTGCCTTGGTCAGGAATGAAATCAAAACTCCACAAAGCATATCCTCCTGCAGAATCATCATACGACATACCATGGCTGCTGTTGGTACTTACTGTCCAGTAGCTTCAAACTGTGTCAAGTAAGATCTCAAGTAATTTTTCTGGGCAAAGTTAGATTCAAAAGGTCTGGTGTACAACGTCTGGCCATCTCGAGTGGCTTCTATCTTAGACACATTGAAGTGTTGGAACTCGAAAGAATTTTGATCGATGGTTCCGTTGAGGGCTGCACTGCTGATGATGCGAGGGAGCAAACATTTGGATAGCTGTGCTTGGAAAACATGATCTTCGATCTTGGATTGGAGTCCAGAGGCAATGGTGTAGGTTTTCACTTCCATTCGTCGTAGTGGATACTTGGCTGTCATTCTGCTCAAAGTTTGACTGACGTAATTTCCCATTTTAGGTAAAAACTTCCAAACAGCGAACGTTGATGATGATTTTGTACCCATTAGCATTGGCCATCAAATGGAACACGGTGCTATTTCGATTCAGTCTCAGGTATACATCAACTCCATTCAACAAATACTTGTCTTGCAACCACATGTCCAAATGTAAACGATCCATCAGTTATAAACTGTGTCCTTGTTTGATTTTCTTTTGGCAGTTGTTAAATCCAACAGTGTGAGGATCATCATCTTCTGTCAACTCTGTGTGGTTGAACTTGTCCAAAGTGTCAGGTTTACAGACCATCTAGATGTGTGTTCTTGGCTTCTTTTCCGTACATAAAGAGATTTTCGGTGTATTCTCCATAAGGGTAAGCATCCATGCTGCTGCTGACTAGTTTGTTATTCAAGTACAAATCCACTTCGCTGAACAACGAATACATGAAATTGTTGATGGGAGCTACCCTGATATCGGGCCTGGATTGGTGTTGTCCACTTTAAGAACTTTGACTTTTAGGAACAAGTGACTATTTTTAAGATCGATGTAATCTTTGGTTTGTCGATAGGGACTTTGGTAGTCAACGACACCACAGGATGAAATTCAACCAATTGGAATTCTTGCAACATCATCGTTGCGGTGGCATGGCAGACATATCGAGTTCTGACTTGAAACATTCGCAAGAATCTCAGTGCATCATTGTTTCCTTTTTTGAGTTAGTAATAAAAGATGTCCAATTCTCTGACAGCTCCTGTTCTTCTTTTCTTATTCTTTTTCTGAACGTGTTTATGAGATCTGAAGGGGTTTCGACGTCTCTTTCTGCTGTGGCGTAGAAGAAGTAATGACTTAGCCATAAGTGTGAAGCAATTTTCTAGGGATGTCTCGGCTACTCAACAGGTCTTTTCCAGTTTGAAGCAACACATTTTTTCCTGCTCTCATGAAGGTTTCTTTTGCACTTTATTTGTCAATGAGGATGTTTGAAGAAATTCTTTTCCTTGCGTCAAAGCGGTATCTTTTAAAGCATCCAATCCTCGAGTCACCATCGGTTTTAAGATGGGTGGTACTGTACGAAAAGCTGATTTTAACATATCTCCTAAACCATGTCCTCATTGTCGAGTGACTCCTTGGTATACAGGATACATCTTGTTTTGCAATTCACTGGAGAATCGTTTTTGAGAATGTAGTTTCACCGTGACTTTTAAGTTAGAGAATAGAATATTTTGTCCCAGATCCCCTTTTATACTAATGTTGACACTGTCAAAATACGATTTATTCACAGGAAGATAATGAGGATATACAATTTCATGGTGAACATGATACATGTTTCCACCTTCCTCGTAAGCAACGATGGCAGCATCCACTTTGAAAGAAATTACTCTGAGTGGCTGTGTTTCCCACCACGTTGTACTCGACCATATCAGAGTACACAAACAATAAATTCAGTCCTTCGTTCAATTCGACAGGGTAACGAAATTACATGTAGAATCGATCGTTGTTGGGAATGTCTTACATAGGAGCAAGAGCAGTGTATCCTCCAAAATTGGAAAACAAACCAGGATAAAAAGTAATGGACATTACTCTGTTGTCCGGAAAACGCATTTTAGGACGATGAGCAACTGTATGCTACTCTATCAGTACATTTTTGCAAGCTATCTCCAGGACTTTGCCAAACTGGCCATTGAAAATAGCTCCAATCGTTTCGACCAGATACTGAGCATTAAAATAATACCCAACAGGAATCTCATAGTATAGATAGTCAACTAGAGATTCGCTGGTGATGGCTTTTTGGATTCGTAAATGAGAGGATCAATTTTTTCGTTCAGGATATTGGCCATCGTTGGTATTGAGGGCTTGCATAGGATGGATGATTTCTACTAATGCAACTTCCCAAAGAGCTTCGTGATCTAATTGTATGGCGTGAGGTTTGGCTGTGAAACAACATAAGGTATTGTTGGGAAACGCATCCACAGAATTGTCACTCGGTAAGGTTAATTAAAATTGGTTATTTATAGTTTGATGGTGTCGGTTTCCAAGGAGCCACTCGATGTCAAAGGAGAATGATTTTCCAAATGTTCCAAAATAGGTTGTTTTTGCTGTTACTGCTGCTGTTGTGACTGGAAGAATTGTTGTGGTGGTGACTGGCGTTGACCGCAAGGCTACAGTTGTTGTTGTTACTGTTCGTAGTATATTTCGAGGAAGGACTGGCAAGAAGATAATCAATACAACTGCTGATTATAATTGTCCACAATTGGTTGTCTCCTTGTTGCAAATTCAAATTGATGAGTGCTGCTCCATTGACACAATATACCATAAAGATTTGGCAGAAAAAGACGATTTGAGTTTTAGAAACACGTTCTCCACACCACACCCACAGAGGTTGCTTTTGTATTTCTTGAAGAGAGAAACTCTGAGAAGAAGAGGTAACTGCGGTGTTTAACGGCTTGATTGTTATTTCTTCTTTTTATAATTGATGACTTCTAAAGCGGCAATCCAAGAATCAAAACTAGGTGGATATCCTTTCTAACGCACATTCTCTTCTTGGAGTCAACATTTGCCAACTTTACGTGTTCTTCGATCGAGAATGCTTTCGATATCCTGCACGTTGATTTCTTTTTGGTCACTCGTTGGAACTCGGGCAAGTTAAATGTTCCTTTTAACACTTCTCTGTTCATGTCTTTTTTAAAAAGACGTAAAAAGTCAATGTCCTTGAGAGTGTGTTGATGTGTAAAATATTTTGACATGCATTCTTGCAAAGTTCGTTGAAAACGTTCCACGACACTGGCTTTTGTTTCAGGATTTACAGTGGTGAAAAAATGAAGGTGTCTTTTTCAATTCTTTTTGAAAAGCTTGGTTCAGAAATTCTGTGCCTTTGTCGTAGAGGATGTCAGCCACTTTGTTTCAAAACCAGTTTTAAAGCTCGCACTAACTCTGAACTTGTTTTAGAGTCAAAGGAACTATCCAAGTCGATTTTGAAAACATGTCGGTGACACAAAACAAAGATTTGTAACCACAATGGTATGCTGCCAAATGAGAGACATCCCTAAATCTGCTTGCCATTGATGATCAATGCCTGTGACTTTAGTTTGACTTCTGGAAACTTTTCTTCAAATGGTTTTGTGTAACGTGTACATCGATTGTTCTTGTAATCATTGTTGCACATCTGGTAAACGTACACTTTCAAGCTTGATTTTAGCAGCACAATTAAATATTTGAACTCCTCCGTAACCAGCAGCATGTGGAGGATTGTAATAAATGCTAGCTAAAAGTGTCTCCATGATGGGTTTGACTGTGGTTGTTGCTGCTCCTCAATAAGTGACCCAGTGTTCGATACTGTTCTTAGATTCATGTGGTATTGGTTTGGACAAAGCTTGGCGTGTCCGCCGAGCATTAAAGAGTAGGAGCCGGTTGTGGAGTGGTGACATTTTTCTTGATGTATTCTTCCATTCTTTCTTTATTTCTACTGCTGAAGAAGGTGTCAACATTATCTTTTTGACCCAAGCGTTTTTTTTTTTTTTTTTCGTTTGGGAGTAGGGGACGGTCTTGGTACAAATTGAAAGCATATTATAATGATTTCGTTTCTTAAATATCAGCAAAGTGTAGAAATATATGTAATATAGTAGACATTACATCATGACATGCACGAGTTACTGTACCTAAACGATGAAAAGAGGCAAATAGACACAACAAGAGCTAACAATGTCAAAGATATGTCAAAGGCAGGAAGAGACCTACAAAATACGACAGGACATAAACATTGAAAAAATAAAAAACTTTAAATTTCTAAATTGAAAATTTTTCACGGCTAGTACTTATGCAAGGATGAACTCATCTATGTTTGGATACAGGAACACAACCCAAAAAAGCAATATCAGACTTGAATGCTGCTGGCCTAAGGCAAAAATGGTGGAATTTAATTCACCATTGTACCAGTGTAGTGATATAATGGAAGTAGTTATTAAAATGGGAGCTAAATTAGTGGAAAACCACAAACAATGCTTTTAAGTTAAAAAGTAAATCATATAGGGGTAATAATTAGAAACCAGATAAGTCATTCTTTCCTTTAGTGGCATTCAAAAGAAGAATGCAATCAGGAAATTAAAAAGCAAAGTAATTGTCACGTGGGTTGTCACATTATCTTTGATGTCAAAGATATACAAACCAAGAGGTATTCTTCAAATTATTGATTAGCTATGTCAGAAACCATTCAGTAATAGATGACCTTAACACAAATAAGTAAGCTGTCGACCAGAATGACCTGTGGGTTTGACCTTTCATTATGAAATTCATAAGTCGACTGGTTCAAAAGGTATTAGCCACTGCATGATCTCGCTCATACAGATAACGTGCGCACTGCTAAAATCTAGTTATTGTGATGGACAAAACTTGAAAGAATACAAAAACTATGCGACGGATACGCTCAAACTGAGTGCGGAATTCACTCTAAACACGGTTAATTCTCCTTAAAGGTAGATTTTTCATTTAACTTTGTACTTTTCCGAAATGTTGTAGCCCATAGAGTACTACAGGCACGCTGGTCTCTAAAAAGTCCCTTACACGTGATCAGAGCACTGTGCATTGTGTTTTACAAAAATATTAGAACTTGAACTATGCATGAATGTACCTTAAATTTCTTATTTCATCACTTTCTATCTTAGTATACATACATGGCTTAATATAACTTTTTTGAGGTAGACCAGACCTATACAAGTATTTTCAAAGTTAGATTCTTTTACCTTTTTTATTGCCGTTTACTAACGATATTATCCAATTAATACCATTGTGTTTTGTAAGACATTCATTGGCTACGCTGCGAATATGGTCAAATAGTAATTTTTTAGTTATTTTGAATTTCATATATTTGTAATTCTTCCAAATCCTGAATAACCTTGATCGAATACATTTTCCTTGATTTAGACTTCAGACTTCAGACTCATGCAAGTTTTTCATATTTATAACATATATATGCCAACTTCAATCGCCTCCCATAAAACTACTACATGGACCAATAACCACCAACTAAACGACCATAGCAATATTTATTACACATTATAAATTGCATGAAGAAAAAATCTAGGCAGCGGCCTTTTACATGAATCTCGTAATATGGAGACAAAAAAAAAGAAGCCTGATTTTAACATGTTTCTATACTGATGCCTGAAATGCTTCTAATTTGCAGTGAACCCATTCGATCTCATATATCTCTTAGAATATGATAATACGCTCGAGTAAGATCAAAAGTTTGAGATATGTCTACCGAACTTAAAGAATATCCATCCCCTGCCACCTCCTAGATATAAAAGCTATGAAAATATGCTTTTTTTGGTTGTGAAAGTAAGTTCTTAATGAATTTTGAGGCAGAAATTTGATGAAACAAGGAATTCTAGTTACATTTTTGCATACCCAAGGGACAAAGAGTCCATTTAGTTGTAGAGGCCATCACGTATATATTACAAGTAATTGATTTTCGGAGACTGGAGAGACCATAGTATGCTAGAAAGTATAAAGCTAAAGGAGAAAACTACGTGTCTGCAGCGTATTCCGCACGTGATTTGAGCGTATTCCAAGCGTTGTCATTTTATCCGCAGCGTGATTATCTTGGCCGGTAATATGGCGTAAACTACATGTACATCATCTGACACGTGGAACAAGTGAACAAAATCGTCCATTTAATTCATAATTACTAAAATATGTGCATTTTCACCCGGTTAGAAATACAAATGTCACATTGTTATAATCTTCATTGCTATTAAGTCATTTTATGTAATATTTAAATTCAATAAAAGCAGTTGGTTATGCAAACACGCAAATAGTTACACGTTGAGTAAGTACTTCATTATTTATTTGTTATATTCGGCTTCAGTCTACTATTTTTGAGCATTCCAACGATCAAGGTGATCGCCCAAATGTATTCTATGCATTCCTTATTCTCTGTATTTTTGCTATTTCACCTTCGTCTCTCAGATGGTGCATATTTATCAGGTCTACCAATCTCTCACTCCACACTTGTAGCCATGGGTTCGATAACAGAAATAAATTCTGCAAGAGCGTGTACTAATTTTTCTTTAATATATATCAGCTCATCACTATCTGTCCTTACCTACCTGTACCTCTCAGCCTCCTTACCTACCTGTACCTCTCAGCCTCCTTACCTACCTGTACCTCTCAGCCTCCTTACCTGCCTGTACCTCTCAGCCTCCTTACCTAAACGCCTACATATCTAGATATCTACATACCTATAGATATATCTTTCTTGTTTGTATATATGCATCCTATTTTTTGTATACTTACCTATCTATCTATCCTGTAATGATTAAAATTTTAAGCTCTAGGCATATATCGAATCTACATACCATTTTGTGGGCTGCAAATTGAATCGAGTCTGCACACCATTCTGTGGGCTGCAAATTGAATCAAGTCTGCATACCATTCTGTGGGCTGAAAATTGAATCAGGTTTGCAGACACTGATATTGAAAAACTAATAAAATGGAATTTAGAAATTTTCAGTGTTCGTTTGACACTTTAGTTGCAATCTAAGTTCTTGAAGACACGAAATTCAGGTTAAATCATGCAGATATGATAATAGTATGGTATACTCTTAGGTCAAAGCAAAAACATTTCCGCCTAGTTTCATCGTGAAGAAGCCTAGAGGAGAAGTTGTGAAATTATATATATCATAAAAGAGACGATGTTACTAAGAAAAGATGGACACTACGAAACGATAATGACGTCAACATGAAATATACCGGACGTGTAACTAAATAAAGTATGAAAATTACCGGATGTGTAACTTTTACTCATTTCAAAATCAAGCTTATCAAAGAATGTACCTTATATTGAGTTCCCAACACTTTAGAGAAAAGTGGAACAATTCCATCAATGTCAAGTGAGAGGTCACATATTCTACACGTCACACAACCGTTAAGTTTGAATATATAATCTTATTTTATACTCTGGTTTTATATTGCTACTAATATTTCACTCTCTCTGTCATGATTGATTTTAGCTTTCTTTCCCACGAAAAAGGATGCTTTCACTTTTGGGATAAGTGGAAGGGTAAGATCTGCTCAGCATCCACGTGTACAAGGGTGTGTGTAGTAAATGTCCAAGAGGGAAACAAGAGAATTTGTGTGTGTGTATGTGTATTTATGTGTCTGAGAGCAAGGTCCGATAAATCGGATCAATATGTCAATAAGCTTCTACTGAAATAGATTTCTCGAATTCTACTGGACAATATGGTTCTCAGTATATGAAAAATTGTAACAATTGGATTAGTCAACTTCGTTCTCTACGTTGTTCATCAATTTCACGAATGATATTGTAATTGCATAACGCCTTAGTTACAATAATTTCATTGAGAGAGACACAGAGAGAAGTAATGCAGGTCATGAATATCAAGAAAAAACTCAAAATGGTTGCTCAATATGACCATTACACACACGTGTATATATATATATATACACACACACATGAAGAAGAGGTCAGAGTTTATACAGGATAGGCCGCCGAAATGTTTTAGGTAGCTGTGTACCTTTGTTCAAAAGGTTATTGGTTGAGAGAGGGGAAAAAAAATGATTCCCACCAGATGTGAAAATTTCAGATGAACCCTGCATATCTTTTTGACAAAGTGTTAGCTTCCGTGATCAGTGATTTTCCTTGTAGAAAAACATTGGACTGTTGTGTAAGTCAGGATCAATATTTGTTATTCAAGTCACATAATTATTTGTGTTAGCTTTAATCTAATTAAACAAAACGCTTTCAAAGTCTTTATTAACCACTTTCAATATTGTTAGAAACAGTGGTGGCAGAAGGTAGTCATTTAAGAAACTGGTGATTCCTGAGAAAATCACAAAACATGCTGGAGAGATTGCTTCCCTTGTAGCAACGTCAATAGGGATGATTCCGCGTAGGGTAGAGGTGCAAAACGAGTAGCTAAAACTCTGCGTTGTCCGGTCTTTTGAGTTGACTACATCAACACTTGAAAGTAATACGCATTTTTTTATTTAAACGTTTTCTTGTATCTAAGTATTTAAATGTAGAACGTTGGGCACGATTTATGGTTCATGAAGGCCTGTTTATTATATAATGTTATTGAAGATTAATACAGATCCCTTCATACCACGGAAAAACTCGTTTTACTCATCTATGTTAAATCAACCCTAACGCCGTAGCAAAATTAAGAAGTTGTAAATTGAGAAAATATCACTTGTTACATTAAAACCATGTTCTGTGCAGAAACTGTCTCATAATTGTACCCTTGCTTGCTATATTATGTTTTATGCACAACGTCAAAGCTTCATTTAAATATCAAAAGTTTTAAGTTCGGATTCATACCTGTTTTAGACTGTACTGTCCAATTTTGGTGATGAGATATAGCTCCTCAATGGCCTTTTTCTAATAAAAAGCATATAGGTAGGGACAAGGTATCTGGACTACTGGAAATATTTGTATTTTATACCTACCTACCTACCATACATATATATTGTTATGTATGATGTTTATATAATGTTGTATATGTGTTTTGGGAGGTTATAAATGTTTCTTCACTTTAATATTTGTTTAAATCTTTATGTTTGTTAGGAAAAACATGTATAACTAGTGTCCTTGAATTAGGTTGTTTTGATCAATATGTTTTCTCAATTTGAAGGTCAAGGTTGATTTTGTTTACAGTTAGAATTCCATTAAGATGACTCACATTCTAGAACATTCTGTCATGTGACCAATCTAGAACATTCTGTCATGTGACCAATCTTTATATATACCATGTTTGGTAGACATTTTGTTCAGTTCGACATTACCATCAGTCTTGTAAAGAGCTATTACAGTTGTGAAAATTCATTCCAAATTCTAAGAGAGGAATTATTTTAATTATTCATTGGATTATTAACAGTGCTCATAAACTTTTGGATTTTGGATTTTGATTGACAATTTTGGAATTTATGTGAACTTATTCAGAGATTTTGGATTACTTTATTTTGACTTCAGCACATCAAGATTTCTAGTACATCAGGACTTTGGAGACCATTAGCACATAATAACATTCAAGGACACTTCTATATTTAGGACTTGTGATTAGAACAATCATTCTTATTGGATTATTAGGATACATAAACACATTACTGTAAGTGACTTTTTGATTTTTCATTTTAATTATCTAGTAATAAATTGCTTGTTGATTTTTACTTGATTTGTTGGTTTCACTTTCTTTCTGTTACATTTTTCTTAGACCATAGAGTCGTAACAGAAATTGCGAGAGGTTCCGGGATCTTAATTTCATTAAAGCATATTAGAGATATTAAATTTATCTTTGAAATTCATATTGATTTTGTCTCTGAATTTTTTTTGTCTTTGGCAAAGATTTTAAATAGAGAAATTTGTTTTGTGTAAAACCAACAAGCATTTACAATGGCATCTAATGTTCAGAATTTCATTTCAAAACCTACCCAAGAGGGGTTAGAGTGCATGAGAAAGGATGAGTTGCTCGAGCTTGCCAGAAAATACAGTCTATCTGAGGCAAAAGTATCATTGACAAAACAGGAGATAAAGATTATTTTGATTAAGTATTTGATAGGAAAGAGAATTATTGATAGCAGTGCTTTAAGTTTGAAGAGAAAGCCTGTATCTGGTTCTGACAGGAAATTAAGGGAATTAGAGTTAAAGAAACAGATTGATTTAGAATTGACAAAGCTTCAGATTCAGAGAGAGAGAGAGAAAGAAGAGAGGCAGATCCAAATGCAGAAAGAAGAGAGGCAGATCCAAATGCAGAAAGAAGAGAGGCAGATCCAAATGCAGAAAGAAGAGAGGCAGAGGGAGAGAGAAAAAGAAGAGAGGCAGTTGGAGAGAGAGAAAGAAGAGAGACAAATGCAGATACAGATGGAGAGAGAGAAAGAAGATAGGCAAATGCAGATGCAAAGAGAAGAAAGGGAAATGCAATTTAAATTAAGAGAATTAGAACTGGCAAACAGAGCACACTCCACTCCTTTAAACACAAGTTCAGGTTTTGATGTTACTAGATATATTAGGTTAGTACCCCCTTTTCAGGAAAAAGAAGTAGATAAATACTTTCTTCATTTCGAGAAAATAGCTGAAAACTTGAAATGGCCCAGAGAGCATTGGACTTTGTTATTACAAAGTGTACTTATTGGCAAAGCTCGTGAAGTCTACACTTCACTGTCAGTACAACAAAGCACTGATTATGATTTGGTTAAGGAGTACATCTTGAAAGCTTATGAGTTGGTACCAGAGGCATATCGACAAAGGTTTAGGAATTGTAGAAAAGAAACTGGACAAACTCGTGTCGAATTTGCAAGGGATAAAGAACAACTATTTGATAGGTGGTGCTCAGCCAAGAAAGTTGATCAAGCTTATGATAACCTCAGACAGCTCGTATTAATTGAAGAGTTCAAGAGGTGCATCCATAGTGATGTTAAAACCTATCTTGACGAGCAGAAAGTGGAAACTTTGGAAAATGCTGCTCGTATGGCTGATGATTATTCCTTGACTCACAAAATTTCATTTGGCAATAAGTCGTCCTCTCAGCAGTTTTCTGGTAAAAAACCATTTCAATCTCATTCGAGTACTTCCAAATTTCACAACAGCACAACTGTTAGGAATCAAACATCTGATAAGACTGATCAGAAATCCTTATCTCTTCCTACGTGCACTTATTGTAAAACGAAAGGGCACGTTATTTCTGATTGCTTCAAGTTGAAAAATAAGCAACAGAGAAAAGACAGAGCTTTTCCAAATGCTCTTATTTCTACGAGGTCAAGGTCACGGTCTTGTATTGAAAGCAATACATTTGTTGGGTCAAACAAACCCCAGTCTGATTCTATTTTGGAGGCTTATGAACCATTCATGTCAGAAGGTTCTATATCACTTATTGGTGATTCTGCCAAACCTATCCCAATTAAAATATTAAGGGACACTGGAGCTTCTCAGAGTCTTTTATTATCAGGTACTTTGCCTTTGTCTGAGGAGTCTTCTTCAAGTGAAAGTGTTCTTGTTCAGGGAGTTGAGTGCGGCTTTGTAAATGTTCCTCTCCATTGTGTAAATTTGGCATCAGACTTAGTTTCTGGACCTGTGACTGTTGGGGCAGTGACTTCTTTACCCATAGAGGGTATTCATTTATTACTAGGCAATGACCTAGCTGGAGATAAGGTTGTGGTTAATCCACTTGTAACTGACAAGCCTTGTTTGGATCAGAAAGTTGATCCTGTCGAAACTGAAATCCCTGATTTGTACCCTGCTTGTGCAGTTACTAGAGCTATGGCAAAAAGAGCTCTTGAGATTGATGTTGATCAGGATATTATTCCTTTAGCTGACACATGTA
This sequence comes from Margaritifera margaritifera, assembly GCA_029931535.1. Taxonomy (NCBI): domain Eukaryota; kingdom Metazoa; phylum Mollusca; class Bivalvia; order Unionida; family Margaritiferidae; genus Margaritifera; species Margaritifera margaritifera. Next base: position 10,178,478 of record JAQPZY010001688.1, read on the forward strand.
TTGGTCAGTCTTTTAATGAGGTCACTTTTTCCTCAGGTATTGATCAATCAAACGGTATTGATCACAGTGATCCTCTTTTGGCAACTCATTCTCTTTGTCCTACTCAGGGTGACAAACGACAATCTCTTGTCGTTGAACAGGAGCAAGATCCCGAGATATCTTGTTTGTTTCAGAGGGCTATTAGTGAAACTGAAGCCACACAAGTTCCAGTGTGTTACTTTGTGAAAAATGGGGTCCTTATGAGGAAATGGAGACCACCTGAGGTACCCGCTGGTGACGAGTGGTCAGTGAGCTATCAAATTGTTGTTCCTAAGTCATATCGACAGGAAATTCTTAATTTAGCCCATGAAACTCCTTTGGCTGGTCATTTAGGAGTCCGTAAGACTTATCACAAGATCTTGAATCATTTTTATTGGCCGAAACTCAAAAGTGATGTTTCTAAATACTGCAGATCTTGTCACACTTGTCAAATGGTAGGAAAACCCAATCAGAAGATACCTAAGGCTCATCTGCAACCTATTCCTGCATTTGATGAACCATTTAGTAGAATAATGGTAGACTGTGTTGGTCCTTTACCTAAAACCAAGTTAGGCAACCAATACTTGTTGACCATCATGTGTGCATCTACAAGATTTCCAGAGGCAATTCCTCTGAGAAATATAAAAACTAAAACTATTGTGAAAGCTTTGGTGAAGTTTTTTACACTTGTTGGCCTTCCGAAATCTGTCCAGTCAGATCAAGGGTCAAATTTTATGTCTGGAATTTTCCAACAAGTTATGCATGAATTAGGCATCCAACAGTTTAAATCTTCTGCCTATCACCCTGAAAGTCAAGGTGCTTTGGAAAGATTTCATCAAACTTTGAAGAATATGATTCGATCATATTGCTTTGATACAGAAAAGGATTGGGATGAGGGTGTTCATTTGTTGTTGTTTGCTGTTAGGGAATCAGTTCAAGAGTCGTTGGGTTTTAGTCCCTTTGAACTAGTTTTTGGTCATACTGTCCGTGGACCATTGAAATTATTGAAAGAGAGACTTCTTTCAAATGAAGACTCAAAGACTAATCTTCTTGATTATGTTTCTGATTTCAAATACAAGTTGTCAAAGGCCTGTGAAGTAGCAAGAACTAATCTTCACACTACTCAGTCAAATATGAAATTAAGGTATGACAGATATTCACAGGAAAGGAGTTTTAAACCTGGTGACAAAATTCTGGCTCTCTTTCCCATACCTCAGAATCCTCTTCAGGCTAAATTTTTTGGTCCTTATACCATTGAAAAGAAAGTAAATGACTTAAATTATATCATTAACACTCCTGGGAGACGGAAACAGAAACAACTTTGTCATATAAATATGTTAAAGGAATATTTTGACAGAGATAGCTCAGCTAATTATTCTGTTAATTTAGTTGTACCTGTCCCACACAGTGAAGATATCAACGATGGAATACGATCAGACTATAGTGACTCTGGTATAACCAATCTTCGGAATTCAGAAATATTGAACAACCTAGACCAGAAACTTTCACATCTACAACAACAGGAAGGAAATGAACTAAAACAGCTATTACATGACTATGAGCACTTGTTTCCTGATGTTCCAACACGAACAAGAAAAATTTATCATGACGTTGACATTGTAGATTCTGCGCCTGTGAAACAGCATCCTTATAGGATGAATCCTCTCAAACAGAACTATCTGAAGAAAGAAATTCAGTATTTACTGGAGAATGATTTCATAGAACCAAGTAAAAGTAACTGGAGTTCACCATGTATTCTTGTTCCCAAGCCAGATAATACATTCCGTATGTGTACTGACTATAGAAAAGTCAACAGTGTCACCAAAACCGATTCATTTCCAATCCCAAGAATGGACGATTGCATTGATAAAATTGGAAATGCGGAATATGTCACCAAGTTTGACCTTTTAAAAGGATTCTGGCAAATTCCACTGACGGAAAGGGCAAAAGAAATTTCAGCATTTGCAACTCCAGATGGACTTTATCAATATAAAGTCATGCCGTTTGGAATGAAAAATTCGCCTGCAACGTTTCAACGTCTGATGAACATGATAACATTTGGTCTTGATAATTGTGACGCTTATATCGATGACGTCATTATCTACAACAACACCTGGGAAGATCATTTGGAAACCATTCGAAAATTCTTCGATCGACTCAGTGATGCGAATCTGACAATTAATTTGAGCAAAAGTGAGTTTTGCCATGCTTGTGTCACATTTTTAGGACATATTGTGGGACAAGGTCAAGTTAAACCTATAGAAGCTAAGGTCAAAGCTATCTCTGAATTTCAAGTTCCAATTTGTAAAAAGCAACTGATGCGATTTCTAGGTATGGCTGGATATTATCGGAAATTTTGTTCCAATTTTTCCAAAATTGCTGAACCTTTGACAAGTTTATTGAGTAAGAAAACCAAATTTTGTTGGTCTGACAAGTGTCAGGAATCTTTTGACAAGTTAAAGGCCATGCTTAAGAATGCACCAGTTCTTTCTGCACCAAATTTTAGCCAATCATTTAAATTATCTGTTGATGCAAGTGATGTAGGAGTTGGTGGAGTATTGATTCAGGAAGACAAAAGTGGTGTGGATCACCCTGTGTGTTATTTTTCTAAAAAACTAAACAAGCACCAGAAAAAATTATTCCACAATTGAGAAGGAATGTTTGGCTTTGATATTGGCTTTACAGCATTTTGAAGTGTATGTTACCTCAGCTCTTTCTCCAATTATTGTGTACAGTGATCACAATCCCCTTACTTTCATCAACAAAATGAAAGACAAAAATCGGAGATTGTTGAGATGGAGTTTGATATTGCAGGAATATAACATTGACATTAGACACATCAGGGGAAAAGACAATGTGATTGCAGATGCACTCTCACGTGCCTAGAAATGTAATATTGCTTGATGTAATTAAGTCCAGTATCATAAAACATGTTCTTATGTAATTTTGGTTATTGTAGTATTAGATGTATATTCAAAAGAAAGCTTTATTATATAAATCTTTCTTTTTCTTTATGAGGGGAGGTGTTATGTATGATGTTTATATAATGTTGTATATGTGTTTTGGGAGGTTATAAATGTTTCTTCACTTTAATATTTGTTTAAATCTTTATGTTTGTTAGGAAAAACATGTATAACTAGTGTCCTTGAATTAGGTTGTTTTGATCAATATGTTTTCTCAATTTGAAGGTCAAGGTTGATTTTGTTTACAGTTAGAATTCCATTAAGATGACTCACATTCTAGAACATTCTGTCATGTGACCAATCTAGAACATTCTGTCATGTGACCAATCTTTATATATACCATGTTTGGTAGACATTTTGTTCAGTTCGACATTACCATCAGTCTTGTAAAGAGCTATTACAGTTGTGAAAATTCATTCCAAATTCTAAGAGAGGAATTATTTTAATTATTCATTGGATTATTAACAGTGCTCATAAACTTTTGGATTTTGGATTTTGATTGACAATTTTGGAATTTATGTGAACTTATTCAGAGATTTTGGATTACTTCATTTTGACTTCAGCACATCAAGATTTCTAGTACATCAGGACTTTGGAGACCATTAGCACATAATAACATTCAAGGACACTTCTATATTTAGGACTTGTGATTAGAACAATCATTCTTATTGGATTATTAGGATACATAAACACATTACTGTAAGTGACTTTTTGATTTTTCATTTTAATTATCTAGTAATAAATTGCTTGTTGATTTTTACTTGATTTGTTGGTTTCACTTTCTTTCTGTTACATTTTTCTTAGACCATAGAGTCGTAACAATATATATATATATATATATATATATATATATATATATATATATATATATATATATACATACATGCATACACTAGTTCTGCACATAAACTATATTAATAATGATATATGAAAACAAAATTCAGATAATTTTTATTGAAAATTAAAACATGTCAGAAATATATAGCACTAATATTCTTATTTCTGTTAAATAATTTGCCCTTCAATATCTAAAAGATGAGGAAAAGGCAAAAAGTACGGTTTGCATAAAAAATCAGCCTACAATATAAGTCTTGTCAAGTTGTGCATCCCATTGTTAATCATTTCAAGCTTATGTAGTTTTTTTTCGATATTTTTAAACTAAGCAATAAATACATTTTATAAAATACCAGTGAAAAATAATTAATACATTCATTCAGATTCAATTAGATTTGCAATGGGTGATGCATACTCGGAATAACTGAGGATTGTCAAATTTCAAAGTTCATCAAAATCCAAGGTTATTTATCTAGAATTGTTTTGGAAAGGATACATAAACGATGAATATAATAAATACATCAGAAGTTCTCAAGTGTGTAAAACATCTTCAACAAGCTACGATCAGTGTTATTCACTTCATAGCTAGGTTGTGAAGCCGGCTTTCCTGTTTTTTCATTATGTTCAATTTATCTAACAAGTTATATACTTGATGTATAAAAGTATCACGTGCCTTGAAAGCCTACAATATGTAATATCTATATACACTTCATATAGGTATATCTTCTAACAATGTGTTCTATCTACATGCACTTCATTATTTGTACATCTCCAATACATGTGCTATCGATATAAGCACTTCATTATTTGTACATCTCCAATACATGTGCTACCTATATAAACACTTCATAATTTGTACATCTCCAATACATGTGCTATCGATATAAGCACTTCATTATTTGTACATCTCCAATACATGTGCTATCGATATAAGCACTTCATTATTTGTACATCTCCAATACATGTGCTATCGATATAAGCACTTCATTATGTGTACATCTCCAATACATGTGCTATCGATATAAACACTTCATAATTGTACATCTCCTAAACATATGTGCTACCTATATAAACACTTCATAATTGTACATCTCCTAAACATATGTGCTACCTATATAAACACTTCATAATTGTACATCTTCTAAACATATGTGCTACCTATATAAACACTTCATAATTGTACATCTCCTAAACATATGTGCTATCTAGATAAACACTTCATAATTTGTACATCTCCTAACAATATGTGCTATCTATATAAACACTTCATTATTTGTACATCTCCAAAACATATGTGCTATCTAGATAAACACTTCATAATTTGTACATCTCCTAACAATATGTGCTATCTATATAAACACTTCATTATTTGTACATCTCCAAAACATATGTGCTACCTATATAAACACTTCATTATTTGTACATCTCCTAAACATATGTGCTATCTAGATAAACACTTCATAATTGTACATCTCCAAAATATATGTGCTACCTATATAAACACTTCATAATTGTACATCTCCAAAATATATGTGCTATCTATATAAACAATTCATAATTTGTACATCTCCTAAACATATGTGCTATCTAGATAAACACTTCATTATTTGTACATCTCCTAACCATGTGAACAATTTCTATACACGCTTCATGATTTGTACATGTAATAAATTACAACATTAAAGGAATTTATTTGGTTTTTTCTTTCTCTTGTCAAACCTGCCTTAGCCATATGAAACCTAAAAGATCCGAATATGAACATAATGTAAGTGTCCATCTACAGAGTATGGTGGATAAGAATCACTGTTAGTTTAATTATTACATAAATCTGGTGTTACTGGTGTTAGTTTAATTATTACATAAATCTGGTGTTACTGGTGTTAGTTTAATTATTACATAAATCCTACGATGTAGACTTTCCTTTCCTCTGATGAACCACTTTTTATAAGAAAATTATCACGAATTTTATTGAAACAAATGGCTATTGGCGTCTTACCAATACCGTCAGTGATGATTCTAAAGGGAATACTGTCTGATGTCAGTTTGTGGATTCCACCACATACACGTTATCATCTCTGTCGGTAGCAACACCTCTAGGACCATAGAGACTAATGACTACTGATACATCCTTCTACCATCCATGTCAAAACAGTACAGGGAATTGGGACATGGCACAGTGATGTAGACACGTGTACAGGGTGAATTCAGAGTGACATAAGTCCATGCAGTATCACACTGACAGTCAAACTGATGACACGTAATCCCCTTTTTGTATTGGTGACCAGACTACTGTAGTATTTATCTTCATCCTTACATTTACCAGGTACAACAGTTTTATCAGCGTCATTTGAGCCATCTTTTTTGTTGTAGTTTTTCTGTAGAGCAATTGGTAAGGCATCAGACATTACAACGCTAAGCTAAGTTGCCAAAGAGGAATGGAATCAGGACTTGAAATGAAAAGATTTCAGACGTCTCAATGCTAAGCTAAGTTGCCGAAGAGGTATGGGATAATGCCTGGAAATCATAATACGTCAGATGTCATAACGTTAAGCTAAGCTTCCGAAGAAGCATGGAATCAGGACTGGAAATCATAAGATGTCAGACGTTACAACGCTAAGCTAAGTTGCCGAAGAAGTGTGGGACAAGGCTTGTAAATCATAAGACGTCAGATGTCATAACGCTAAGCAAAGTTGTCGCAGAGGTATCTGATAAAGGCCTGGAAATCATAAGAAGTCAGACGTCACAACGTGAAGTTAAGGTTCTTAAGAAACATGGAATCAGGACTAAATATGATAAAACTCCTCAGCTTGAGATTTTGTTTCAACCAATCACAAATGATGTTACTTTTCAAAGCTTGTTACTGACTGGCCAATAGTGAAATCTCAATCTTAGGTTCAAACTCAAATATTTATCATCACCTGGCCAGATTCCGCTAGGGATATATATACCTCTTTGGCAACTTAGCGTTGTAACGTCTGACGTCTTATAATTTATATATTGATATATATTAATAATGAAAAAAAATTATTTTATTTCAAAAGTAACTTTTGATTGCATTGTGTTTGGCAAGTAGGTTATTTAGTCCTGAGACAATCGGAGTAAAGTGCTTTTCCCAATAATACACCACGGAATGATCTCCAGGCCTAAGCCAGAGATTTCAAAACTTCTCACAATCAAACTCAGAGTCGTCAAATGGTTAATTATTTGACATTTGCCATCAGGCGTCAGAAATCTGAGCTGAGTCCGAGTCTGAGTGTGAGATTATTTTGTTATTTTGGGGTCTATGCATCTAAATAACATCAATCTCTTCGCTCTCTTCAACTCCAATTATTGTTATGGTTGACTAGATTGTATATCACCCATTTATATTTAATCACTAAAATTTTGCTATTGTCTTTTGTTTATGCTTCTCAGTGTGCCTTTATGATAATGTAGTATGACCCATGCTATTTTGTAATATTTAGTTTCCTTTAGATTTTTGCATACAAAACAGTACCAGCTTTAACGCCTTATGTTCGTTTAGCTGTTACTTCTAGCTTAGCTTTTCTATATATAGTTATGGATGTTTTACTAAATGCGTTGATATCTCTGTTTTAATACTGCTTATCTAGACATTATTAATGTGTTTTTTTATGTTGAATTGATGTTTCTTTTTATCGCTACAGTAGATCATAAGTGTACATGTTACTAGCTGTGTTAAAGTAAACCAACGTTAAAAGAATGCTCTTGCTGCTTTTCTTTCCTTGTGTGAATCATTTCTAAATACATGCTGCATTCCATTTTAATGGCCTGATTACTTTCATTGTTGTGCTTTTGAAATTACTGCTTAAATATACATATACTGAGTCTACATTTTACAGTTCCAAGAACTCCCATTTACTATTGACTGTGGCCATTTTTCTTTTGTATTCGTCTATTACTACTTTGCAAATGTTTCTTGTTATACTACTCAGACTTGTTTCTGAACCATGGAAAGTGGTTCGATCTTTGAATCGAAATATTAAAAACCCGCTTCTCGTGATGTCGGTCCCCATCTATCCGTCTGTTTGTAAATCTATACATGAGTCCGTCCGTCACCACCAAGAGCCTGCATAAGGATCTGATTTGTAAACTAAGACATTAAATTGCGATATGTGCCTGTTTGTCCCATTTGGGACAGAGTCGGGTTACTTTTCGGCCATTTATGACAGTCTTCAGTCCATGGCCTAATATACAAATCGAAAATCCGAGGCACAAAAAGCACAGAACCGCAAGGTGTCAATGTTGATATGATATAGTTTCGTTCGATATGTTTTAAAAGGTCGAGGAGTTTCAATCTGGAATGAGTATTTCGAGTCGCAGCTAAGACAAAATAGTCCTACATTACAGTCTTTCTAGATAAGATAATAAACCTAGGGTATTTGTGATTTGTATTAACGTACCCGTTTACAGCTTTGTTAGATTTTAGAGATTTTGTATGATTATTTTAAGTTGGTGTTGGGAAGATATTTCTCAAACCAAGTAATTAGCGAATTACTAGGAGCAGACGTTATAATGTACAGTATTCACGAGACTTTGTGGCAGCATGGATTAGCTTCGTAAAATGGGCCCGCCTTAATTTCTTAACATAAAGAATTCTCGGAATATTTTTTACGTCTAAGTGTTTGGTCATTTGAAATAGAAATAATTCTGCGCATAAGATGTTTGGGTCATGTTTGGTGGTACGTCCCATGAAATAACTGTCTGTGGCGTTGGAAAGGTGTACTGATAAATCATACGAATGTGAGCAAGAAAAACCATGAAAGTGTGATATTAGGGTCTTGTGAACGTGTAGCCTTTAGTTGACTAGAGGAACATTATTTATTGTATTAGCAGGTTTAAGAAATCCTCAGGTGACACCGATTGTATTTTTGAAGTCCTTGGAGATAGGGGAAATATTTATCTCGGGCCAGGCTCATGCAAGTATTCGACATTATTTGTTCCACTCGGCAGTGAGATGCTGTTAGACCGTTTGCATGTTACAAGAAAGATTGTTTGGTGGCAGCGATGCGATGTTGGATAGCTTTGTGATACTTTTGTTCGGTTGTTTTGGGTTTGTTTAATACCTAAAATCAGGTTATAACATGGCAATTGTAGCGAAACGCGTACTCGTAATTGGAGTTGAAGATGAGTAAAATATTATCACATAGAGTATTTTTGTAAAAAAGAAGATATTATTGTTTGCTTTTTAGTCTCTGTTTAAAAGTGAGCAAATGTAGACTTTTATGAGTAAATTCTATTTTATTGTTACCGGTGGGATATAAATTTAGGGTGGAACGAGATATATTTATGTATCGATAGCGCTCAATGTTACCTAAAAGTGGGTCGGTGAGAGACGTATGTTTTTTTTACGAGGCATGAGGCCAGTTGAACTGTATAAGGATGGGCAACCGCTGTGTCCCCATGGCTGATAAAATGTTGGGTTCGGGACAGCCCAATGCTATCAAACGTGTTGAATCGACAAAGTCGCACAGATAGCGCTTCGTGCACTACGGTTGTTATATACTTTGTAATTATTCTATTTGATCCCGAGATTCTTATGTGAAGGCAGATGCCGTTATTCTTTTCTTTTTTTTTTTTTTTTTTTCTTTTTTATTGGGATAGGGGGAATTGTTCTGATTCATCATGTTTCATCATGTGCTGTATTAACTTCCAGAAGCATTGGTCAGGACTCGTTTGTTTGATGCTTTGAGCAAGATTGTTGTAAATTAGAATTAGTTTGTGAACTTTTAGAGCAGTCCTAAATGACACCATGAACTGTTAGAGAGCCAATTAGAATCATTCCCGTAGGATGTTTTTCATAAGATTATTTCTTTGAAGTTAGTTGTAAGAGTGAAATGTGATAGTTTAAATTGTGATTGTTTTGATGCTGGTGAACGGTTTTCTATCGCTGTATCACTTGTGTGTTACTAGTAATGTAGATACGAAAATGCAGGGTCAGCTGCCATGGTTTTATGGTGACGATGAATTTGGTGCTGTTTGGGTTGGAGCGCCACAGGTCCCGTGTGACTTTTCGTTTTGGTAGAGATGGGTTACCTGTAGGAAGATTGCTTTCTGTACCCGAGTTTTCGTCGTGGTTAAGTAGGGCAAGCCGACTTTTTTTTCCCCCCTTCCTTTTGTCCCCCTGTTAGAGCCCTGTTTGCTGAGAAGCTTTTGCTACCATTATCTTTAAGAATCGTTGGATACCAGCACAGCATTGGTGATAGGCTACAATGGTTTTCGTAACGTGTAGATTAAAGAATCAATTAGTAAAGATGAGTGTTCTTTGCAGAATTACTGAAAGGCTGCTCTTAATAAACGAAAATTAATTAGCAACATCGATGGATAGATCATGGCAGTGTTGTGTTTAGTAATGGCTTGTTTGTGCATTGGAAGAGGTAGATCTGCATATTATTAACTATTTGCAGTCCTGTTTGTTTGAACTTTATACACGTGATGAGCGATTATACTTTTTCTTTAGTCTAATGGGAGAAACGGATCAGGTGTCTGACCTCTTGATCTGTAGAGTCATTTTCCTATAATATTGTTCTGTAATCATCTTTGGACATCACAACTCGGGTCAGTGGTTGATTCTGGGTGAGTAATCAATCCTGATTGATGACCACAGGTATGATGTTTGTGATCACTAGGGGACGAGTGATTTTCGGAGGCGTGGGTAATGTAATAAACCTAGGGTATGTGCTATTTGTATTTACATCTCCATTTATAACTTGGGTAGATTTTAGGGATTATTTGGTTGATTATGGGGAGTCAGTGTTGGGAAGATATTTCTCAAACAAAGTAATTAGAATATAGACTGGGAGCAGACGTCAAAATGGGCAGTATTCACGAGCATGGATTAGTTTTGTGAAATGGACCCGCCATAGCTTCTTATCATAAAGAAATATCTGGAAAATGTCATGTATAAGTGTTTGGTCATTGAGACAATAATATTGCTGTGTAGAAGGTATTTTGATCGTGTTTGGTATTATGTGGCATGAAATACCGATCTACAGCTTAGAAAAAGATTACTGATAAATCATACAGATGTGAAACAAGACAATCCATGCAATTGTTAAGTTGGGAGTCTCATGTATGGTGTGGTCGTTAATTCATCAAAGAAAAATTATGTGTTGTATTTGCACGTGTCAAAACCCTTTATTTTACAACAACTGTTGTCTTGATGTAATCAAGTGTGTTTGCTGTGCATTTAAGTAATTCAGTTGCTTTCTGCATATCCTGAAGTGCTTTATTGTGTACTTTCATTTCTTCATTAAATCCACTAGAATCCATTAACTTAAAGAAAAACTACGGTACTTGAATGCCAGAGAGTTAGCAATTGCTCCTCTGCTTCGAGTATTATTCCGGCTCCTGCTTTTGAACAATAGCAAATTTGTATACTGCCTCCGACATCAAAGTCTAAGCTAAAACACTAGGATCTATCATCAGGTGCTAATGAAATTATCTTAATTGAAAAAATAGAGTAATGGGTTTTTTTTTCTTCTTCTAAATAATGTTTATTTCTTTATTTTATTTTATTATATTATATTATATTCGACGAGCTCCACCAGGTCCAGGTAAATCTTTAACTACAGTTTGCTTGCTAATTTTTAGTAACAAAACAAACCTTGTATTATTTTTTTACTAAAACAATATTAAACATCAATTCAATTGGAGTATTAAGTTTTTTTTTAAAAATGAATATCAACCGGAATAATTTCTTTTTAAAAGCATAATACTCTTCTAATCCTATACGATGCAACTTTGTACAAATTGTCTAGTAGATGCATCAGTTAATTTCACTGGTTCACCTAAACTTATAATACAGTTGTTGTTCATGTTTAGTTTACTAGTTATTGAAATAACTAGCTCCTTTACTGTATCAACAGTATAGAATATGTTTTCCATATTGTAGTAGCACAACGTGTTTCTACAAATCTGGGATATTAACAGATTGTTAGGTTTAAGGTTTTCGTCAGGCTGTAAATCTGGAACTGAAATCCGAAAAGATGATGAAATTTGTTTCTGAGAGATTTCAATGTAATTCAAAGATTTGAGTTTCTGTTACGAACCTAGGTCTTAAAAATGTATCGCAGAAAAAGTGAAACCAACAATGTAAGTAAAATCAACAAGCAATTTATTTCCAGACATTTAACATGAAAATTCAAGAGACACCTACAATTTGTGAGTTAAATTCCAAATAATCCTAAATGTCCTAATCACAAGTCCAAAATAACTGAATGTTCTGAATTAATTCCAATAAACATGAATGTCCTGATGTACCACAAAGATGTAATCCAGAATGTATTTGAATGAGTTCACATAAATCCTTAAATCACGTATAAATCCAAAAGTCTATGAGCACTTTAGTACTGTCAATGAATATTGTGAATAAATAATTCCTCTCAAATTATATCAGATTTCAACAACACAATTATAATAGATTCCTTACAGACTGATTTTTTAGAACCAAGATTCTAGATAGGAATGAATTTGTTTACCAAAATCTGTATATAGCTACACATGCCTACATGACCTATGTCATATTACAATATGAGTAATTCAAATGGTGAAAATACTGGCCTTCCTGATGTACGTCACATAAGTCTATTTGCGAAATGCCTATGCTGGTAATATGTAAACAACTGGGAAAAGGTTAAGTATGTATTTTCAAATAAACATACAACTTACAATCAGAGACAAAAGTTATGTATATAAACATCATACATAACACCTTCTCATAAAGAAAAATAAAGCTTAATGCAATAAGGCTTTCTTTTAAATATGCATCTGATACTATAATAGTAAAAATTACATAGGAAATTGTCTTATGAATAACACTCAATTGAATTACACAAAATATACATAACATAAAGCAATATGGTATTTCCATACACAGGATAGTCCTATGCAATCACATTATCTTTTCCCCTGATGTGTCCAATGTCGGTGTTGTATTCATGTAGCAATAAACCTCATCTCAACAATCTCTGATTTTTATCTTTCATTTTGTTAACGAAAGTAAGGGAATTGTGATCACTGAATTCAATAGGCGGAGAAAAAGCCAGGGTAACATACACTTCAAAATGTTGTAAAGCCAATATCAAAGCCAAACATTCATTCTCAATTGTGGAATAATTTTTCTGGTGTTTGTCGATTTTTTTTTTATAGAAAAATAGCACACTGGATGATCCACAGTATTTTTGTCTTCTTGAGTCAATGCTCCACCAAGCCCTACATCACTTGCATTAACAGTCATTTTAAATAATTGGCTGGAATTGGTGCATAAAAGACTGGTGCATTCTTAAGCATGGCCTTTAATTTATCAAAGGATTCCTGACACTAGTCAGACCAATGAAACTTGTATTTCTTACTCAACACATCTGTCAAACGTTTGGCAATTATAGAAAATTTGAACAAAATTTCAGATAATATCCAGATATACCGAAAAATCGCATCAGTTGCTTTTTACAAACAGGCACAGGGAATTCAGAGATAGCCTTAACCTTAGCTTATACAGATTTAACTTCACCTTGTCCCACAATATGTCCTAAAAATGTGACAAGTATGGCAAAACTCACTTTTGCTTAAATTAATCATCAGATTTGTATCAGTGAGTCAATCAAAGAATTTCCGATTGGTTTCCAAGTGATTTTCCCAAGTGTCGACGCCTTTGTATGCGTTACAGTTATCTAGACCAGATGTTATCATATTCATAAGACGCTCGAATGTTTCCGGAAAATTTTTCATACCAAAAGGCATCACTTTATATTGATAAAGTTCATCTGGAGATACAAATGCTAAATTTCTTTAGCTCTTTCCATGAGGGAATTTGGCAGAATCCTTTTAAAAGATCAAACTTGGTGACATATTTCTCATTTCCGATTGCATCAATGCAATCATCAATTCTTGGTATTGGAAATGAATCCGTTTGGGTGACACTGTTAACTTTTCTATAGTCAGTACACATGCGAAATGTATTATCTGGATTAGGGACAAGAATACATGGTGAACTCCAGTTACTTTTACTTGGTTCTATAAAATCATTATCAAGTAAATATTTAATTTTTTTTCTTCAAATATTCCTGTTTGAGAGGATTCATCTTGTAAGGATGCCGTTTCCCAGGTGTAGAATCTACAATGTCAACGTCATGATAGATTTTATTTGTTCGTGTAGGAACATCAGGAAACAAGTACTCATACTCATGTAATAGCTGTTTTAGTTCACTCCTTTCCTTTTGTTGTAGATGTGACAATGTTTGGTCCAGATTGTTTAATATTTTTGAATTCCGAAGTTTGGATATACCAGAATCACTGCAGTCAGATTATATTCCATCGGTGACATCCTTACTGTGTGGAACAGGTACAACTAAACTGATTGAACAATTAACTGTGCTGTCTCTGTAAAATACTCATTTAACATATTTATGTGACAAAATTGTTTCTGTTTCCGATTACCAGTAGTGTTAACGATATAATTTAAGTCATTTAGTGTCTTTTCAACGGTATAAGGACCACACAATTTAGCCTGAAGGGGATTTTGAGGTATGGGAAAGAGAGCAAGAACTTTATCACCAGGCTGAACACTCCTTTCTTGTGTATTTCTGTCATACCTTAATTTCATTTTGACTGAGTAGAGCGAAGAGTAGTTGCTGCTACTTCACAAGCCTTTGACAACTGATATTTGAACTCAGACACATAGTCAAGAAGATTAATCTTTGGATCTTCATTTGAAAGAAGTTTCTCTTTTAATAACTTCAATGGTCACGGACAGTATGACCAAAAACCAGTTCAAAGGGACTGAAACAGATTCCATAACAGCAAACAACAGCAAATGAACACCCTCATCCCAATCCTGTCCTGTATCAAAGCAAAATAACCGAATCATATTCTTCCAAGTTTGATCAAATCTTTCCAAAGCTCCTTGATTTTCAGGTTGATAAGCAGAAGATTTAAACTGTTGGATGCCTAATTCATGCATAACTTGTTGGAAAATTCCAGACATAAAATTTGACCCTTGATAGACTGGACAGATTTGGGAAAGCCAACAAGTGTAAAAACAACATTACCAAAGCTTTTACAATGGTTTTTGTTTTAATATTTCTGAGAGGAATTCCCTCTGGAAATCTTGTGGACGCACACATTATGGTCAACAAGTATTGGTTGCCTGACTTGGTCTTGGGTAAGGAACCGACACAGTCTACCATTATTCTGCTAAATGACTCGTCAAATGCAGGAATAGGTTGCATTATGTATCTTCTGATTGGGTTTTCCTACCATTTGACAAGTGTGACAAGATCTGCAGTATTTAGAAACATCACTTTTAAGTTTCGGCCAATAAAAATGATTCAAGATCTTGACTCCTAAATGACCAACCAAGGGAGTTTCATGGGCTAGACTAAGAATTTTCTGTCGATATTACCTCGGAACGACAATTTGATAACTCACTGACCACTCGTCATCAGCAGGTACCTCAGGTGGTCTCCATTTTCTCATAAGGACCCCATTTTTCAAAAAGTAACAATCTGGGACTTAGTGGCTTCATTTTCACTAATATCCCTCTAAATCAAGCAGGAGATCTCGGGATCTTGTTCTGGTTTGATAACGAGCGATTGTCTGTTGTCACCCTCATTAGAATAGAGAGAATGAGTTGTAAAAAGAGGATCACTGTGAGCAATACCTTTTGATTGATCAATATCAGGAGAGAAAGTGGTCTCATCAAAAGACTGACCAATAAATGTGTCAGCTAAAGGAATAATTTCCTGATCAACATCATTCTCAAGAGCCCTTTTTGCCATAGCTCTGGTAACTTCACAAACAGGATACAAATCAGGGAGTTCAATCTCAATTGGATCAGCTTTTTGATCTAAACAAGGCTTGTCAGTTACAAGTGGATTAACCATGACCTTAACTCCGGCTGGGTCATTGCCTACTAACAAATGGATACCTTCTGTAGGTAAAGAAGTCACAGGTCTGGAAACTAAATCTGATGCCAAATTGATACAATGGAAAGGAACATTTACAAAGCTGCACTCGACCCCCTGGATAAGTACGCTTTCACTAGAAGACGACTTTTCAGCAAAGGCAAAGTACTCTGAGAAGCTCCTGTGTCATTTAATATTCTAATACGAATAGGTTTGTCAGAACCACCAATAAGTGATATAAAACCTTCTTACATGAATGGTTCATAACTCTCCAAAATAGAATCAGACAGGTTTTCTTTGACCCAACAATTGTATTGCTTTAAATACAAGACCGTGACCTTGACCTCTTTGAAATGAGAGCATTTGGAATAGTTCTGTGTTTATTATGTTGCTTATTTTTCAACCTGAAGCAATTAGAAATGACGTGCCCTTTCCTTTTACAATAAGTGCAGGTAGGAAGAGATAATGATTTCTGATCAGTGTTATCAGATTTTCGATTTCTAACAGTTTTGCTGTTTTGAAATTTAGAAGTCTTTGTTTGAGACTCGGATGATTTTTTGCCCAGAAAACAGCTAAGAGGGAGACTTATTGACACATTTTGTGAGTCAAGGAAAAATCATCAGCCATGCGAGCAGCATTTTCCACAGTTTCCACGTTTTGTTCGTCAAGATAGGTCTTGACATCACTGTGGATGCACCTCTTGAACTCCTCAATTAATACGAGCTGTCTGAGGTTACCATAATCTTGATCAACCTTCTTGGCTGAGCACTTCTATCAAATAGTTGTTCTTTTTCAAATTAAACACGAGTTTATCCAGTTTCTTTTCTATTATTCCTAAAACCTTTGTCGATATGCCTAAGGTACCAACTCATACCCCTTAAGATGTACTCCTTAACCATAACATAATCAGTACGTTGTTGTACCGACAGTGAATTGTAGACTTCACGAGCTTTGTTGTACCGACAGTGACTTCGCGAGCTTTGCCAACAAGTACACTTTGAAGTAACAAAGTCCAGTGCTCTCTTGGCCATTTTAAGTTTTCAGCAATTTTCTCAAAGTGAAGAAAGTATTTATCTACTTCATTTTCCTGAAAAGGGGGATACTAACCTAGTATATATGGTAACATCAAAACCTGAATTTGTTTGTAAAGGGGGGGGGGGGGGGGCTCTGCTTGCCATTTCTAATTCTTTTAATCTATCTTGCACTTCCATTTCTTCTCTTCGCATCTCTCTCCGCATATGCATTTTCCTCTCCTCTGTCTCTCTCTCTCTCTCTCTCTGCATCTGCATTTCCCTTTCCTCTTTCTCTCTGCATTTGCATTTCCCTTTCCTTTATTTCCCTCTCCTCTCTCTCTCTTTTTTTTTTTTTTTTGCTCTTCTCTCTCTCTCTTTCTCTGCATCTGCATTATATGCCCCCTTTCCCCTTTCTGAAGCTGAAGGTCTCTTAATTTTAATTCCGTCTGGTTTGTAAACTGTAATTTCCTTAATTTCCAATCAAAACCAGATACAGACTTATCAATTAAACCCTTCTGTTCTTATCTTTGGTTTTATATAATGAAAATCCCTTCTTAATCGTTCCACCTTTTTATCTAATTTGTCAATACTTCCTTGTACTAAATCAATATTCTTACGAATTTCTTTATCCTTTGGTGAGTTATTTACCATTTACAGAGTTTAACTATTTTATTATTTTGTTTGGTAGTATCTCCTGTACTATTCGATTGTCAATCATGAACTGACTGAAAGAAATTGGAAGCACTAATTTTTTAACACTTCATCCATACTCCTGTTAGTTGGGAAAACTATTTAAAATTTAAATATGCTGACTATTTTGACGATTCTTTTCGTGATGAAGATATTCATTTAGGTCAGATAAACGAAATTTATGGTCCTCATGAAAATTTATCAAATTATGGATTTCAAACCCTTCAACCATTATTTACACGAATAGTTCGTAACTATTAAGAATTGATCAAACGTAGAATAGATACACAGGAAACAAGATACGAGTTACTTAAACCTAACTTAGAGCTGAAAGATAAAGCATCGTATTAGAAAGAAAATCGTGAGCCTTATATTTGATTTTTTTATAAGAATAAACAAACAAATTAGTATCAGTTGATTGTATATGCAGTAGTGAAGTATGAGGAAGTAAAGTTTGGATTTAGTAAATTGAAGGAAGGAAGAAAAAAGATGGCATCAACCACACACCCTCCGGCGTCAAAGGTCACAGTTCCTGAGGAAAAAGAATTACAGGAAAGGTACATTGTAAATTATTATATCTATAAGAAGAAAGAGAATTAAGAGATACTATATATGCAGTGGAAGTAGTTAATTCAAGAAATGAAACAGTAACATTATACCTTGAATCTCGTGACAAAGAGATTGCAGATATAAAAACTAACATTACTAAAGAAAAAGATTGTTAAAAACGCTAAATTGGAAGAATGATTGATTGATTGATTGTGGTTTAACGGCGCACCAGCACTGTGAGGCTATTTAGCACCATAGAAAAGGTTGTATGATGAACAATTCACAACTGTTAAAAGGTTCATTATCGACCAGTGATAATAGAGTAAAACAATTAAAATCCAAACGATGAAATGGTGAGGGTAATATATGAAGTTTCCTGATCAACGGGTAATGTAAGTGGTGTGTCTATGAATACGAGTAAAGGTACTTAGGATGAACGACTGTACATATATTCTAAAAATACTCAAAATGATTGCTCTAAAGTTAGATTTTAGAATAGATGTTTACTTCTTTCAAGTAATTTAAAATGCAAGGTAAGTTTACTGTATCAAAACGTTCCTTCATATGTTGAACATTATAGTAACGATCGCGTGTAGGTTGGAGATCGAAACAATCTGTCATAAAAATGTTTCAAGGTGAAGGGTTCACTGCAAGAAACACACTCAGGTGGGTCTTCGCCAATTAGGATGTAGGAATGGGTTAGATAAGTATGACCAATTCTAATTCTTGCAGTGGCTACCTCGTCTTTACGGATGGTTCTGTCGGAAGGAGCCCAGTCGCCGAGGATTGGTTTTATTATATGTAGTTTGTTATTCACTGCATCATTCCATGATGCCTGCCACTTATTAAGTAAACACTTTTTGATACTAGGTTTAAAATCAGTGTATGGTATTTTAAAATCAGATGGTTCTAGGGATAGGGCCATTTTAGCAGCGCGATCAGCTTTTTCGTTACATTTAATACCGATATGGCTGGGTAGCCAACAGTACACTTGTGGGAGGTACACAGCTCGGTATGTTTCATGAGAATGTTGGTCAGTAGTGGATTTTCCAATTTCATATTGTGAAGTGACTGAAGTTCTGATAGTGAATCAGAGAAGATGATGGAGTTTAAAATATATTTTCTTTCGATATATTTCAGGGCAAGGTCTATTGCCCTGATTTCGGCTGAAAAAAATCGAGGCACTGTCTGGCAAGCGCACTTTTATAGTGTGATTTCAACTAACGAAGGCTGCAGCAGCCTTTTCCTTATCCTTGGACCCATCAGTGTAAATTCTTGTGTAGTTATTAAATTCGGTAAGGAGTTCGTGGTAAGTGTCATGAAAGATGGAAGGGTTTGTCTCCGATTTCTTGCCGTCGTGTAGTGTAAAAATTACTGTTGATTGTTTAAGTAGCCAGGGAGGTGTTTCAGAAATGGACGTCTTCTGGATTTTAGAAAGGTCAAGTTTTGCATTGTCAGGTCTGGGTGATATTCTAATGCCAAAGGTAGGTATGGAATTTGGTTTGTTTTCGTATAATGTTTTGTATTTCGGTTGAAATACAGCCGAAAAAGCAGTATTCAAAGGGATTTTAATTTCAGGACATATTGTAGAAACAGCATTTCTCTACGATGTGATAGTGGTGGCTCATTTGCTTCAGCCAAAAGGCTTTCACATGGGGATGTCCTAAATGCTCCCAGAGCGAGTCTTATTCCTTGGTGGTGAATTGGGTCAAGCATCTTTAAGTATGATTTTCTGGCTGAACCGTAAACAACACAACCATAATCTAGTTTGGATCGAATAAAAGTTCTATATAAATTGAGAATGACTTTTCTATCAGCGCCCCAGTCAGTGTGGGCTACTACTTTGAGTAGATCTAGCGATTTCAAGCATTTAGCTTTCAAGTTCTTTATGTGTGGAATAAAGGTGAGTTTTCTGTCGAAGATAATACCTAAAAACTTTGTTTCCTTCACAACTGGTATAGGTGTTCCGTCCAGTGTAAGTTTAGGTTCATCATGATGTCTTCGTAACTGACAGAAATGCATGCATACTGTTTTCGATTTTGAGAATTTTAAACCGTTGTTATTGGCTCAAGTTTGAATCTTGCTTATATTTTGTTGCAGTTGTCTTTCAATTGTATGCATGTGCTTTGATCGATAGCATATTAGGAAATCATCAACATATAGGGAGCAATCCATACCAGGAGTCAAACACTTGGTAATGCTATTAATTTTGATGTTGAAAAGTGTTACAGATAAAATACTGCCCTGGGGCACACCCATTTCTTGTTCGTACATATCTGAGAGGGTGGAACCCACTCGTACCTTAAATTCTCTGTTTGAGAGAAAGTTCGATATAAAAGAGGGCAGACGGCCTTTTAAACCCAGATTGTGCAGGTCATACATTATTCCGTACTTCCATGATGTATCATAGGCCTTTTCTAGATCAAAGAAAACAGCTACTAGGTGTTCCTTCTTGATAAAAGCATCGCGAATAAACGTTTCTAGTCAAACCAGATGATCATTGGTACTACGGCCATATCTAAAGCCACTTTTGAAAGGAGATATTAAATTATTAGTTTCCAAATACCAAACAAGTCGAGCATTGATTATTAGTTCCATTGTTTTAGATACAGAGTTTGTCAGCGCAATGGGACGATAGTTGGTAGGATCTGTGCTATCCTTACCCGGTTTGGGAATAGGTATTACTGTTGCTTCTTTCCGAATTCCAAATTAGAAAAATTATTTAAAAAAGTAATAATAAGAGCATAAATAGTTGGACATATCACAGATATGGCAAATAACTGTAGAAAACATTATCTGCAAATACATTTCAAAGTTAACGAAAAGATACCGTTAGATGAAAAGTTAAAACGTCTGTTCAGGATAAAGGTGTAACAATTGCTATTGTTTTCGAACTATAGGTATTATGGCAACAACTTTTGGTCTAACCATGGCAAATTTTATAAAAGAATTATTAAGCAGTAGCGGCTGAGGTGGTTTTGGTTGTGGTTGCAGTGGCAGTGGCAGTGGCAGCGTGGTCATTGATAAATTAAAACAACGTATGTAAAATATTGCCGAGTAGTTGTCAAATTTAGAAATAAAAAAGCAGTAGCATTGCGTGGTATAACTGGTAATGTAATAAGTTGACTCTTAACATCAGAAAAAAATTATTTCTTTATTATCCATTTTATTAATTTTTGTATTAGTTAGCCCATTTGCCCTTGCACTAACATGTTTATTTGTAGTAAAAAAACAAAAAAAGGATTACAGATTAACTAGCTGTTTTGCAAAGTAAATTGCTCTCGCTTTTGCAAAGACAGACATAATAATAAACGCTTTTTTTCTCATGATCTGTACATTATATCATGGGTACTGCAGGTTTGTCTACGTGATCATTTTATTCCTATCATCATCGTCGTCTGTCTTTTGACGAATTATTGCAAAGTCCTTTTCACCTTATGTTGTTGTATTCGTTATCGCGTCTGTATTTACAGTTGGATGTATCCCTAGTTTAAATGTATCTGATGACTTCAGTAAAATATTATTACTTCTTGTATTGTTTGAGAGTTGTATTGCTCATAACTGTATCGCATAAATTTTTTATGTCTAACGAAAGGATCGAGAATAATTTGTAATCAGCATAAATAATCGTTGCTTTTGAAGCTTTTGGGGGTACAAATGCACTTTCCTCTTTAAGTTATTACAGTCACTAGCCTTTACGTGACAACCTTAACATACCTACCTTGATTTACATGCCGTATTTATTATTCTTATGATTAAGTTAATAATGTCACACGGTATTGGTTTGTTATATTTCATACAATTTAAAAATTATACTCTATCTTCCAGGACACCACTTTTTATTATACCCAAACGACATAAGGAGGCCTTATCCGCAACTCTACAAGACCAAGCGAAACAAAGCAATGGAGAATTTCAGTAAGACCTGCACGAGACAGCACTGATTTTTATCGATACAAGTTTTCAGCATGTATATATATATATATATATATATATATATATATATATATATATATATATATATATTGCTTAGTGATTCAATTACTCATGAGTAATTCAATGTCTCTTATTTTGTCCCTCATACATTGCAGAGCAGCGTAAAGTTATCAATAATGGAAGAGAATCTAATCCTTGAAACTTGTACTAACGTTTTTAATACTCGCTAAGCAAAGTATACAATGCTAAATTCTGTGTCAGTGTAAACGTTCTTCCAAAAATTAAATTTCATCAACCCTATCAATTAATTATTTCAGCATCGTATTCAAACAAGTTCAAAAAGAATCGGTTATTTATAATAACTACTTTTGTGCGTAATATAGCCACTAAATGCTGATATGTTTATTTGGATGGTATTAAATATACCGTAAGAAATTATTACCGGTGATGAAAGTTTAGCATTGCTTTGAAACAATAGGCTTTATTTACTTGACATTTGAATTGCAAACCAAGATGAATTATTTCCATATGCTTAAACACTGTTCAGAAATCTATCAACACTGTCTTTTGTATCCTTTCTGTACATTTCAAGGAGTTTTCGATGAAAAGGTTATTCGCATTAAGATATTTTTTGGATTTAACTTGCAAAGGTCTTTTGAAATAGGCCAGTACTGTTCATCCTCAGGATATTCGCAATTACCAAATAAAATTTTACCGAGCAGCAATAATTTGCGTAATTATTGCATTCTCAATATCAATTAATTGTTTCGTTGTATTTCAAACAACACTTTTATCATGTACACTTATCTTTTGAACACCACATTTTGTGATTTATTTTCAGTCCATTTTTTTTTTTTTTTTTTTTTGCCGTTGTCATATTTAGGAGACGCAAGTACACCTTACCGGAAACTCCAAGAGAACAATACAGCCGAATGGACCCAGTCACTCAGGTCGACAAGACAACCCAAGCCTCGCCATTTCCCTTCAGGACAATATATGTCATTGGAATCCGGTTAGATCCGAACAAAACAGCACCGAGTCTCATTTACAGAATTATGGAACATACGCATACATACTGCTTTATGATTAAATTGTTCTTTTGTAATTCGACGTCTAAGCTTTTGACTCTCACATCGCATAAGAAAAGAAATCATCTTAAAAAACATGAAAAATCTCAGTCATGAAACTTGTGCTGACGTTTTCAGCAGTTACTAAGCAAATATTAATATACTGAATCTTATGTTAGTGTTAACTTTCTTTTTTCAAAAAGTTAATTATTTTCAACCGTATCGATTGAATACTCAGGTACCCTTTTATTTAACAAAATCTAAAGAAAGAGTTATTTATAATAAATACATTGTGTGCAAAAGAACCACTAAATACTGATATGCACCTTTACATGTTATTAAATATGCTATAAGAACTTCTTACAATAGAAGAAATTTAGTAACGCTTGAAAACAATAGATTTGATTGCCTGATATTTTAATCGCAAACCAAGATAAATTCTTTCCATATGCTTAAACACTAAACAGAAATCTGTGCACACCGCATTGTTCCTCACACATTTAAAAAAAAATTCGAGTAAAGAATTATTCGCAGCAAACTTTCTTCGCAAAGACTATCTGGGCTCAATTCGCAACGGTTTTCTGAAATAGGGAAATAAACGAGAAATATGCTATATATGCAAATTCTCGAGATTAAAGAAATACTATTATTGACGTAATTACCGTATTCTTTGATTTAAGTTAATTCAGGCACAATGAATTTTCTGAGATGTTACTCATAAGATCATAAAATGTACGACATCATTTAGAGAATGAAATGAATACAACTGCACTTTCACGTGAATGTTCACTGAAACAACAAATAATTACAGTAAATGACAACGATCGAGTCTATGAAAAGAAGACTACAGCCAATAACATAATTGTTTGGGAAGTGCCGTAAATCGACATGAGAGAATTTCAGTCTAAAATGTCCGATGATACCTCATAGAAGACAATGTCACACCGCAATATACTGCTCGATCAAGGATTATATTGTCTTAAATAAAGATAATATTCAAGAATTGGAAGATATTCTTTAAGATACCTGCTTTACTCTCTCATCCATCTTAGAACACTGTATTATTGTTCATTCTTTTCGATATAATAGCCCCTCTTTGACTAAATAAATACCCAAGGCTGCTGTGTTACAGGGCACATTAACAGTACAAAATTTTTTGACCTAAAATAGTAGAGGAAAAATATCAGCCTTATAACTCATTGCAATGGGATAAGATATGAACGAGACCGCACCGAGTCTCATTTACAGAATTTTGGAACATACACATATATATCGCTTTGTGATTCAATTACTATTCCGTAATTACGTGTCTCGGCTTTTTACTTTCGAACATCGCAGAACAGCGTAAAATTATCAGCAATGGAAGAGAATCTAATATTTGAAACTTGTACTAACGTATATATAGCTTTGTGATTCAATTACCATTCCGTAATTACATGCCTCGGCTTTTAACTCTTACGTATCGAAGAACAGCGTCAAATTATCAACAATGGAAGCGAATCTAATATTTGAAACTTGTACTAACTTTTTCCGTAGTCACCAAGTAAAGCATGTTACGCTAAATGCTATGTCAGTGTAAAATTTCTTCCAAAAATTAAATTTCTGCAACTCTATCAATTGAATACTTTAGCATCGTATTCAAACAAGATAAAAATATGTTATTTATAATAACTAACTTTATGCGTAATATAGCCACTAAATGCTGATATGTTTATTTGGATGGTATTACATATACCGTAAGAAATTATTACCGGAGATGAAAATTTAATAACGCTTTGAAACAATAGGCTTTATTTACTTGACATTTGAATCGCAAAACAGGATGAATTATTTCCATATGCTTAAACACTGTTCAGAAATCTATCAACACTGTCTTTTGTATCCTTTCTGTACATTTCATGGAGTTTTCGATGAAAAGGTTATTCGGATTAAGATATTTTTTGGACTTAACTTGCAAAGGTCTTTTGAAATAGGGCAGTACTGTTCATCCACAGGATGTTCGCAATTACCAAAAAAAGTTGTACCGCGCAGCAATAATTAATGTAGTTACTGTATCCTCAATCTCAGTTAATTGTTTCGTTGTATTTCAAATACTGTTATCATGTACACTGTATTTGTTGACACCACATTTTGTGAATTTCATTTCAAGCAATTTTCGATGAAAAGGTTATTCGCATAAGGATATTTTAGAGCAAAGACTATTGGACTGACTTTGCAATGGTCTTCTAAAACAGAGTAGTAAAGTTTCATCCACAGGATGTTCGCAATTACCAAATAAGGTTTTACCGCGCAGCAATAATTAACGCAGTTACTGCATCCTCAATCTCAATTAATTGTTGCGTTGTATTTCAAACACTTTTATCATGTACACTGTATTTGTTGACACCACATTTTGTGAATTTCATTCACTTTTCGTTCTTCCTTTCTTTTTTTGTCATATTGAGAAGACGTAAGTAGCCCTTACCAAGAACTCCAAGAGAACAATCAAATCAAATGGACCGAGTCAGGCAGATCGACAAGAGAACCCACACCTCCACATTTCTCTTCAGTAGCATATCTGTCATTGAAATTCGGTAAGATTTGAACAGAACAGTACTGGTTCTCTTTTATAGAATTCCGGAACATATACATACATACTTCTTTGTGGTTCAACTATTATTTTGTAATTAGATGTCTCAGCGTTTGGTTCACACATCGCAGGAGAGAGATAAATCATCTAAACAGCAGATGAAAAATCTCAGCTATGAAACTTGTGCTGACGTTTTCACTACTTACTAAGCAAATAATAATAGACTGAATGCTATGTCAGTATTAACTTTCTTTTTTTCTTTCTCCAAAATTTAAATATCTACTGAATATTTAGGCACCTTTATATTTAATAAAATCTAAAGAAAGAGTTATTTATAATAAATACATTGTGTGCAAAAGAACCACTGAATACTGATATGCACCTTTAAATGTTCTTAAATATGCTATAGAAACCTATTACCAGAGAAGAAAATTTAGTAACGCTTGAAAACAATAGGTTTGTTAGCCTGATATTTTAATCGCAAACCAAGATTAATTATTTCCATATTTTTAAATACTGAGCAGAAATCTATGAACACCGCATTGTTCCTCACACATTTCAAAACATTTTCGAGTAAAGAATTATTCGCAGTAAAATTTCTTTTAGCAAGGACTATCTGGGCTGAATTCGCAAAGGTCTTCTTCTGAAATAGGGAAATAAGCGAGAAATGTGCTATATATGCAAATTCTCGGGACTAAAGAACTATTCCTATTGACGTAATTACCGTACTTTTTGATTTCAGTTAACTCAGGCGCAATGAATTTTCTGAGATATTGACTTAAGATGATACAAGTACGATATAATTCAGATAATAAAATAATACGACTGCACTTTCACGTGAAATTTACCGAAACAAGAAAAAAATTAGAGTAAATAGAAACGATGGAGTCTACGAAAAAAGACTACAACCAATAATATAACCTTTTCCTAACTACCGTAAAATAACATAAGATAATTTCCGTCTAAAATGTGCCACGAGATCTCATAGAAGACAGTGTCACGCCGCAATATACTGCTCGATCAACGATTATATTTTCTTTAAAAAAAAAAATTCAAGAATTGGAAGATATTCTTTAAGATACCTGCTTTACTTTCTCATCCATCTTAGAAGAGTGTATTATTGTTCATTCTTTTCGATATAATAGCCCCTCTTTGACTAAATAAATACCCAAGGCTGTTGTGTTACATGGCACATTAACAGTACAAAAAAGTTTGACCTAAAATAGTAGAGGAAAAATATCAGACTTATAGCTCAGTGCTATGGGGTAAGATCTGAACGAGAACGTACTGAGTCTCATTTACAGAATTTTGGAACATACACATACATATCGCTTTGTGATTCAATTACTATTCCGTAATTACATGTCTCAGCTTTTGACTCTCACATATCACAGAACAGCGTCAAATTATCAACAATGGAAGAGAATCTAATTCTTGAAACGTATACTAGTGTTTTCAGTAGTCACATTCAAACAAGATCAAAAGAATCAGTTATTTATAATAACTACTTTTGTGTGTAATATAGCCACCAAATGCTGATACGTTTATTTGGATGGTATTAAATATGCGCTCAGAAGTTATTGTCCGAGATGAAAATTTAGTAACGCATTGAAACAATAGGGTTTATTTACTTGACATTTGGATCGCAAACCAAGATGAATTATTTCCACACGCCTAAACACTGTTCAGAAATCTATCAACACTGTCTTTTTTATCCTGTCTGTACATTTCAAGGATATTCGATGGAAAGGTTATTCGCATTGATATTTTAGAGCAAAGACTATCTGGACTGACTTTGCAAAGATCTTCTTAAATAGGGCAGTACTGTTCGTCCACAGGATGTTCTCAATTACCAAATAAAGTTTTACCGCGCAGCAATAAATAACGTAGTTACTGAATCCTTAAGCACAGTTAATTTTTTCACTCTATTTCAAACACTTTTATGATCGACACTGTATCTTTTTGGACACCACATTTTGTGACTTTTTTTCCTTCTCTTTCCTTTTTTGTTTTGGTCATATTCAGGAGGCGTAGGTAGACCTCACCGGGATTTCCAAGAGAACAACCAAACCAAACGGCCCGAGTCAGGCAGATCGACAAGAGAACCCACATCTCCCTATTTACCTTCAGGACATATATGTCATTGGAATTCGGTAAGATCTGAACAAAACGCCACTGATTCTCATTTAGAGAATTCCGGAACATATACATACATACTGCTTTGTTGTCAATTATTCTTTTGTAATTAGATGTCTCAGCTTTTGGCTCACACATTGCGGAAGAGAGATAAATCATCTAAAACAGCAGATAAAAAAACTCAGCCATGAAACTTGTGCAGACATTTTGAGTACTTACTAAGGAAATCATAATAGACTGAATGCTATATTAAGCGTTACCTTTCCTGCTTCCAAAATTTACATATCTGCAACCCTATCGATTGAACATGTATGCCTCGTTTTCTTTACAATATGGAAAGAAAGAGTTATTTGTAATAAATACCTTGTGTACAACAGAACCACTAAATTCTGATATGCACCTTTAAATGTTCTTAAATATGCTATAGGACTTATTACCATAGAAGAAAATTTAGCAACGCTTTAAAACAATAGATTTGTTTGCCTGATATTTTAATCGCAAAACAAGATGAATTATTTCCATATGTTTAAACAATGAACATAAATCTATGAACACCGCGTTGTTCCTCACACATTTAAAATACAATTTCGGGTAAAGATTCATTCGCAGCAAGATTTCTCTTAGCAAAGACCATCTGGGCTGAATTCGCATACTTCTGAAATATGGAAATAAACGAGAAATATGCTATATATGCAAATTTTCTGGACTGAAGAAATTCTATTATCAACGTAATTACCGTATTGTTGAATTTCAGTATATTCAGGTGAAATGAATGGTCCGAGATATTTCACTTAAGATCATAAAAGTACGACATCATTCAGATAATAAAATTAATACAAATTTACTTTCACGTGAAATTTTATCGAAACAACAAATACCGACAGTAAATGACAACGATCGAGTCTATGAAAAGAAAGGCTACAGCCAATAACATAATTATTTGGGAACTGTCGTAAATCGACATGAAGGAATTTCAGTCTAAAATGTCCGATAATACCCCATAGAAGACAATGTCACGCTGCGATATACTGCTCGATCAAGGATTATATTTTCTTAAATAAAAATAATATTCAAGAATTGGAAGATATTCTTTAAGATACCTGCTTTACTTTCTCATCCATCTTAGAACAGTGTATTATTGTTCATTCTTTTCGAT
This sequence comes from Margaritifera margaritifera, assembly GCA_029931535.1. Lineage (NCBI taxonomy): Eukaryota > Metazoa > Mollusca > Bivalvia > Unionida > Margaritiferidae > Margaritifera > Margaritifera margaritifera. Next base: position 10,207,330 of record JAQPZY010001688.1, read on the forward strand.
ATAATAGCCCCTCTTTGACTAAATAAATACCCAAGGCTGTTGTGTTACAGGGCACATTAACAGTACAAAATATTATGACCTAAAATAGAAGAAAAAAAATATCAGCCTTATACCTCAGTGCTATGGGGTAAGATCTGAACGAGACCGCACTGAGTCACATTTATAGAATTCTGAAACATACACATATATATCGTTTTGTGATTCAATTACTATTCCGTAATTACATGTCTCGGCTTTTGACTCTCACGTATCGCAGAACAGCGTCAAATTATCAAACAATTGAAGAGAATCTAATATCTGAAACTTGTACCAACTTTTTCCGTAGTCACTAAGCAAAGTATACTATGCTAAATGCTATGTCAATGTAAATTTACTTCCAAAAATTAAATTTCTGCAACTCTATCAATTTAATATTTTAGCATCGTATTCAAACAAGATAAAAAAAATATATCAGTTATATATAATAACTATTTTTGTGCATAATATAGCCACTAAATATTGATAGGTTTATTTTGATGGTATTAAATATGCCGTAGGAATTTATTGCCGGAGATGAAAATTTAGTAACGCATTGAAACAATAGGCTTTATTTACTTGACATTTGAATCGCAAAACAAGATGAATTATTTCCATATGCTTAAACACTGTTCAGAAATCTATCAACACTGTCTGTTTTATCCTGTCTGTACATTTCAAGATATTTCGATGGAAAGGTTATTCGCATTAAGATATTTTAGAGCAAAGACCATCTGGACTGACTTTGCAAAGGTCTTTTTAAATAGGGCAGTACTGTTCATCTACAGGATGTTCGCAATTACCAAATAAAGTTTTATCGCGCAGCAATAAATAACGTAGTTACTGCATCCTCAATCTCAGTCAATTGTTGCGCTGTATTTCAAACACTTTTATTATGTACATTATCTTTTTCGACACCACATTTTGTGATTTTTCTTCTGTTTTTTTTTTTTTTTTCTTCTTTTTCTTTGACCCATATCCAGGAGGCGCGAGTCGACCTCACCGGGAATCCCAAGAGAACAGCCAAACCAAATGGACCGAGTCAGGCAGATCAACAAGAGAATCCACACCTCTCCGTTTCCCTTCAGGATCAAATCTCTCATTGGAATCCGGTAAGATCTGAGCGAAATAACACGGAGTCTCATTAATAAAATTCCGGAGCATATACATACATATTGCTTTGTGATTCAACTATTCTTCTGGGTCACGCATCGCAGAAGAGAGAGAAATCATCAGATGAAAAATCTCAGCCATGAAACTTGTGCTGACGTTTTCAGTACTTACTAAGCAAATAATAATAGACTGAATGCTATGTCAATGTTAACTGTCTTTCTTCCACACATTTCAATATCCGCAGTCCTATCGATTGAATATTTCGGCATCTTTTTTTTTAATAAAATCTAAAGAAAGAGTTATTTGTAATAAATACATTGTGTACAAAAGAACCACTAAATACTGATATGCACCTTTACATGTTATTAAATATGCTATAGAAACTTATTAGCATAGAAGAAATTTAGTAACGCTAGAAAACAATAGATTTATATATAGCCCATTTTTGACTAAATAAATACCCAAGCCTACTGCGCTTCACACATTGCAGAACACCGTGAAATTAGCCACAATTGAAAGTAAACAATCTCAGCCTTAAACCTTGTACTAACCATTTCCACAAGTCATTAAAACATACAGATACATAATAATGGTAAGCCATACAAATGTGATTTCTGTGATAAATCATTTTGCAATAAATGTAATTTGACAAAACATATGAAAGATACATACTGGTGATAATTAAACCATAAAAAAGTGATTTATGAAGTAAATCGGTTTAGGAACCATCTATTTAATTTTCAAGCAGGGTTCGGGGTTCAGGTGGGTGGACTGGGATGTTTTGGAGAAAAAAATATCCAGACCTAAAATAGTTTGGAAAAAAAATACTCGTTTTTATTTTGGGATAAAAGAACTCAATAAATCCATTATATTAGTTGAAAAAAAATTAAATCTTGAGATAAAAGGAAAAAATATCCTCGTTCAAAAGAAAATCTTGGGCCCCATCCCCAGGAAATTAAATGGTTGGTCACTTACTTGAACGTGATTTAATAAAGCACACAAAGATACATATTGGTGAAAAGTCATTAAAATGAGATCTGCGGAAAATTGTTTGGTAAGAACTTAATTTTGAAAAGACACACTACCGGGGTATGTCACATCCTGATGGAAAACCATAGAAATATTATTTCCCATGAAGTCTAGATTGACACCACACATGAGAATACGCATTAGTGACAAAACCTTCACATGTGAAATATGTGGAAAATCATTTAAATCTTTTTTTCATACTATTAAATACGGTTTAGCTCCTAAATCTCGTATAGGATTTACACTAAAAATAAAACAGAAAATGTAACTTGGTTAATTCTCGTGTAATTATTTGTCACTGGTGCGCATACCCAACAACTTTTTATTAAAAATGTATTCATATTTTAACCTGTTACGCTAAGTGTACATAAAGAACTAACCTATTGAGGTGAGTGGGTTGGGTTTAGTTATGTTACATTTTACTCTTTCTAAATGAAAAGTATTATATTTAGGTAAACTGCACTTTTTAATCACTGTGTATTGTGAATGGAAAATGAATAAAACAGTTATTTGCCGTTGAAATGGCTGTAGAGGGCCACAATATCATTTTGTTAGGCCAAAGTGGGACAGGCAAAAGTTTTGTTTTGAAAGAAATTCAGAACAAATTGTCGGCAACAGATAAAAAATGTCAGTGTTACTGGCACAACGGGCATTGCAGCACTGAATGTAAAAGGATGCACATTGCATTCCTGGTCTGGGGTTGGTGATGGTAGATATGACAATGATGAACTATGTAGAAAACTTCTCACTGATGAACATTTTGATTCACAGAAACAAAATATTCTGAAAATAAACTGTTTAATTATTGATGAAATTTCTATGCTGTCACTGAAAATGTTTGAACAAGTTGAATATGCATGTTGAATGATTAAACATTCAGATTTGTATTTCGGAGTTATACAGGTTATTGCAAGTGGGGACTTTTTTCAGCTTCCACCTGTAATTGACCCATTGACATGTGATTCAGGTGATTGAATGATTGATTGATTGTGGTTTAACGGCGCATCAGCACTGTGAGGCTATTTAGCGCCATAGAAAGTTTGTATGAAAAATAATTTACAAATGTTAAAAGGTTCATTATCGACCAGCGATAATAGAGTCAAACAATTAAAATGTAAACGATGAAGTGGTGAGGGTAATATATGAAGTTTCCCGATCAACGGGTAATGTAAATGGTGTGTCTATGAGTACGAGTAAAGGTACTTAGGATGAACGACTGTACATATATTCTAAAAATACTCAAAGTGATTGCTCTAAAGTTAGATTTTAGAATAGATGTTTACTTCTTTCAAGTAATTTAGAACGCAGGGTACGTTTACTGTATCAAAAAGTTCCTTCATGTGTTGAACATTATAGTAACGATCGCGTGTAGGTTGGAGATCGAAACAATCTGTCATAAAATGTTTCAAGGTGAAGGGTTCACTGCAAGAAACACACTCAGGTGGGTCTTCGCCAATTAGGATGTAGGAATGGGTTAGATAAGTATGACCAATTCTAATTCTTGCAGTGGCTACCTCGTCTTTACGGATGGTTCTGTCGGAAGGAGCCCAGTCGCCGAGGGTTGGTTTTATTATATGTAGTTTGTTATTCACTGCATCATCCCATGATGCCTGCCACTTATTAAGTAAACACTTTTTGATACTAGGTTTAAAATCAGTGTATGGTATTTTAATATCAGATGGTTCTAGGGATAGGGCCATTTTAGCAGCGCGATCAGCTTTTTCGTTACCTTTAATACCGATATGGCTGGGTAGCCAACAGTACACTATATTGTGGGAGGTACACAGCTCGGTATGTTTCATGAGAATGTTGGTCAGTAGTGGATTTTCCAATTTCCTATTGTGAAGTGACTGAAGTACTGATAGTGAATCCGAGAAGATGATGGAGTTTAAAATATGTTTGCTTTCGATATATTTCAGGGCAAGGTCTATTGCCCTGATTTCGGCTGAAAAAATCGAGGCACCGTCTGGCAAACGAACTTTTGTAGTGTGATTTCCACTAACGAAGGCTGCAGCAGCCTTTTCTTTTTCCTTGGACCCATCAGTGTAAATTCTTGTGTAGTTATTAAATTCAGTAAGGAGTTTGTGGTAAGTGTTATGAAAGATGGAAAGGTTTGTCTCCGATTTCTTGCCGTCGTGTAGTGTAAAAAGTACTGTTGGTTGTTTAAGGTAGGTATGGCATTTGGTTTGTTTTCGTATAATGTTTTTTATTTTGGTTGAAATACAGCCGAAAAAGCAGGATTCAAAGGGTTCGATTTTAATTTGAGGGCATATTGTAGAGACAGCATTTCTCTACGATGTGATAGTAGTGGCTCATTTGCTTCAGCCAAAAGGCTTTCACATGCGTATGTCCTAAATGCTCCCAGAGCGAGTCTTATTCCTTGGTGGTGAATTGGGTCAAGCGTCTTTAAGTATGATTTTCTGGCTGAACCGTAAACAACACAACCATAGTCTAGTTTGGATCGAATAAAAGTTCTATATAAATCTAGAATGACTTTTCTATCAGCGCCCCAGTCAGTGTGGGCTACTACTTTTGAGTAGATCTAGCGATTTCAAGCATTTAGCTTTCAAGTTCTTTATGTGTGGAATAAAGGTAAGTTTTCTGTCGAAGATAATACCTAAAAACTTTGTTTCCTCCACAACTGGTATAGGTGTTCCGTCCAGTGTGAGTTTAGGTTCATCATTACGTCTTCGTAACTGACAGAAATGCATGCATACTGTTTTCGATTTTGAGAATTTTAAACCGTTGGCATTGGCTCAAATTTGAATCTTGTTTATATTTTGTTGCAGTTGTCTTTCAATTGTATGCATGTGCTTGGATCGATAGCATATTAGGAAATCATCAACATATAGGGAGCAATCCATACCAGGAGTCAAACACTTGGTAATGCTATTAATTTTGATGTTGAAAAGTGTTACAGATAAAATACTGCCCTGGGGCACACCCATTTCTTGTTCGTAAATATCTGAGAGGGTGGAACCCACTCGTACCTTAAATTCTCTGTTTGAGAGAAAGCTCGATATAAAAGAGGGCAGACGGCCTTTTAAACCCAGATTGTGCAGGTCATTCATTATTCCGTACTTCCACGTTGTATCATAGGCCTTTTCTAAATCGAAGAAAACAGCTACTAAGTGTTCCTTCTTGATAAAAGCATCGCGAATAAATGTTTCTAGTCTAACCAGATGATCATTGGTACTACGGCCATATCTAAAGCCACTTTGGAAAGGAGATATTAAATTATTCGTTTCCAAATACCAAACAAGCCGAGCATTGATTATTCGTTCCATTGTTTTACATACACAGCTCGTCAGCGCAATGGGACGATAGTTGGTAGGATCTGTGCTATCCTTACCTGGTTTGGGAATAGGTATTACTGTTGCTTCCTTCCAAATTTTTGGTACATTGCCAGTGATTCAGGTGAATATTGTTTCAAATCAACCATTTTCCCCTTGGTATTTGGGCATAAAATTGACCTTGACGAGGTCATAAGACAAGATGAATTAGATTTCATAAAGTCCATTAATGATGTTTCAGAGGGGAAATTGCCTGAAGATAGCAAAAACTTGATTTTAAGGTTGCAGAGATGACCCGATACGACTTTGTGGAATCATTTTTAATCATTTAATGTAAACCCTAATTTAACAGTGCACATGAAAATGCTTGTGACACTGCACATGCAGATGCACACTGGTGACATTGCACATGAAGATTCATGTTAGTGACAAAAAAGATACAGTGTCCTGGCAGCTGGTGATAAGAAGGAATTACAAACACTTTCAAAGTGTCAGACAAAGATTTATATACAAACTGTGAACAATCTTCATAGAACTGCACTTAATTTCTTCTCAATATACATGTAGATGTGATGTGATGACACAGTTGACTCTGGATGGCTTCTCTGCCAAACCAACCTTTGTAACGACATCGACTTTTCATTGTATCTGCAACATGTTTATTCTGCTTTTAAAAGTTTATGATATACTTCGCATGCAAGATCTAGTGCTTGCCTGCCTATTGTGACATTAAATGCTAACCAAGGCACTGGTGTGCCTTGAATTTTAAATTCAGGTGAAAAATATGGAGGTGCATGTTTACACTTTGTTTTGAATTCCCCATACACGAAAACCCTGCATTCATTGTTCTTATGAAAACTGTAGTTTATGAATTATTGCATTTAAGAGTGTTATCCTAATTAGAGTTGGAGAATTCATTATCTCCCCCTGAAACATGCGGAAATGACACGTGAATTAACAAGCAACACACAATAACTGCATACAAGATTAGTTTGTATAAAAAATGAATCATTACAGTCTTGAAACACAATTATTATAATGTGTTGTGAATGGCGAGTGGATAAACGGAACTGAGAAAACATTTGATTACATGCATTTGCTGGCTATCATAAGCAATGTTCACTATTATAATTCAGGATCAGGATTTCTTTACACAATAATAAATATTTGTTTGCAAGTAATTGTGTTATTTTTCTAACATTAATTTTTCAGTAAGAGCATTTTTGGGGTAGAAATCATTTTCTTGCAGAGAATTATTTTTCAAAACTTTATTGCATTTGAAATGTTTGATATGTTCGGTGAAATTCAGTTTGACAGTTGCTAGTATTGCATGATAAAGTGGCAGTAATATTTGTCATTTATATTTTATTTAATGTTTTTTTCGTTATTTGATGGAATATCATTTACTCCATGACATGGTTCACAAATTATTTGATGTTTGTATTTTGTAACTTTTGGTCTTAATAAAAGAAATATTCCAATATGCTTTTCTTTTGAAACACTTCCAAATTTAATTAGGAATCATCCATAAAGGACGTCCGCAAAGATGGAGGGAGGGGGGTCGTTCAAATGCGGACAAGGGGGGAGGGGGTGTAAAGGACCGTTCGGACGTCGGCAAGCTATTATTTTTTTTTATGATATTCTGTGTTGAACAGCTGCTTTAGGCCTACTGCGTGTATTCCAGTATGTTTTGCGGACGTCCTTTATGGGTGATCCTTAAGTATAAATTATTTGTTAATTTCAATTTGTACGATTCGTGCCACAGAATATATATGAATGGGTTGGCATTAATACATAGGTCTGGCTCCCAGTGCCTGAGGTTGATTACATGACCCACATATCGGCCCTGCGGACCTGAGCGAGTATACAAATAGCCAAGTAAGATGCACCAGCTATTACACTGCCAGACCATAGAGCAGTGGAGCAGTGTATAATTCTAGATGGGGACATCCGCAGCCCGGGGGGGGGGGGGTAAGCCACATGCGGACAAGAAGGGGGGGGGGTAGGAAAACAGGTATTATCTGCGGACGTCCTTTATGGACAACCCCTTACCATGATAAAGAAACCCATGACCATAACAACAAAAAAAAAACAAACAAATTCTAAAAATTATAATTGAAATTCATGTGAAAGACATGCGACTCTGCAGGCCATAAAATTAAGTGTCATCTGTAAAACTTGATGTTGGATGACTTTGATTACAAATAAGAGATTATCATTATTAATTACACTTTATTGGAAAGAATCTTTTTAAGATTATATTAAAATGGGTAAAATCAATGCGATATAATGATTGGGAGAGTTTGCATAGGTTGTGTTCTTTCAAAACTAAACAAGTCTGATCAGTAAATGCTCAACTGTGAAGGCCCACATGCTGGATGCTATGTCAGGTACACTTTTTCTTCCAAAGTTAAAATTTTTGCAACCGCATCAATCAAATGTTTAAGAATCGTATTTAAATAAAATCAAAAGAAGCAACTACTCTTGTGTGTAATAGAGCCACTCAATGCTGATATGTTTATTTGGATCGTGTTAAACATGCCGTAAGAAGTTACTGCCGGAAATATTTTTTGCAACGCTGTATTACAATAATTTTTTATTATTGTATATCTTAATGCAAACCAAGATAAATTATATCCATATGCTAAAACACTGTACAGAAATCAATAAACACTGCATTTTGAATTTTATCTATACATGTCAACAAATTTGGTGGGGGGGGTGGGAGGGAATTACTCGTATCAAGAATTTTTAGAGTAAAGACTATCTGGGATGAATTTCAAAGGTCTTCAGAAATAGCGTAATAAACAAGGACATTGCTATATACGCAAACTAAGAGGACTAGATAATTACGGTTGAAAATAATTAACAAATAGTTTTACTGCGCTGCAAAAATTAACTTAATTAGTACATTGTTCAATCTCGGATAATTCCTCCGAAATAAACTTTCTGAGTGAGCACACACGATCATACAATTACGACATCATGCAGAGACCAAAATCAATAAATATGCACTTTCACATGAAATTTAATTGAAAGCAATAACAGTACAGAAAGAGAAATCAATCAAATTAATGAAAAGAGTACTAAAACCAATGATATCATTGTTACAGGCTCCGTAAATCAGGGTGGGAGACTTTCTAACTACAATTTTCGATCACACTCCATAACAGAAAATGTTCGATCGAAAATTATATTTTCCTAGATAAAGATAATTATCAAGAATTGAAAGATACACCTTATGATACGTGCATTGCAATGTCATCATTGTTAACACAGTGGACTGCTGTCCGTACTTTTCTCTATAAAAATAGTTTTGGCACCATATAAATAACCATGTCTAACGCGTTACTATGCACATTAACCGTACAAAATATTTCAATCTAGAATAGTTGGAACAGAATATCAGCCTTGAAATTTGGACGAACGTATGCTGTAGCTATTCAGTAAACGATATGATTCCAATCTCTGTAAAACAAAGAAAAAACAAACAAAAAATGTTTCCAAAAAGGTTCAATATTTTAGCGTCGAATTTGATCAAAATTAAACGAAATGAGTAGTTGTGATAAGTGTGCCTTATGCGTGTAACGATGTCAACTGAATAAACTGCACCTTAATGTGAAACCACTGTGTTAAACTATAAGGAATGAACAAAAAAAGCATCAATAAGAATGAATTATTTTACAATGCCAAAACAAAGTTTATTTATTTGTATTACGATTATGTTGACAATATCAAACGGTATTGTTTTGCTATATTTCAAACACTTTTGTAATCTGCATTGTATCATCTTGAACGCCGCTTTTTTATATTCTGATTCCCGAAGTTTTCCTTCCTCGAGACTCCAAGAGAACAATCAAAACAAGTGGATCGAGTCAGCAGACCGACCAGGGAACTCGCACCTCCCTATCACTATCCAGAACCATATTATCCGGTGCAAAGGGGTATGATCTGATCGCGACCGCACCGAGTCTAATTGACATGATTTTGGAACATGCACATACATATTGCTTTGTGATTCAATTACATGTCTCGGCGTTTGACTTGCACACATCGCAGAACGGCGTCAAATTATCTACAATCGAGGATAAACAATCTCAGCCTTGAACTTTGCACTAAGTTTTTCAGTAGTTACTAAACAAAGTATATTATGCTGAATTATATGTCTGTGTAAATGTTCTTGCAAAACTAAACTAAATATCGAGTGAATATTTTAGCATGGTATTTAAACACAAGGAAAAGAAGTAGTTATTTGTAATAACTAATTTTTTATGTAACATAACCAATGAATGTTGACATGTTCATTTGTATGGTGTTCGATATGCCATAAGAAATTATTACCGGAGATTAAAAGTTAGTAACTCTTAAGAACAATAGGTTTTATTTACATGACATATGAACTGCACACCAAATCTATAAACACAATTTTTTATCCTTTCTCTCCATTTTAAGTAATTATTCGCATCAAGATTCTTTAGAGCAAAGACTATCTCGGTTGAATTCCCAGAGGTCTTCAGAAATAGGGAAATAAACGGGGAGACTGCTATATACACAAACACTCAGGACTAGAGAAGTCATGTTCGTCCACGGTATATTTGATATTAATAAATTAAGTTTTACTGTGCAGCAATAAATAACGTAATTACTTGCATGTTCAACCTCAGTTAATTCCAGCAAAGTCAACTTTGTGAAAGATTGCGGATATGATCATACAATCCAGACACCATGCAAAGAAAAAGTTAATAGATATTCACTTTCGCTGAAATTCAGCTCAAAGTGATATAAGTACATTAAAAGAAAACGAAAGAATTATTGAAAATACTACACTTGGGACTGCAGAGAAACTGTTCGTCCACAGGATGTCCGCAATTAACAATGTTTTACTGTTCAGCTCTAATTAACGTAACTATTGCATGTTCAATCTCAGTTAATTCCGGGGATATGAACTTGGTGAGAGACTGCCCACATCATACTATTACGATACCATTCAGAGAAAAAGTTATAAATACCAATATGCACTTTTACATGAAATTTAACTCGAAGGAATACAAGTATATTGAAAGGAAAGAATCGAATTAATGAATAGAATTCTACAACCAATGATATAAATTTTTACGGGATGCCTGAAATCGACGCGAAGGAGTTTCTATCCACAATTTATTTTCGATGATACCTCATAGAAAAAAATGTCATGCCGCAATATACTACTTTATCAAAAGATTATATGTTTTTAAAAAAAGATAAAGTATTAAAAGATACTCCTTAAGATACCTGCATTCGGATCGGCCGACCCAGATCCTTCGCACTTGTAATTTTCAATGCAATTCAGTATGACTGAAGTAGTTTGAACAACGTGCTGCTCAAGCTCATCGCTGCACAGTACGACTACGGCCTCGGTATGAAAGCAGGCAGACACTTTTGTGGCTGCAATCTCAGCTTCTTTATCGTAAACTTATTCTAGAATAGGCATGGCTTTCTCCAGCTGTGCCGTCAGAACAAGAATAACTTAGGCGCCATAGCATTAACAAATCCTAAGGCTTTTGCCTTGAACTCGTGATTTTCAGGAGCGGTAGTCTTTTACAATCGCATTGACTATTCTGCCGCTCTACAAAGTCGGTCAGTTGCCATGGCTTGCCAATATAACGTGGTGCTGGAATAGGTCCCTGCAGCCCTTCGGACAGGGTAAATGAATACTCAAGAACCCTGCTTAGGACATCATCAGTTAGCTCGATCTACTGCGCGTCAATCGCTGCTTTTGCCACCGTCTCGCCACGGCGGGTGGTGGAACTGATGTTTGTCACGGAACTAGCTGAGCTGCTGGTGTAGACGCTGCAAGACGCTTACATTTGTATGCAAATCTGGCCTCTTTCTTCGTCGTATCTACAGCGCCACAGCTCCAGGAATGACCAAATATTGCTTTTGTACCCAAACCACAATTAGTGCAGGTGTAAGTTCCACCTTCCTTGCATAGCCTTTGCAGCTGAACTTTACAAAACTTTCCTATGCAGCTCCTACCGCACTGCTCCCTGGACCCAATCAACAGCCAGGAACATGTGTTATACCCACGTGTCACATTTATATACTTAAGTATACTATTTTTAAATTAGCAAAACTTAACTGGTAGCCATCTTTGCATTGTGGCTGAAGCAAAACAGCACTCTACAACACTTTCATTGCTCCTATTGGTTGGTCTGCTGCTTAGGGTATTGGCAAAATAGTGGTTCAGTTTTGGCCGCCCAAGCCCTCTGGCGTGTGGGGTGGTGGTGGTTGGCGTGGGGATGGAAGCACCCCTTATCAGGGTTTATTTGTGGACACCTCTCGGACATGGAACCAGGACTTTACACCCCTGTCAATTACCCCCCCCCCCCCCTCCCGGATATTACCCCCCGGTTAATTACCCCCCTGCGACGATGAAGAGCTGCCTTGGTTTCACCTCAAAATGATTATATCCTGTGCTCAAGCAATGTAACTAAAGCAAAAACATATTGTGTGTTGCTTTACCGCAAAAGGATTCTATCCCGTCATTTTAATCTTTGCTCATTCTATACTGTTGTGTTGGCTTCACCTCATTGAATATAATGCGAGCAGAAATGGTTTCTAATTAAGTGTTTACAAACAAAATCTGAAAACTAGTATTGGCTACACATCAATAAAAATGATTTTAGCAGTTTAATCGGTGCTCAATCTATACTATTGTGATGGCTTCACCTCATTGAATATAACTAAACCCTATATATATATATATATATATATATATATATATATATATATATATATATATATATATATATATATACACGTTCTGAAAAATATAATATCACCAGAAATAATTCTACCATGGAGAAAGTTCACAGTATACGTCGAAAGCAAAGAATTATGCTTAATGGATATGTCTATGTAAAGCAGAAAGATTTAGCGGCAGGTGTAATCAGTTACGAATGTGAAAAGCGACGAGGAAATGTAAACGGAGTATCTGAATGTAAAGCAAACATCAAAGTTAAAAATGATGTTGTAGTTGCATCTCTGCATGAACACACACATGCACCAGATTCAGCACGATGTGAAGTTCTGCAAGTTAGACAAAACATTACACAAAGAGCAGTGGAAACAGAAGAAACACCTCAACAGATTCTTGGCCGGGAAATGCAGAATCTAAGTGAAGGAGCATCAGTACAAATGGTTCCTATACAACATATTCGTCGTCAGGTTCGACGAAAGCGACAAGCTATTCATGCTCCGCAGCCTCTTCCAACTGATCGAGCAACCGTTGAACTGCTAGATGAATACAAGAAACTTCCTAATGGTGAGAATTTCTTGTTATTTGATAGCGGTGTAGGAGATATGAACAGAAGTTTAATCTTTGGGACTGATAAAACGACATCATTATTAGCACAATCTCCTAATTGGTTCATGGATGGAACTTTTGCTATTGTGCCTGAGCTTTCCTTTCAATTATATACGGTGCATGCACTCATCAGTGGTGATGTCATTTCTTGCCTCTACTGCTTGCTCCCAAATAAAACTACGGAAACTTATCAACGTCTTTTCATCGAGATAAAGGCAGTAATTCCCAATGCTCAGCCTGCAACAGTTATGATGGATTATGAAAAAGCAGCCATGAATTCTGTTGCAGAATGCTACACCGGAATAGATGTACGAGGATGTTTTTATCATTTTTCTCAGAGAATATACCGAAAAGTACAAGCTATTGGATTTCAGCAAAGATATCAAGATGATGCAGATTTTGCAATGTCAATTAGAATGGTAGCTGCTTTGGCTTTTGTGCCGCTTTCTCACACTGTGCAGGTTTACGAAGAACTTCAAGAACTTACAGAAGACGACGACATGAATCAATTGTTAGATTATTTTGAAGATAACTACATCGGCAGAAGAAGACGTCGAAACCGAGCTAATCCTGTCTTTGTTCCTCAAGCTTGGAGTGTACACAGCCTTGTTCAAAATGAATTACCTCGTACTAACAACAGCGTTGAAGGTTGGCATCGAAAAATGCAAGCTGCCGTTGCTGCTGACCATCCAAACATTTGGCGCTTTTTGACAATCCTTCAAAGAGAGCAATCATTCCTGAACGTGATAATTTCTCGGCGACTTGGAGGACATCCAGCGGAACCAACTCGAAAGAAATATCGTGACTGCAATGCTCGGATTATGAACATTGTTAATGATTTTGCTAGTAGAGAGCACTATGAATACTTGCGAGGGATCGCACATAACATTCAGCTGTAATCATATCAATATAACATATTTTATGGTACTATAACATTATGATATGATGAATTTAATATTGAACATTCCAGGACAAGTATATGTTTTCAAGGCTGAGATTAATGAACTAAAATAACAATTTACAATAAATTCTTTCGAAATTTATTTTATTTTATTGTTTATTCTGGGGTATAACAATTATATGTTATATAGTAATAGACCGGGGGGGGGGGTAATTAACCGGGGGGTAATAACCAAGGGGGGTAAATGACGGGGGGTGATGGCAGGGGTGTAAAGTCCTAGACCCCTCAGACATCTAGCTATATAAGCTAGGGAGCCTTTAAGGCGTCCCCCATGGTTCTAAAAGGGTTTTTATATCTGTATGTGTCCCCCTAAGGTCTGTTGTTGTGGGTATTTTTCAAAAATAAAAAACAAATTTGGAAAAAATTTATTTAGATATATTTTTTATTTGAGTTTCTCTTGATGTTCTTTTTGTTTTGGATGGAGCGTACTTGTTTAGGTTCCATTCTCTGGTCCCCATTCGTTCTGCTCCTAGGCCTAAAGTGTTTTTTCATTTATTTTATGGTCCGTGCTCCCCTCCTCAGGCATTACACCTTTCGGCTGGTTTCCATTCCATATATCCCTTTTTTGGCGAGTCTTTGCTAAGGACTCTGTTTGTCCGGTGTATGCTATGTGTTTGTGCTATATTTTTGTTTGTTGTGCTATATATTGTTTTGTGTACGGACAGCATATAGGGGTCAAATCGTTAGAGTTGTTATTTACTTTTATATAAAAGAAAGCAAGTAAAAATCGGTGTTGTTTTGTTTGTATATATATCTGGTGTCTTCTTCCTGGGTTCGGCTTGTTGGAGTTCTTCTTTTAGGCTGGGTCAGTTCTTCTTTTGTTATGATGCAGTTCTCATACATACAACAAAGAAAGAAAGAAAAACGAAAAATAAATAAATTTGTACTGTTGTTTTGTGTATGTATGCTCTGCGTTTCTTATTGGTTGTATCTCCCTCTGTTTGGAGAGCTGTCTCTCTTCTGCATGTACACGGAGAGTTACCTTTATTTATTTTTTGTGTTCTCTCTCATACATTTAATTTTTAGATTTGTGCTAAGGCGCATGCTTGAAGGAGGACACTTCCTGTGACTATATAAGGCACCGTTTCCTGTGATTTTTCTCGCTTCCACGATGCTGCTCTATGTGTGTGGACATAGTCTTGTCACTAGATTAAGCCAGTTTGTAGGAGTTTATAGGAGGCATGGGCCTCCTTCTTTGGAGGTGACTTTCCATGGACTACCGGGAGCCCGTGTCCATCAGTTATTTCGCCTTCGTCCTGGGTTGCTATTCCCGACCTAGTCCATCTCCAAATTGGGAAGAACGATGTCAGGGAGTTGTCTCCGGACGAGATAATAGGCACTATCTTGCACTTTTGTGAAAGTTTACTTCGCCGAGGGGTACGAAGGGTGTTTGTGAGATCGTTTCTACCACGAGTTCGCCCTCGCTATATGCCTCGTCGGCATTATATGCGGCTTGTTTGCCATATAAATAATTTATTGTCAGGTATTCTGCAGTCAAATTCTCGTGTTTTTTTTTCAGCCACCATGCTGGTTTTCGGTCTAGTTTCTTGTGTAGCGATGGTGTCCATCTTTCTGGTAGAGGAAACGCTTGGTTTTTTCATCATATTTTATCTCAAGTTCCTCAGTCTCTCGTGTAAAAACTTCTACAGGCTTGCTTGTCAGTGACTATAAAAAGTACCACATCCGGACATGTATATTAAAATTTCGAAGTGTTTTAGGCCCTTCTTGGGACTTGCAATTCAAGTTAAAATCAAAAGTTATTATAAAAATGGCTTATATTGTTCGTACTCATGCATACCCATACATGTATATACATGCAAGCATACTTAATTTATTTATTTATGTTTATAGATGTGGATTTCTATTGTTCTATTGTTTTATTTATTTATAAAAGTGGAAAGGGAAAGAGAGTAGAAGATAAAGATGTTGTATTTTGTTTCATTTGTTTGCTGTTATCGGGAAAAACGTGTGTTTGTTTTTGTTTTGTTTTGTGTGTCTATTTGTCGTAGATAGAGGTTTTCTTGGGCTCCGCTGCAGGCCTGTCTACCTCGCGTGAGCCTCGTAGCATAGCCCTGCAGTATATACACCCTGTACTTCCCAGATATCTAGGAGTCCCTGTACCCTGTGTCATTAAGATTTTCATTCTTATTGTTATCGTTATAATATTTTCCCTTGTTCAGTTTTTCGACACCTGTTCACGTTTTTTTTCTTTCTCAGTTTTTATTTAATTTCTTAAAACCCTGTTCCAAAATGAAAACCCCTTGAAAAACTGATATTTTAGCTGTCTGGTCCTCCGTCTGCTATCGAAAAACTGAAGTGTCTCTATTTATGAACTATGTCTTTACATTATGTGTGTGCGTGTGGTACAGAGTTCAAAAGTTCTGAGTTCTCTTTCCAGCCCAGGTGCGGGCGAGCTTTTCCTAGCTAAACTTGCTCCCGGTAGCTGTACTCTAACTTCTAAGCAGTCAACACTGTACGTGTTGGCTTCTTTGTCTAAAATTTGAGACTTTCTTCCTAAAAAAATTTCCTTTTGTGTCTGATCAGGTGTCTTGTGGTTTTATATTGAAAGAGAGAAAGAATTCATGGCGCGGTTCACCTCTCCAACATGTGAGCGAGTGAGCTCCAGGTCGCCTTTGCGGCGCACCTCCCCCTAATGGGGGGGCATACTGAAACTCATCACCCACAGTGGTTGTACTCAGTGTTCCTCAGAGGTCGGCACTATTATATGCCGGCCTCTGTGTCAAGAGTTCTTGTCAATTGTATATATATATATATATATATATATATATATATATATATATATATATATATATATATATATATATATTGAGATGATTGTTGGTTTACCACTAAATTGATAGCTTCTGTGAAGAATTTATTGGTGTATCCTGTTATATTTATATTGTGGATTCTGTGATTCACCGGAGCTATTCTGCCACAGCGAAGCATTATTTTTGTTATAAAATCTACAATCTGGTTGTACGTTTTATTTCCGATGTTGTCTGTATATAAGAGTTGTTTTTCATTGTGTGTGTATATATATATATATATATATATATATATAGTGTTTTTATGTTGTTTATCAGTGTTTCTTTCATTTCTAGAGTCTTGCATTTTAATATTATGTGCGCTTTACTGTATGGGCCGGTGTTACATATGGGGCAGTTGGGCAATTTCTTTATAACAGGTCTCCTGAGTGCCACCTCTCCCGTAAACCACACATCATGTAAAAACTTGTATAAAATGCTCTGCTTCGCTGCCGATTTGATCTCCGACCAGTTTTTCCATACGGATTTCCAGTTTATATTTGGATGGTTTGTTTGCACTTTTATTTTTACCTTATTATCTATTGTTGTTTTGATTAGATATATTTTATAATCTTTTTCTTCTTTCCATATTTGTTCAACGTCTCTGTATTTTAGAATTGTGTTTGCTATGTATTGTAGGTTTTTTGGTGGCTCAAAGAGTTTCGTTATTTTGTTGTTTTTGTATATGTCTGGTTTGTGTTTTAGGAGATATCCAAACCAGTACATATACAAGGCAGCCCAAGTGTTTTTTTTTCTTGTAGATTTCTAATTATATTTATAACGTTGGTTGTCTTTTGATATAGTAGGTGGGGGATACCCATGCCTCCGTCTTTTTTTGGTTTGTAGAGGTATTCTCTTGGAAGGTAATGACGTTTACCTTTCCATATAAGTAAATTATTATTTTATGTATTGTATCTAACATTAAGTCTGTTAGATCTGTAGGATTTATTTTATACGCGATTTTACTATACAGGTATGTTTGTGCAATTTGGATTCTCTCTATGGTGTTCATGGTTTCGCATGACCATAATTCGATGTTTATTTTAAGTATTTCTATAATTTGTTTGTAGTTATCTGAGGTTGAGTTATTTCCATATAGTGTTCCTAGAGTTTTTATCTGTTTTTTAATCCGGTGTGGTTGTAGGCCTGGGTGGTTTCCCCTCCAGTTTCCAATTAGTAGAATCTCAGTTTTCTCGTGATTTAGTAGGGAGCCTGATGTAAAGTTGGTAAACTCATTTTCCAGATGTTTGAAAGAGTTTTCGTCTGTGATGAAATTGGTGCAGTCATCTGCATGCTGCACCATTTTTAGTTCCGCTTCTAAGTTTGGAATTTTTATGCCTTTAATGTTATTGTTAGTGTTTATTTTATTACATAATGCTTCTAGAGCTATCACGTATAGTAGCATGGATAGTGAGCATCCCTGCCTTACCAATCTTTCTATGGGGAAGCTACTTGTGTGTTCTCCATTGACTTGCACTTTTTAGGTTACTTTTGTGTATAGTATTTTTACCCAGGTAATGAAAAGTTCACCGAAACCAAATTGTTTTAAGATGTCCTCTATATAGTCGTGTTCAATTCTGTCGAAAGCTTTCTCTTTATCAAAAAGGATTATGGCTCCTTTGTCGCCCCTGATGTTGGTGTAGTGTATTGCAGTTTATATTGTTAGTATGTTATTTTGGATGTTTCTCCCTTCCTCTCCACAGCTTTGGTTGTTATTTATAATTGGGGGCATGCATTTTTTGATTCTATTAGTTAGAATTTTACTTAGGATCTTGTAATCTGTATTGAGTAGAGATATCTGTCGCCAGTTTTTAGGTTTTCTGTGTCTCCCTTCCCTTTGTATATTAGGGTTATTATCCCCTCCCTCATCCTCTTTGTCATTTTTCCTTGGTGATATATATTATTGTAGAGGTTTTCTAATATTTGTGTTAGTTGTTTTTTAAAGGCTTTATAAAAGTCTGTTGAGAGTCCGTCGAACCCTGGCGATTTTCCTTTGCTTAAATTGGTCTATCGCTTTATCAACTTCTTGTATAGTTATAAAACTGTCACATGTATCTTTGCCACTTTGATCTATTTGTGTAAATGTTATGTCTTTGGTGTATTGATGTATTTCCTTTGTTTCTATCTTTTGTGTGGTGTATAAATTTTTGTAGAAAGTATGTATTTCTCTAAGTATATCCTCTTTTTTGTTGTATACAATGTCATCTTTCTTAATTGTCTGTTTTTTTCCTTTCCTTTTCTTATTTCTTCCCTTTTGTATATACCTCTCGCTGTATTGTATATCTCACTATATTTTCCTTCTCTTATATCTGCACCTTTTTTTGTAATCCTGTAGCTCGTTGTATCGTTTTTGTGCCTTTTCTTTCTGTTTTATATGTTTTTGTTCCATTTATTTTCTCTATTAGTTCAATCCTTTCTGTTTCTCTCTCTAGCCTTCTTTTTGTACACATGTATCTAGTTACTTTCTTGATGTTTTCTTTCATTATTTCCCACTCTTTAATTATGTTATATGTTTCGTATATATCCTATTGGTGAAGTGTTTTATTTATTGTTTCTATGTATTCTTTATCCGTTAATATCGAGTTATTGAATTTCCCCAGAGTCCTTCACCCCATTTTATATTTTTTACGGCCTCTATGTGTAAGGTTACTGATTTATGGTCCGAAATGTGCGTCTTGATTGTTGCATTTTTTATATTATCTTTTCCCTTTTCTGATACATAAAATCTGTCCAATCTGCTTCCCTGGTTGTTGCCATATCTAAAAGTATAGTCTCTGCATATTAAGTTTTGTATTCTGTAAGCATCTATTAGTTTGTTTCTGTTTATAAAGTCCCTGATGATTGGAAGTAGTAAAGTGTTTGTTTTTTTTTTTATAAACCAGTGGTTCTATCTATTTCCGATTCTATCCATTTAAAATCGCCTACAATTATGATCTTGTCAGTGTGAATATTTAGAATATAGTTTGTAAGATTTTCCATGAAATTTATAATGTTTGTGTTGTGTTTTGCCGGCACATATACATTTAGTATGTGCCATTCTTTTATTTTTATGTGGATTAATCTTCCTTTGAAGGATTCTTTGGTTTCAATTTTCTCCCACGTGAATTTATTGGATATATTTCTAATTATGCAGGCTACCCCTGCATTCTGTTCGTTTATATTGTTATTTATTTCTATAGTTGTGTTAAATTTTTTTTCAATCTTGTATTGTAGTTCTTTTTTTAGGTTACGAGTTTCCTGTAGCATTATTATGTGATATTATTGTGTTGCATTGTATAGTTTTTCTACTTTGTATGTGTTTAGACCGTTTATGTTGAGTGATAAGATTTTCAGGTTTTGGTCCATGTTAGTTTTTATGGGAGTCTTTTGATTTTCTGATGGTTGTCTTGTGTTATTCTAGTGAGGTTGCGTGATGTATTATTTGTTTTATTCTTTACCGTATTCTACTGTAGTGTTTACATCCGTTTCTTTGCTTTTTGCATTTTCTTTGGGGTTTTTTTTGGTTGTGTTTGTGTCCTTTGTAGTTAAGTCTATTTGAATTGGTGGCTTGGTTGTTGTGTGTATTGCTTGTGTTTCTGCAGGTGGTGCATTTCTGTTTTTGTACTCTGATAATGTAATCTTTATTTTCTGGGCTTCCCAGTTGGCTACTGTCTTGGCAACGAATTTGCCTTTCTCTACAGGAGGAGGAATTTCCTCCTCCTGTGAGGGTCATTCTGCCGAAGAATGTTTCGTTTGTTAGCCTCTTTCTTTTCCGAGACGGGATCGGGGTCGAGGCCATTTGTATGGCCTCTTCCTCCGTTCCATTTTCAACGGGGTTGCTTTTTGCAGCCTCCTTGTCACTTTTGTGGTCTGTTTCTGATTCTTCCTCGGACTCATCAGAGTCTTCTAACTCCAGATCATGGAGGAGGAAATATGGGCTTGCGTGGGTGGAAGTTTTAGAGTCCTGTTTTTGTTCTCTTTTTTAAATCTTTTTCCCCCTCTTTCGTTCTACCCGGGTGTAATTATCTTGAGCTTTGGAGTGGAAGTTCTCCCACTCCATCTCTAGGCCTCCTGTTGACGGTATCTCCGGTGTCTCAACCGCCCCCTGTGATATGTTTTCTAGGGTTATTTGGGCTTCTATGTTATAGGTTTCCTGAGAAACTATATCCGGATCTGGGTCCGTATTCTGATTGTTTGTTTCTGCTTTTGCCTGTTCTTGCTGCCGGGGAATTGGATTTGGACAATCTCTCGGGAGATGTCCAGTCTCCTGGCATCGGGAGCGTACTCTATGGTTAATGCACCCACTATACTATGTTTTGAGTAAAAATCCCATGACATAAAAGAAGGTGGGAACGTTTTTGGCTTGGTCTGTGGGTATTTACAGGATTCTAACCCCCGTTTTAACATTTGGGTATCCCCACACCGTGGCGTCCCTTTGTTTAGTTGATTTTATTTTTAATTTCATCTGAAATTTAGTGGTTATTTCTTCCGTCGTTATCTCGACCGGAAGACCAGAGACGTGTATGTCTATTGTTTTTTCTTCCAGCGCTCTCTGGATTGGGGTGGGGCCTCTTTGACACTGAATTTCTTCCCCAGTATACGTAGGGATCCATTTGGGATAATTTGAGTTTCTCCCTTTACATAGATGTAATGCTTTCCATAGCCTCCATTCTGGATGGCTAGTATTTGTTTGGTGTCTATTCCCTTTGCTAGTAAACTGGTTAAGATATCGGCCGTCCTGATAGGAGCAGCATTTGGATCCTCAGATTTCAATAGTTGGCACCCTTTCGGCCGGTGTGCCAACAGGAATTTATCCTCACCTATTGTGACTAGTTTATTCTTCTAGTTTTCTTTCCTCCATTTTTGGGGGAAGAGGTGTGTTAATTTTTAGGAAATATGCTACTATTTTGATAGTGAAATACAATACACAATACAGCAGGGTGGTTGCAGGAGAAAGCTGCAAAATCTGGTAAACGGTTTCAGTGATTTAGTACTAGATAAATGGTAGTACTATAGTAACGTGCATGTAGATATAAGCAAAAAGAGACGAGTGCTTCAAAATATCACACGTCAAAGGCTAAATTAACAAAATGCAAAGGTAGGATAAATCAAATAAATGAATATATGATTAAAGCGGATTAAGAATAATAGGTTGGTGAGCTGGGCTCATGCAGCACTAATCAGTAGAGCAGAAAAGCGTGCAACACGATGTCGCACACAATTACAAAAGTAAATGGAAATAGTGATTATGAGAAAGTCAAAATATCACAAATTCATTCAGCTTATGCGGCTGTAAGCAGAAATGTGTAAATTTACTTTGAATATTACAAAGGAATAAATGGCGTTCAACACGATGTCACACAAAACCACAAAAAGTAAATGGAAAAAAGAAGTATGAAAATGTCAAAATAAGAAAAAAAAAATCATCCAGCTTTGAATATTTCAATGAAAAAAGGGTGGTGCATTAAACAGGCAAAAGTGCGATCTCTATTTCAAAAATGAAGGAAAAAGAGAAATATAATGAAAAATATGATGAAAAAAACAAGGATGGCTTTGAATATTACAATGGAATATAGGGCGTGCAACACGATGTCACACAAAAGTCAATGGAAAAAATAGAGGTATGAAAAGGTCAAAATAAGAAAAATTCATTAAGCTGTAAGCAGAAATGTGTAAATTAACTTTGAAATTTCCAATGGAGTAAATGGCGTGCAACACGATGTTACACAAAAACACAAAAGTAAGTGGAAATATGGATTATTGTACTAGGAGTGGGTAAAAATATCTTCAAGCGGCCTTTACATCTACTCGTCTTATTGACTGACCCTCAATGATAAAATGGCAACCAAGTTGCTATTAACTTATTAAAGTATAAATAGCGCCCTCTATTTCTCTAATATACAATTACGTAACTGTAGATTCTATCCCGGATAATTAATGTTTCTTTAATGACAATACTAACCACAGCAATAATAATAAAACCAGCATGTACTACAAAAAAGTAGCAATTATATGTAAGTGAACGCATGGTGACCTAAATGAACGAATTATTTTTTTTTAAATTGTACTTTAATCAGATAATGATTTTTTTTTTTTTCGTGTGGGTGCCAGTTTCCAATCTTCATGGTTTAAGCCTCTTGCTATCAGTGTTCTTAGGCATTTTATCTAGTAAGATTTCCTTTCTTTCCTAGTTTTGGAATTCCAGTTGTGGTAGTAGTCAATTGTAATTAGTATGACATCATTGAAAGTATGGCAAGGGGAAGATAAATGTTCTGCAACTGAACCTCAGTGCAACTTCTTTGCCATCCAATTCAGATCTGTGAAGATTGATTCTTTTGCATAGTTTTTCGGTTTTTCTGACATACCGAAGGCCGCGGATCTTACAAGTGATGAGAAAAATTACATTCTCTGTTTTTAACGTTCTATTTGGAGTATGTATATTCAATTCTCGGCTCGTCACTGTGCTTGAGAATGTCGTGGTCTCTATCATATGCTGACAGGTTTTGCGCCTTTTATCAGCACCGGACCAGATGTGCCAGTACGGTCATAGATTGCTATTGGCGTTAACATTGTTAAGCAACAAACTTTGACTTTAAATTTGTTCTAATCAGGATGTCTCTGAGGTGTCTCGGTCTGCAGTTGGCTATTACTAGTTTGTTCGGGAGGAATAACTTTAGTGTGTTACACGATTCCACTATAGGACAGTGTGTTTGGATGAGCTGACGTACGAGTGGGTTGTCTGCATGGTAGGTAAGTGTCCTATCAAGCTTTTCCCTTTATCTATATTTTAAGGGTTCAATGCAGGTTTGTTCTTTGTTTTTTGCCTTTTGTTTTTATCTAGCCCTCTGTTTTGCCTCCGCTGTCAGGTCTTTGTCGAAACTTCCGTTCATCAAACGTTCAGACAACTCCTGAGACCATTTATAAAATGTTTCATCATCAGAGCAAAAGATGCGCATCCTTATTGTCTGGCTATACGGCATGTTACAAATGAAATGTTTATATCCATCTACCAACCCCACCCCCGAACACAACTGATCAGGGCGATTACAAACAAAAAACACAGAAATGTGTTCAGTGAACACGAGTGCCTGCTACCCTTTATGTTTGACCCTAATAGCTGTGAAAATTATCTAAACGCATACTTTAACCAAGTGTGACGTGGCGACGGACGTACAGACAGAAGAGGGTAGCATTATATGCTCTTTCCCGATTTTTGGCGGAGCATTCAAATCAATTATTGTCACACGAATATCAGAATATGAGTCCGATATAAGTTAGTTTGAAAGTTGCAGTTTCGTGCAATAAATGATGCATATTTTCCAGTGTATTGGAAATCTATTAAACAGCTGTTAAACATTGTACGCTATTTCGTGAGTTTTAGTTGCATAATTTGGAAACGTATGTTATGATGAAAATCTCTTCATTATAAGCAACATATGTGTAGGGGAGGGGGGAGAAACAGGTACACTTTTTTAATATATCTCAAAAATTATATCGGTAACATATTACTTTTTAAATATGTTATCATTGAACACGTATTGATGTACTTATATTTACAATCTGTGAGAATCTGTGAGAATATTTTGACACAGTACATTATTTTTTACCTACCAAACAACTAGAGGCTTCCCCAGCAGCTGTGAAATTAAACGTTTCCATTATTACATGTTTATGTTTAGATTTTAAATTGTATTAAATCTCTTAGCCTTAAGGGACTTATAGCTTGTTTGTACACTGCTATTTTGAAACGTCCTTAATGTTGAAAGAAAAAAACTATGTATATTCACAATGCTGTAGAAATTGGATAACCCGACACTCGTGAGTTGTCTTTTTTAGTCTTTTCTTTTCTGTCAGACAAGTGCCTGATGGCAAGAACTTGGTCCCGGGCAAGTTCAAATTTTCAAAAATGAAAAATCCCGAATTTCTTTAGCAAGATTTACGCCACCGCCTACTTGCGGTAGCGTCCTCCTCTGGATCAGCATTTTTGATCATAACAGTGTTATTAATATCGTGCAGTCAAGAATTGTGTATTTAATATGTGCTAATATGGCGCCCAGAAATTCAACTTTCCAAACGTCTGTAAAGGACTGTCGTTCGCATGGAAAGATGACTTTATTTATCGAGTTTGGAATACAATAAAGAACACCAAATCTGTAATTGCTTTTGTTTTGCGGGAAACTTTATCCTAAAAGTTTCTATGTATAGTCTCCTCTATTGGAATTTTTTGTTATATTTTTGCAACAGATTCAAGATTATCCGAGCAATTCTTTATCTAACAATTTTAGGGTTTTCAAGAGTTAAAAATCTGGAGAGGATGTGAAGTGGTGCTTAATCACAATCTCGTATTTTTAAAAAGTATGTAGATTTTAGGCTGCTATAAAGGCCTTTAGCATTTCATAATTAATTTAAACCGATTATGAGAAGGAAACTAAAATCAAATTGACTTTATATTATAAAATTGATAATTATTTACAGATATATACGTATTCTAATCTGTATATTGAGGCAAAATTGTGTCACTTTAGAAGTTCAAGATATTCCTAGTTACGTTAGGAAAGCATGCAGAAAATAAATATTACAAAAAGTGCCCGACATGAAAAAGATTTAGGTTAGCAGGTATAATCTACAGGAATATGTCTCATTTATATTTTGAACATCTGATTCGATTTGGGACTGAGCTATACAAAATATTTTAGATTAGTATTCCGACAGGAAAATTTATTTGTATGTCAATGATGCGGGCATAATAGCGGCCGCCATTTTTCCCGTTGGCATACCGATCTAGATTATTTTGTCAAGTACATGTTTGAGTAGTATCAGACGTAATAAAATGTCAGATGTAATAAAATGTGACATATTCCAGTAGAATAGACATGCCGAACCTAAATGTAATTCCTGTCCGCCACTTTTTACAATATTTCTTTTCCCTATGCTTCACGACGATTTCCGTCGATGACAAGGAATGCTGTTCCTCATTGTGTGTCTCTGTACTTGTGTGTAAGAGTTGTGAATCGAGCCAATATTTTTAAAAAGTCTTTTACGTTTGATAATTTGAACAATAAAAGATGACTATTATTCGGACAAATAGGAAACTAAAACAGTAAAGTAAACAGGTTAGTCATTCTAAATACAGAAACTGCATGCATATAAGACAGCACATAACACACAAAAGACATTGAAACATTACATTGCAGTACACAATCCAGTACCTATTAATGCAGAATACAATCCCGTCATATCCACATTATTATACATGTTCCCTTGGACAGCATTATACCATTAGGGCAATAAATGGACAGCTTTACTAAAATAAGAATCTTTCTACCAATATCAAGTTTCCTTTTGTTTTAATATCCTTATCCCAATTTGACACATTTTAAGAAATACAAAAAGGCTGCAAGTTCAACGAGAATGCCTCTTGCCATGTATCCCCTGTGTGGAATTAGATTAAAAGAGATATACAAAATGGAATCTTAGCATTTAAATGTTTTTGCAATCGTGGACCATAGAATCTATTCAGTCCATGTTGTTTTTCAGTTTTAGTTGGAATTGCAAACCCTGTGAAAAATAAAGAATCCACAGGGAACAAAGTATAAATTTTCAACTGTTTTACAAATAAAGTTCACAATTTAAACTTTTAAAAAAACGTATTAAGACTCTACATCTATCTTCAATCCTTGTTGATTAACTATATCAGTTTGTCTATGGTGAAATCTGCCCGAGACATTAAATATCTCTGATAATATAATTTACATCTACACCATTCTAGCAAGTGGATAGATAATGAGAAAAAGGACTATAATCGTAAGTTTTTACTCCAAGGGTGTGTCCAATCGAATTTGGGTGAATACTCTGTTACCGAAATAGACTGCCAGCTTCTCAAGGCCACTGAATTCATATGTGAATGCAAAAATAAGAAAATAAATAGGCAAAGCATAGCAGGTACACTCACAATAATTAATATCTTTAGTTTAAAGATGTTACGCTCTGAAGACTGTAAAATTTGACCTCCTCAGTAGTGATATTATACGCACTCCAAGAATCTTCACGGTATCAACTCGCGCAAGAAATGTAATAACAAGACATATTCACTGAATTGTTCGTAAAAAGATTTACAACGTATCTGGTGTTGTCTGTATTACTTATAGATATACACCAGAAAAGAAAAGGACACTTACAAGATTAATTCACCGCCTCAGTACTCTCAGACCGGTGACTTTCATGAAGAAGAATAGGAACCCGTTTTCCTTACCTCATTCTTAATTTTACAACATTATCTATACTCTTTAGATTATAAGTGTACAATAGTGTTTATCCGAGACAAAATTTAGAGTAGCCATACATCGATATAATTGCTGTAATCCGACACTTTTTCTTTGCTTCAGACAGTTCAATTGGTCACGTTGAACATAAAATAGTCTTCTTTCCTATTTGGAAAACTGATTTGCCACAATGTAAATATTTCAAAGTATAGAACCTTCTGCTATGTTTTTCTCATATATCAGTATTAAAATTCTGTGATTTTGGTTTCACCGTAACAAAATAGTATAAACATGTACATTTTGTTTACATTTATGTGTTTGTAATTGTTCTTAATAGTCCTGATATTGGATATATCCATCCATCAGTTCGAACAGACACAATCGTTATATTTCTTTTATAGACCAGATATCGGAGGAAGAGGCTAGAGCACTAGAAGTCATTAGAAAGAACGATCTTCGTAGTATTCGGGATATTATTCGAAACGGAAACATTCCTGCTCGGAACATTACAGAAACCGTAATTAAAGAATGTAAATACAGCAAAGGCGTCCTGTGTCTCCTGAGAGAAATGTTAAAGCTGCTGAAAACATCTATCCCTCATGCTACAGGGACCTGGTGCGGATATAAACCAGGTGAGCCCTACACTCCTGTCTTTGTTGTCAATCTCTCTGACCAAACGCGTATACCAGAGCAAACAATGTTCAGGGATTACGAAATTGTTTTTCGCTATGAGCAAGTACCCAACGATGAGGATACAATGGCTTCAGAAAATGTTATAAAACAGACAACAGCTAAAGTCGATGAAATGTTGCGTGTTCACAGCTGGATTAGAACACACGCAAAGAGGCTAATGCAAGCACATAGTAATCTCAGCATTATAAAAGCATCCCCCGTCAAGGCATGTGGTTATGAACAAAACGATTTACATTTGATTCCGCAAGTATGCATAGTTTTGTATGTACCGGTAAAAGGAATCATTCCTGTTAACGAAAATGCATTTGACCAGGAAATCAACGGGATACCCACAGATGTAAGAGAAGGCGAGTTTGTGTATTTCGGAAAGCACGATGCTCACCACATGCAACGTAAATTGAGAATGGGCTGTATTATTAGTGCAGACAACGGGCAAAAAGGAACTTTAGGCGGATTTGTAGACCTTCCTGATAATAAAGTCGGATTTATAACATGTGCTCATGTCGTTCTTGCTGAGGAGACCATACATAATTTCTGGAAAAAAGGACATGGCCTGAAGAAGTTCAACAATAGGCTGAAACATAGAGAAACAAACATTCCTGTATACCAGCCTAAAAAAGAGCATGCGATTGGAAGAGTCTACCAAGTTGGCTTGGAGCGGGCAGACGAAGATAACACCTCTGTTGACGCAGCTGTTATTGAAATAACTAACTGTGACAGAAAACCCGATTCAGGAGAATTTCCTACCGGTGACTTCGAAAGTATTGGTAAGGGCATACAAAGCTATACATCGATTGTTTTAGATATAGAAACGTAACGTCTTTTGTGCGTAATATTTACTCAATTCATATCGCACACTTGACTTCAAGCAGATACCAATAATTATCCCGATTCACGCCAGTGATTTGTGAAGACACTGCATCTGTTATATGATGTTATCTAAAAAGCCATGTTCCTAGTTACAGCTAGTCAAATATATTTCCTTTGAAATTATTTACCTCTCAGAACAGAAATTATGATGCGAAAAGAAGTAAAACTTAATGTATGATAAAAACGTCATTATATGTTTAAAATATGTTTTCAACTCTCCAGTAATTACGCAGTCAGTGCCAGTTATCTTTAAATATGAAATCTATTTTTGCATCTATTTGTGTCTGAAAAAAAGGATTTGGTACCCGCGTCACTTAAAGTAGGAAATAATTACCAATTTAGGTCTGAAAGCAAAATAAAATCAGTCAACCAAGAATATTGAGCGATGCAATAACATACAAAGCAAGCCGAGATACACTTTATTTTAATTTAGCAAGATAAAACTGATTGCAATATTGTGCATGTTCGGATTCTATTTCCATTCAGTAATTATTCACAGGAATTTTTTTTTGTCGAGTAACCAATAAAATTGCCATATTGTCCCTAAACGCAGCAGGTTCAACCCTTCAGTTTGAATTGAAGGAACGGTGAATTTGGTTTCATTATGACTTTGTTAAGGAATGATAGCTCACTAGAACTCAACATGCTGCAATACAATTCATTTAATTACAATACAGTACAGTGCGGTACAATACTATATTATTCTATACAATACGAACGAGTTAATTGTGATGGACTATTTTGTCACTCGCAAGCCAGATGATATATAGAAATAAATATGTAAATTCAACAGGATATCAGTTATGCTCATCCTTTATGTACTTTACTTTAATGGAAATTACTATATACAGAAACAATGCATGGATATAAGCACCAAAGTGGCACCAACGTCTGCTACCCTAGTCTTGTGGTACTTGGAAGAGACAATATTTGACAGAGTGAGGGATAAACACGGAAAGAAATTGAGGATTATTTGCAAAAGGACTGAAAGAGATTTTTAGACGACTGCTTCATAATATGGAATAAATATAAATCTATGGAAGAATTCCTCCAGGAAGTTAATAACTTCCATCCAGCGATAAAATTCACAAAACAATGACAGGCAAACATGTATTCCTTTCCTGAACATACTCGTCAAAATATGTGGAACTCATATTTATACTGATATTTATGGTAAATCAACTAATACACATAACTATCTCAACTTTAAATCTTGTCATGCAAAACATATAAAAGTGAATATTCCTTTTAATCTTGCATCAAGAGTGATAACAATTGTAAAGGATAAATATCCTTAGAACAGAGACTCGCGGATTACAGCAATATCTTCGCAGGAAAAACAACCCAGAGGAAATTATCAGAGAATACTGAGGGCGAAAAGAATTTGACCGACCAAGGGATAATAACTGTAAAAAGATTAACCCATCATCAATTGAAATTCCATTAATTACAACTTAGTATTCACGGAATACTAATATGTTCCCGCTAGTACGAACATGTGAACAGTCACTTCGACGTAGTGATAAAACAGAAATGTTTTGGAAAGAATGAAAATTATTATTAAGTAGGAGACAACCCAAAAATATGAAACTAATTCTTACCAGATCTAAATTTAACTTGATTGAAAGAAAGGCACGAGTAACCAAATGTGGTATTATTAGATGCAAAACATGTTCCAATATAACAGAAGGAAACACGATTAAATTTAAGAATGATAAGTTGCTTAAAGTTAAAGAGGACGTAGATTGCAATTTAAACAATGTGATGAATACATTGATATGTGCAAAATGTGAAGCTTTTTACATCGGTCAAACGAAAAATGAACTAAGAAAGAGAATGACAGTACATAGATAGCAAACAAGAAGATCTTAGACTATTCAAAGTTAATAAACATCTGCATAATTGTTCATGAAGAAACTTTAAAGTCTTTCCCTTATATAAAGTATTTACTGAAAATGAATATTAAAGATCGGAAAAGTAACTTTATTTAATATGCACTCTACAACCACACCTTAACAGTTCTAACTAATTATTCAAGATTCATGAAAAATTGAAACAAGATTCATTGTAAAATACATTGACACATTTGTATAACATGACCATAGGAAAACAGTATTGGTTGTTTTAATTTGTATGTAGCACTTTACAAATTGTATCATTACATTGACGCACTTTTAAAACTTTATTCAATGCATTTCTCAATTTTTTAAATTATGTTTGGGACTGCGAAGGATTTTTATTGATTTCTTCAGACTTACAAATTGTGTTTTCGTATACAAGTGTTGTATATAGATGTTACTTTGTTTATATCTCGTCCTATTAACAATGGCATAAATGACACAACAATGACGTCAAATAATGTATCTATCTGAAGAGTATCCATGATGAAGATGCTAAAGCGCATGAAAGAGAAAGAATAAAGGATGAGCATAACTTATATCCTGTTGAATTAACACACACACACACACACGCACATATATATTGCATGCGTGAAACAAATACTAATAATGATATAAAAGTGTAAAAATAACCATTAATTATATATAATTTGCATTGTAATTATATTACTTTTAAGACACTGTATCTGCGACTGTCGGCTTAGAATTGAATTATTATTAGATTGTATGCTGAAAGTTATTAACGTTGGGTTTATGTGTCCAAATTTAAATGTAAACAGTAACTAAAAAACTTTTCTTTTCAAATATTTCGGTCTATGCATACCGGAGTTCGTGCGCACTTTTTGTCCAGAGTACATACGACGTTGTGCCACAAAAGTTGCGACTGAATACCCCTTTAGTCAACTCGTGAATATAAACTTTTTTACAGGATGGAAGTGAATGATAGAAGCAATGAACGAAAAGTCAGAAAAATACCTAGGTGAATAATCTTACGAGTAGCTTGCAACAATGGATAAAAGTCCATCAATATACAGAAATTATTTTCTCCTAAAATCACACTACCGATTTTCAAGTCTGAGGCATGCTTTCTCGGTTTACTCATCCGTGCTTACAAAGATGAATATTAGAGGATGCTAATGTGATGAGTGTTTATTAGGTATTTACAACAAATGATGAAAATACGATCCTGGGAGAAAGAAGCCTAACTTTTTATGATCAACATCAACACCAACAACAACACATGATCAACATCATCTTTAATTTTGTTGTTGTCAATATTGTCATCATCATCCAGGACGACTGTGCAAAGTATAAAGAAAACTCCACGAACCCAAAATGTATGGGCATTAAATACTGCATCATTGAAGTGCTATATAGAGATAGTAACATTTTCCAATGTCCTTGTCATTCTAGATATGTCACCATTTCTACACCAACGGTAATGCAAATAGTTGGGGGGTTTTATGCTCAGCAATAATGTGGAAGAGCAGTGTTACCCTTGTCCGTCCGTCACACCTGCGTTAAGTTTTGCGATTAGGTCTGTTTCTTTGGTATTATTTGCACCAGCGACACGCAGCTTGGTACGTGGATATGAGTCTTAGAGAGTACAACGTTTTACCCTACCTAAAATTAGATCCCAGTGAGCTATATTTCACGAGTCATTGCCTTTGGTTTAGTTTTGCATATAGCTAAATTTATCAACTATATTTGGTCACGGATGCATGCAACTTTATATGCAGGTGCGTTTTGGTGAGTACAGCATCATCTCACCAGACGTAGGTCAGAGTGAATTAAATTTCACACTTCTATAACGTTAATTATGTTTCTCGAAAAGGTCGATTTATCAGACATTATCGCCCACGGAGACATATAATTTTGGATGAGCATTATTCGTGGTTGGTATATCGTCATCCTATAAAAATTACGCTATAGTTACCCACTTTTAAAGCTTTAGTGCATTCGGTTAAGTATTGCATTTAGGTTATCATTTCAGTCATTACTGACCCTAGAGTTATGTAACTTTGTGGATGCGTCTTGGTGAGTACAAGGCCATATTACAAAATTAGGTCACTGTTACATATATATCACTCCTCAGTGACACTGATTAAGTTTGCCATTTCAGAGAGTTTCTTATGCACATTTGACTAAATGGTTTTTAAAAAGGGTGTTGAGAGATATTCGTGTTCTATCAACACGTTTCTGTAAGTCTTCAAAGATCTGATGATACACCTTGGTCTATCAGAACGCAAATATTTATAACAACAAGACATGGATTCAAATATTAATAACAACAAAGCATGGAATCGTCTTGAAAAAGGGTGACCGGTTTTTCTGCAAGTGCATTAAATTACACTTTTGCACGGTTTATGCACGTCATACATTTCAGATGGAGGCATACAAATGTTGCAGGTAAGAGACACGAGTTTATTCCCATGTATTTATTATTTTTTGCAATATAAAAGGACTGAACTCTTGTTTACATACTGTTTTCACCTTAAGTCCCCTGTTGACAAAAACCTAGGTTCGCCCAAGTTTCAAAACAGTGGCTCTTCAGATATGTGTAGACCTATCGTCTAATTAAACAATTGAAAATATGTACAAATAAGTACATAACCGTGTATGTAGATTTACATTAAAACATCTTTGTATTAAACTATGTTCTTTACTTTGCAGGGTTGAATTATCTGTTTGAGTAGTCATGATTGTTACATTTCCTGTTTCATCTCCTTCCCCATTATTCTCATTATTATTATTATTATTGTTTTCGCTGTTGTTGTCATCATTATTATTTTGCCATTATTGGTAATAATTGTTATTAATGACGTGTGGTGTAATATTCTTAATTATTTAATAATGTGGTAATCATTGTATATTATTGCCATATTGTGGTTATTGTTGCAAAAGAGTTCAATCCACTTCATAAAATTAAAGTTTAAAGATAGATATGATTCTCATTGAAAAGTATATATAATGCATCAAAAGGAAATTTTGTGCTAAATCCAAATACATTTAAGCTCATGTTTCTTCGGCGATAACTTTATATTCGTAATCCAATAGGAAAATGTCAGTGCCACCTACGACTGCATTTGTTTTAAAATTCACAAGTTGTATATTTGACAGAGAAAGAAAACGCTGCATTGCATTTTAAATGTATTTGCATTGGGCTTGGGTTTCAAACAAAACTGTAAAAATGGTAAAATTTGTATCTTATAAACAATATTAGCAAACGTTCTCCTAAGATTCGACTTTTTTAGAAGTTGGCGTATTCGTCCTGGTTGATGGTTGAACCATTATCGCCCCTCCCCTCCCCCCCCCCTCCAAAAAAAAAAACAACAAAAAAACTACAAACCTGCAAAGTTTATTAATGTCAATCAATTTTATCCCATGGGCAACCTCATAGTATAACAGATGCATGTGTGTTTACATCAATAATCAGATACAAATGAACGGTAACTCCGACTGACCGACCCGTGATCAATAATTTAAAGGTTATATCCGCGAGATGTTTTAACTGCAGACTTTTTCATTATTTAACGGCCTTGCTTCCAATCAGGTTCAACACTAATTAAACAGCAATACATTTAGAATAAAGGATGGTAACGATT
Organism: Margaritifera margaritifera; assembly: GCA_029931535.1. Taxonomy (NCBI): domain Eukaryota; kingdom Metazoa; phylum Mollusca; class Bivalvia; order Unionida; family Margaritiferidae; genus Margaritifera; species Margaritifera margaritifera. The sequence continues at coordinate 10,241,200 of JAQPZY010001688.1, forward strand.
GGCGATTTGGGGTACACCCCTGCTACGTGAGCCCCTCTGCAATGCGGCAAAGTAGTAAAATAACAACGCAAATGCAAACTGTTAATTTCATTGCAACCAATGCATACGCTGCAGTAGGTAATAATATTAGTGTTCTGACACATTAGTTAAATTAAACTATCTTGATCTGCGTGGGCTGTCCTCAACACACAACAAATAAAATACAATTATTTACTAATTCAAAATTGCAGCCCCATAGCCTCTATATTATTTATTTCTGCAACATTCTCAATATGCACACGTGATCACGAGAATATTGTTGAACCACTTTCTCAACTACTGCATAAAAATGAAAATACCTCCATGTTCCTAGAACTTACTACTAGACCACTTTCCTAACCACTGGATTTTTATAGATATGATCTAGAGCACTTATTTACCTTATTACTGAAACAATACATGCTACTGTAATATTTCAAACATGACTACTTTATTAAATGGAGTTTATAAAATGCCATAGTTTCGGTACTTCATAATCTCAAAACAATTATTTTATATTCCTTGAACAATATCAACGATTCAACAACGCTTCATTCTGATCAAATCAACAGTTTTAAACTATATATATATAGTATACAGTGATTTTAACAAAAAAGCAACAATTCCGGTATCAGGAGATAATGTGTCTTTTAACAAGTTTCGGCGAGATCAAAGCAAGGTCAAAGTTAGTTTTGATGCAAAATAATATTCAAGATACAAATATTGATTTACCTATTTCAAGCATCAAATAATATATTCTACAGTGTTTTAGGTAAAATGCTAGGTTAAAGATTGCACTCAATGATAAAAACATAAGATAACCAGTATCGGCTTTGATGGTAAGTGTTACGACTCAATGGTCTAAGAAAAAATGTAACAGAAAGAAAGTGAAACCAACAAATCAAGTAAAAATCAATAAGCAATTTATTTCTTGATAATAAAAATGAAAATCAAAAGACACTTACAGTAAGGTGAATTTAAATCCAAATAATCCAATAATCCTAAGCGTCCTAATCACAAGTCCTAAATATAGAATGTTCCGAATGAATTACTGTTATCCTTGAATGTGCTGATGTGCCAATATTCATTAATGTCATGATGTGCCAGTAATCTTTAATGTGCTGATGTGCCAAAATGAAGTACTCCAGAATATCTTTGAATAAGTTAACATAAATCCCAAAATCATCAGTTAAAAATCAAAATCCAAAAGTCTATAAGCACTTTAATAATCCAATGAATATTTTCAATAATTCCTCTCTCTAAATTTGGAATGATTTTCACAACTGTAATAACTCTTTAAAAGACTGATGTTAATGTCGAAACTGAAAAACTGTCCACTAAACATGGTATATATGAAGATAGGACACATGACAGAATGTTCTAGAATATTATGGTGTATGTGACTCTTAACACACAACTCTAAGGGAAATTCTAGTTTTATCTGTAAACAAAATCAACCTTGACCTCAAATTGAATCAACAAACTGTTTACCCAAATACTAAGTAAACAACCTAATTCAAGGACAATAGCTAAACATGTCAACATTATACTTAACATTAAGGTTTAAGCAAATATTAAAGTCAAGAAATATGTATAATTTCCTAAAATATTTATAATATTGTATAAACATCATGCATAACAGTAAGAGGATCAAAACTGTACAGTACGAGGAGAGATTAAATAATATATATGATGTAGGCAAATGCACAAATTTGTATTCGGTTAAATTTACAGCGCAACTCAAAGATCACACTAGCTGTATCAGCTCAATATATAACGATTCTTGAAAAACAGAGACAATGTTTGTGGAAAACAAAGTTAGATTTAAAACAGCATATGGTAATCCAATGAATAAAATATCTGTTTTTGATCAACCATTGAAATGGCAAAATTTTATATCGATCTGAAATGGTTCATCCGTTAGAAAGCATTGAAAAAATGTGGCAAATTCTTAAAAAAATAAAAGTACTAGTTGTAAATGGGTGTTCTGTTGACTAATTGATCATCCCCAAAAACAATTTGTCAACCGCCAAGTATTTTCTGGATATCTTTATACAGCTTTAAATGACTGCATTTGCGGAGCTAGACAATAAAGATTAATTAAGCCACCTTTGCTACAATCCAGAAATTACAGTCGCTTACAAAAAAATCAATCAAGTCTTGGAACAAATTAAACGGCGCAAAATCGAAATAAAATATGTGGAATTGAAACTAATGCTTAACCGGACAATCCATATAGACGTTACAAAAGCAAGTGATAAAACGACTTCCTTTCAGAAAGGTTTATGTTGATCACATGGATGACAAGTCCCAAGCAGATATTATTGACGTACTAGCATATCAAACATGCAACCATGGATACAAATACATGTGACAGTTATAGATCTCTGCTCTAAATATGCTTGGACTGAAAAATTTAAACTGAAAAAAGTAAGATGGCATACGTCGTGCTTTCAGAGAAATATTCACACAGAGGAAGCCTGAAAACATGCTGTTTGATGCGAGGAAAATACCTTTACAGCAAAAACGTTAATGACTTGTTGGAAAAGTAAGATATTCAGTACTTGTCAACTTACTCTGGCAAAGAAGCATATGTAGTGAAATAATCTTCAAAGAGTGAAAACCCGAAAAGATACAGTTTCAAAAATCAACTGTAGTGGTTGGAAAGGTTTAACAGAACCTTGATGTGCAGCATTTCACTCAAAATGAAACCAGAAAATGGGTTGATGTTGCGCCAAAGCTAAGTGATGGATACAATTGCACTGATTGTACGTCAATGGACATGGCTCCAGTTGAGGTAAGCAAGGAAGAAAACGGGTCAAAAGTATGGATCGCTCTATTCGGTTACCTGATATCAGATACATTTGAAACACCCGCATTTACAATTGGTGAAACAGTAAGAATTCAAAGTGCAAAACAATTTTGCCAAAAGGCTACCTTCCTAGCTTCACCGAGGAAATATTCAAAATCAGGCAAGTAGTGCTAGGTTTACAAACTGGAAGACTTGAATGGAGCGGATATAAATAGCATGTTTTACGAACAACAGTTATCACTATATGAAAAACAGGATGACCTATACAAAGTTGAAACGATTTTGAAAACCATGAGACTAAAGTGAAAAAGTAATTATTTGTGAAATGGAAGGTATATGATGATTCCTGTAACATTTGGAAGCCAGCAGAAAATAGTATTATATTAAGATAATATGCTAGGAGCTCAATACATAAAATGAATTATCAAGCATCACGAAACATTTGAGATTTTGATTGAAAGATAACGAGTTTCAAGAATGTGATAAATGTGGCAAAAACAGTGCATTGGAAAATGAGGGAGTTAACTCTTGCATGTCATGCAAATTTGTATTGATCCGAAACATCACAGTTGAGCAACAACCTGGTGCTTTGAGGCGATTGCAGTGTAGACAATGCCCATGCTCGGTAATAAATAGCATTATAGAAGAATATGCGAAGTTAATTCAAACTACATCACAAACAAGCTGATAAACAAATACAACGTACAAAATCTAAAAGCTGGTCTACGACATTTTGAACAAAGCCAATAAAACTCGAAAAGACATCGATGCAGTCATTAGGACATTTAAACTTCTTTCAGATTTCATTCAAAACGGTTATTTGCAAACAGTCACACTTCTATTCAATCAACTATGTATTTTCCTTGACAAAAATTTTACTATGAGCACATTTATCACATCCATCAAACCTTCAATCGCAAATAAATACCACAAAATTAACAAAAATTAGTTGATTTAGGAAGAGTTTTCATGCAGTGAAGTCGAAACCATTATACATTACTGATTTTGAAGATATAGTTGCCACAGACATCCAGTAGTAATTGCAATTTAGCTACTGAAATATATGGACAAAATTAAAAGTACGAACAATCTTAAAATTTCACAAGGGTTACAGAGAAAAGCTGGTGTAGAATGTGAAAAACGAAGTACAGTGTACCGGAGATGCATAAATTGCGTAATATAAACGAGATTAATTTGATATTACGGTTGAGGAAATGAAAAGATTAGAGATCGAAATCAACAAAGAATTACACGTGAGAGTGGGCAGACAATAAATAGAGGATCTCTGTATTAACACAAAAGAAACCAATTCCGCGTAATATTTTGGTGTTGAATAATGAACTTTAGATTAAAAAATCTTCCCAATAGAACATCCTACCCTTGTCCCTCAGTTTAATTTAACTCTCTAGTGAGCCAGGAGATTTTACAAATATTTAACAAGATACAAACTACACTAAAATTTCATTTTTCACATACAGCCAATTAGCATTTTTGAAAAGTACAATGAAAAGATGCAGACTAAAGTATGACATGATACTTTGTGTCGTCTGTATTTCTGGAATAAGTCCCCCCCCCCCCTCCCAGCCCCATTATATCTCTTTGTGCAGAAACTTATTACATTTTATTAGTGATATGTTTGTTTCATAATTGTTCACATTGGCGATCTTTGCAGCCTCAGAATTTCTTTATATTGCTGTGTGTTTTATTGTTCCATTTGTTAACATGTTTACTCGATAGACTTTGTCGAAATAATTATGTTATGGCTGTAAATACATAGTTAATATTTGGTTCAAAATATCATTCAGGTTCAATACAAAGTCACAAAAGTGACCAGCATCAAACACAACTCCAGTCTTCGTTGTATTTATGTAAGCACATTGTATCCCAGAAATTCTGTATTTGCTCTATCTCTCTTCCTTTCTTTAAACTATTGATGCCGTAAATAGTATACTTGCATGTGTAAATTTCTCTTTTCGCCATTTCATCACATATGTTAATAATATAGAACCCATCTGTGCTTACACTCGCTTTTTATAAGCACATAATATTCACCATCACTATCTCCAGTCATATTATGTTAACATCTTCTTGCAAAGTCTGAGCTAAATTTGTAATCATAATTTAGTAGCATTTCTAATATAGCCTGATTTTGTTTTTAGTATATTGTATAGGATTAACACTTACGATATTTTGGCCTTCAAAACCACTAGCAGGTTTTAGAGGATCATCAATTCTTGTTTGAGGTAGCGCATCTCCCTTCCACGGTTCAACAACTTCATGTTCAGGATAATCAAGTTCTTTTAGTTCAAAATGTAAACTAACTTTGGTAATCCGTTTTTATTTTGAGGCGGGGAGGGTGGAGCGGTTGAGGCGTAAATAGCGGATAAAATACATTAGTCACAGTTGGTAAAAATTTGGAATTCACAATTATTTTCCATTGGGATACAGTACCTGAAATTAAAGAGTATAAACAGGAATTGAATATATCAATAGCAAATGTAAAATACAAAGCTATAACCAAAACATGCTTGCTTAAAAGGAGTTGCTCAAAATAGATTAGAAACGAGTCAATAAATGTATGAAATATTTTTCAATGCCAGAGCTGAAAAAATATCCTGATCATATTCAGGTGTGATTTACAATTCGACATCATTGATCAACAACATTCTTCTAATAAACAACTTGGACGCTTTACAAAATGAAACGAAAGACGACTACATGACAGCCAATGGAATTAAATACTTCACTGGATTTTGTTTTCTCATTAAAGCTAGGTTTGCCTTTATCCGCGTTAAGTACTGGTTTGAAAATATTTAAGCCGTAGATTTCAACAAGACAATGGAAGGCAAATGTGAAAATAAAAGATTTCGAAAAATGATTGTCATCAGAATGTGAGCTCATTGCTTTGTTATTCATAGATTTGTAGCTTTAACTACACTCGTTACAATAGTTACTATTACACGAGTAGATCTTTACTATTGAAGTTATACACGGAAAATAGATTAGGTAATACTGTCCAAGTTGTCATCATTGATTAAGTTGACCATCTCGAATGACTTAATTTTTGTGTGCTCTTTAACCTCATTACATGGCATTTTCTCTTTTTGAAATAGTGTAACTGGCTAACATATATCTCGAGTTTGACCAAGCAGATCAGTAAAATCAAACGAGGTACATATAATGGCATGATTAATATGAAGATCATCATCGCCCACACCTTCGGTGTTGTTATTTGTTTTATTTTTTAACGTTTAGCCATTTTTTATAGAAGTCAATGGATGCAAACCTTAGTGTCTTCAATGTCGCGTCAGACTTGATGTTTTCTCTTGGTGTGTGTAATGCTGACAAAATAATTCTGAATCTTGTAGGTTTCATTATTGTGCTACCTTTGTTTCATCTATTTTGCATGATCTTTCTTATTGTGTCTCCATTTTTACGGTATGATTTCATAATCTGCCCTTTTTGAGGTAATCTTGTTGGCAACATTTATATTTACTTTCCTTTTGCCCAAAGTCTGCCATGTCTTTATCTTCGCCACATTCTAAACATGTCTTGTAATCCATCTTCATCTTTTTATTTATGCAACTAAATTTTAAGATATATTTTAGTACAAATTATAACATTGAAAAGTCATCTTGCCATAACCCCTGTTTTCATCGAGAAATTGTGTTTTATATCTTGCAAATTTTATTGTAAAATTAATGGAAGGTAGCAATAACAAAAAGCAACATGGAAGCAAAGTCAGGAAAAAACAGAAAAGTACCTTCACAATAGAATAAAGATCCACGTAGACAACGTGGGAAACGCACACAGGCATTTAAACAAGTTAAAGCAGAGCGATTAAAAAAGAACGAGATTCTGGAACAGTACCTAAAATAACTCTACATAAAAGAAATTGAAGTATCTCAAACAGAGCAATGTATTATTTGATACGTGATGAAGCAGATGTTTTGGGAAGTTTGTTTATTTGGTCAAAACGTAAAATTGCTTCTCTACACACGGCGGTACTAGATGTTCAAGATTACAATGAACACGATTAAATCATGACAAGTATTAGCACAATTTAACCTGCGACTGAAGTGTATAATTGGTCCACAGTCGACACTGAAGAAGTTTTCAAGTTGTTTCTTCCAGTTTCCTTTGCCCAATTCTCAAAAGACTATATGATAACCAATGATCTTTTACCTGACAAAATTGTTATACAATATATAGATTTTGTTGAGTGAAACGGCCGCACAAAGTCTTTCGAGAAGTTACAGAACAGTGGATGCGATTTCAGAGCAATGTTTACCCGTAATTTAAATAGCGTGACAATAAAGAGTGCTAACAATTTTTGATTTGAGGTACACCTCTGTTTTGCGAGCCCCACTGTACTGCGGCAAAGGACTAAATCACAACGCCAATTCATAAAAGGAATAGAATACTTTAATTGCAAACAATGCATGTGTTATCAAGACTCAGTATCCAGCTTTATAAATAATCCAGATAATACAGAATTATTTTCAGTTTTAGTGTGACTATATCATTCCTTTTAGGAATAACTTTTCAAGATTTATTTTAGAAAACTTTTCTTACACCCATCCCTTTTCGATCTCTACTGTTAGAAAGCTAACTGAATTCAAGGAAGCTGCAGTAACTATAACCATCAATAGAATTAAAATAAGATAGCCAATCAAATTTGAGAAAAACTAAACCAATTAATAGTGACAATTATATGACAATAAAACAATGATAAGCAAATATTGCTCACTTAAAAACAACTTGTTTCAATGCAATATTACTTGAATATTGATAGACTTTTTAAAAGCATTGTGGTGGAGAACTCCTCCCGTACTGAATGAGGTCAGTTATGTGACGTGGTATTTTTGGCTTTCTTTTTATTTATTTCTTAAATTTTCATGCTGCTGAGGTATGATGACATTCTTGTACGAAGTTCCGTACACAAAATCAACTTCTACAATCTTTTGTATCGGAAACTTTTTTCGTACAAGATCATCTTAGAAATATGAAAGAATCGGGACATAGTCATTGCTGACTTTTGATAACAAATATGATGAATGCCTCTTTCAACAATTCACTTTCCATCTTTTCCCCGAAAAAGTTTAAAGACCTGCACATCTTAAATTCGGAATCAGTTAATTCCATTAACTGCTATCTCCTAAACACGTCACAAGGAAGTGGCTTTGTAATTTTTGTAAATGTTTATTAATTATGAACATTTGTGTAAATATAAAGATTACGTAATATTCCAGATATAATTTGAATGGTGGCGAAACTATACATTAATCTCTGTTAGGTGTTGTAGCGTCTTCATTTCTCTACGCAATACTATATCATCTTCGCTTTAACATATTCTTCTGCATTAAAAAATATAAACGTCTGATATTAAATTTATTCCTAGATTGTGAAAAATATAGGTGTCAATTAAAGCGGTTTTCGACCGTTTTTCGCGACTTGTCAAATACAATGGATCTACGACGCTGACTTGGTCATTAGACATAGCTCACGCTTATTTGCAGCGCCGGCTTTTCCACAAAAGTTGAAATTTTATTTCAAAGTGCAGCTGAAATAAATGAACTGTTGACGTTCTCACCTCATTGTTCTCGCTTGAATGACCTCAGACGTATGCCCGAAAAATTATAATAAAATAATTAGGAATCCAGGAGCTATGTTTTAGAATGTATAAAAGGAATTGCATCTAGAACTCTTCGTGTCCTGGAAATACTCTTTTTGAAACCTGCTAATAGCGTACACCATGGAACATGTTATTCATGTATTAACAAGTTTCCCAATTTTTATACCTAGTTCGATATTTTTGTAAACCCTTTGTAAGCTGTTTCCAATCACTTCTAGGTTATTAATGATCCAGGGACACAAATTGGAATATTCACGATGCCTGTTATGACTATGTAGAAAAATTATGAAGTTTTACTCAGGATTCTCCATACTCTAACTCAAACATTAGCGTGGCGTTGTATATATTAGCTGATACCATGTTGCCCGGACCTCAGGGTGCAACCTTTCAACATCAAGATTTCTTCCTTATTGTGTTTTTGATAAAGTTTCTTAGTTCTATTTTGTTGCTGCCAATAAATTAAAATGTATGTGTTTATATCTCAAAAATGGTTTCCTACTACTTCCCCTGAGATTTGTGTGACACGGTCTACAAAATATTTTCTCTAAAACAAAAAGATAGCAAAAACAAAAATATCTCAACACAAATTACCTATGTGAAGTTAATGACGTTCCTGGTCTTTGTACATTATTTCATGTGCAATAAAAGTTTACTTTTTTCAACTAAGAACTGTACTTTATACATTTAATTTCAGGGTTTCAAAGGGACGAACCGATGATGTTTAACAGCGGTGAAATCGTGGAAAACATAAAACGTTCTGACAAAGGATCTTTGGTGATTAAATATGGAAGCAGTACAGGCATAACACGTGGATGTCTAGATTGGCCCCAACTGCATGCTCGTGCAGTGAACATGACTAATAACATACCTTTCCCAACATTGTATAACCAGCTTTTAGTGAAGTCTGCCGATGATGGTGTACCCTTTGCAGAGGCAGGCGACTCAGGGGCACTGGTATTTCTTTGTGTTGGTGGCAATCCAAATAACCTGAGAGCAATCGGCATGGTCGTCGGAGGAAGCACAAATCTTGATTCAGGACGCTCGTATATTGTTACACCCATAAACGCAATCTTCGAGCAGCTTGGTTTTACAAAAACAGGGTTCAAAAGTTTCCCCGACAGTAAACATGCACAACAGCAAGGCACTACCCGTGCGCAAAACACAGATTCCAAGATAACTGAAGAAACAGAAAGTATAAAAGCAACACAAAACACACTTCGAAGAACGCTTGAATAATCAGGACAATACAGTATCTGGGCTACGCACACTCGTTGATGCAAGAACAAATGAAATGAAGACTGAATTAAAGGAAATGAAGACTGAATTAAAGGAAATGAAGACTGATATAATCGATTCAATGAGGGACACTATGAATGCTTTTTTTAAGAAGGAGGAGAACGCTAAATAACCAAATCGATATGACACTGCAGGATTTTGATTCAAGTGTATATCCAAAAATCATAACAGTGTCAACATGGAACTAACAGAAACATCAAACATCTTAATAATACCTAAACACGATTCATGTTTATGACTTGTAACTAGGTAGTATAGAAACATACCACACATTCTTGACATGCAGATGGTTGATTTGCAAGCTTACTGAAACGTAAAATAATGGTAATAAACCTTTCTGCTTTGTTTGTTAACGCTGGATATTTTGTTGACCAAAATAAATAGTGTCAGCAGATAAAATTTACATCGATCAATTCTGTAGTGATGCTTAGGGAATATGCAGAAGAGGAAAACATAGAAATCACCTCCGAAAAGGACAGTGCAGAAAACAATTAATAACGAAGCGATCATTATTAACGTTCTGCTATTAAGATAATAATACAGGTGAATTTTAAATACTTGAACTGGGTGGTATCTTTTCTAAACATTTGGTAAATAAATAATATTAAAAACATTGAAACGCCTGTCTTAATGTTTTCACAATAAATGTCTTCAATTAGAAGTGAAACATTTCAGTGGAAATATAGAAATATCACATATGCTTTCGGAATATTATAGTCAAAAGAAAAACTTTTATGGAGTAAATCAGAAAACAATAATTAAAGTAACGATGCAGTTTGTTTTATAAAATAACAAGCATAACAAATAAATTAAAATACTACAAAGAAGAAAATGCATGACCATTGTAGAGCAGAGTTGTATATCTGCTTAATTTTTGTGCCATATAATGTTTATGTGCCATATAATTTGTATGTGCCAAATAATCTGCAAATATATAATCATGTTGAAGTGTTTCTTACTATTCTTAAAGGATTAATAAAAACAATGTCATTAGTCAAATTAGATACCACGTAAAACGCAATGTGCTAAAAAGTAAAACACGTTTAGTATCCAATAACAAACTTTTTTGTTTTGGTTTCAAAATTAAAAACCAAAAAGAGGACACGAAACACTTAACCTGAACTCAAGAAAAAAGATACAAAACCTAATTCTCCATTGAGAACAAATATATCATTTATTAAATTAAAACTATAACAGCCTAAAATATACGCTAACCTGAAATCAAAGGACAAATCTACCAAATATATCAATTGGTCACATCTCATTGCTTAACTAAATCAGTTACAAAAATAAAGCATATCTTCATAGAAAAATATAACAGAATTATCCGCAAAATTTCATATCCAAGAAGATTAAAAACCAATCTTCGATGCAAATGTTAATTTCTCAAAACTTGTGTAAACATTAAAAGGCACACACAGGTTATATCTATCTATTTATCTATCTATCTATCTATCTATCTATCTATCTATCTATCTATCTATCTATCTATGGAAAACGTTTGACTAGTTAAAGAAAGTAGCTAATGAGGAGCGGTAAAATATGTACCTAAAATGATGACAAGGGCAAACACTTGCTGGATATGAGAATTTCGCTCAACGGAGGTGATCGTTACGAGAACTTTATTACATCTTATTGTACCAGATATTGTTCTTTTCTCTTTTTCTCTTTGAAAATAAATTTTAAAACCCTACAAGAAAGAAACATATTTCTTTTTGCTATATATATTTTGGAGCATACTCAAAAGTGAATGTAATTTTAAGCATTTAGTCCAAAGTTTGTTGCATATTTCTCCTGGCTCAAGTCGACGCTTCATTGTGGCGCATTTGATTAATATAAACTCTGTGGTCAGGTAAAATTCAGGATGTTCTGTGCACGTTTAAAATGATAGTACTCAATAACAATGAGTATACTCATTAATCAAGGTCACTGCCATTCGACTCAGTGGTGTTCACAAAATGTCCTATCCAAAATACTTTTGTTTATTAAAAAAACACATTTAATTCCGAATCAGAGAGTAATACACACAGTTCATTAAAACCTTACCTAGAGCTTTGTTTAAGGTAAAACTGTTTCTTATAAAATGTGATTTGAGAATGGTGCCATATGTTTAAGCAATCTTGTTCATGATGGCGGCGTTTGGATACGTTTTAATTTTTAATATTAGATTCTCCCCTGCAGCAAATGTTTTAAATTGTTATAATATAATAACAGCTATCAAGGGTAAGTTCCACTATGAATTTAGTTGTGCTATCAAAATATAAAGATGAATGCATACACAATAAGGTCAATAAGCTGGATAAGCTTTATTTCTTTTTGTTTTGTCAACGTGCTTTATGATATTCAATATGAATCTGAGAGTCCTCCTATCGAAAGAAAAATATCTATTGTACTTTCTTTAATATCACCGTATCAGTCTTTTTTCCACTGTTGGCACTTTTTTATTATACAATATTTGTTTTAATGACAATTTTTCTGTCAAAAATCGTTTTTCATGCACTCATTTTATAGTTTGTCATTCATTTGGCAACTTCCTCCACCTTTTCAAATTGTGCATCTTCTTTGGTCCCTCTCAAATTTAGTATGATAGTAGATTTATAACTGTTTACGAATGTGTTTCATTTAAAAGAGGAAATGGGTAATATACTGTCTCTTAACGCAAGAGAACTAGGTCATAGAAAGGTAAAGATGAATCAAAGTTGCTAAGAAAGAAAAAAATGCGCTGTTTATATGGTAACCACTTTGATCGACGTTCTGGAAAGGTATGTAGAGAGTGAATGGGACTACAAATGTCATTTCAGTTCTGTAACAAGTAGGTCTCGAGGAGTTGAAAATAAGTAAATGTCAAAGCCTCTTGAAATTCATATGATGATGTAGGAAATTTGTTCGGATTAGACCTTGAACTTGAAACTCAGCAAACTACACTTATTACTATATATTGTCCAAAAGAAGATTCTTCAAAATTTGTTGACAGAAGAGAAAATATTGCAAAAGAATTGTATAATCCTATTACAGTCGTTTGTGGTAATTGGAATTTACTTTTAGATAGCACAAAAGATATTCGTAATTATCTATATACAAATAATTCCAAATGGATGATTTTTAATCCGGATGTTACAGAATATACATGGATTCAAAAGAATCCATTTGCAATGACTTGTTTGGATTTTTTTCTTGTAAAAGAGAAACGTTTAGGTCATACTGATTCGGTTAATACACGTAGTTATCATAGTTTCCATGTATATAATTCTCATATAATGTTTAATTTCAAATTTTCGAATGTTATGAGAGGCGCCGGATTTTGGAAATTTAATAATTCACTTTAACATGATAAAATATACGTAGAAAAGATTAAAAAAGTTTTGGAAGAATTGAAAGTATTGTATAATATTCAAGGTGATTATTCCAATCAAACAGGTAATGATAGATGTGAAATTGGCGAACAGTTATTTTTGAGACCCTTTTACTACAAATACGATGGAAACATTATATTAAATCAATTTAAATAATGAAAATAGATTAACTTTTATTATGGTATATTGTTGGTAAAAGCACAATAACTTAAACAAAAGGAAATTATATGACATAACTCGGAACACTAATGTACCTAAATTACTTAATAAAGAGACAAATTAACTGGAAAGAGAAATTACTTTATTTAAAGCATCTGAGTGCCTAAACGGTATGAACAACGAAAACAAGGCAAGATCAGGAAGTGGCGGCTTTTAAATTCTTTAAATATACATTGAGAGATTTAGGACAACTTTGGTCAAGCCCGTTTCATCATAGATTCAGAAAAGCGGAGCCGTCCGTACTGCAAAAGGATTGCGTTATTTCGTTATTGCCAAAGGGAGACAAACCTAAAGATTCTTTTAAAACCTGAAGACTAATTACAATACTTAACATTCCATATCAAATAACTTCATCCGTCATACCCAGTTCTATAAAGGAGAATCAAAATGTGTTTATGAAAGATAGATAAATGAAAGGAAGTGGTCAGACTTATTTGTGACTTATTTTATGATACTAACTGCTTTACGGAAGAAAATAACATCAACGGCATAATTTTGCAAGGAGATGTCGAAAACCTTTTCATTTGGTTTCTTGGCAATTCATAGAAGCAGTAATTACCTTTGTCAACTTTGTCCTACAGATCAAGCAGTGGACATCTATATTTTATAATAAAATTAGAACTCGTGCTATCCAAAACGGCTTTAATTCACCTCTCTTCAGGATCGGTTGCGACTGTTGACAAGGAGATCTCAATTCCACTTAATACTTTTGTTAATTCCAGAAAATGTAGGTATCATGATCCGACAAAATAAAAAGATAAAAGGCGCTGAGATAGATGGAAATGAAAATAAAATTGCACAACATGCAGATGGCACGTCGAACAATTCATCGTATGCCATTGCAAACACTCTGAATATTGTCCTAATATTTCTATAAAAGTAAATATTGATAAAACGAAAGCAATTAAAATAGGAGCCCTAAGATTTTCTAAGACTCGGCTACATACCGATCTAAAATAAGATTGGGTTTCAAGATTTACTCTGATGGCCCTGAATTTTCTACAAACATAGATGATATAATATATATTTATTTGATAATAAACTGAAAGATATTCAAAACATATCAGGCGAATGGAGTCGCAGAAAATTAACTATATATGGAAATATATTCGTAATTACATCACTTCCTTTATCCAAAACCGACACATGTGCTCTTTTGCTGCCAGCAGCACGTGTTTAGAAAAAAATGAACAAATATTCTTTACATTTATTTGGAACAATAGACCATATATTTTGTCGTTGGAGGGCTTCAAACGAAACATATAAACTTATCTGTAATATTGCATAAGATAAATGGATTAGAAGATTAACTTTTAATCACTCTAGTTGTCGAAATATCATTGATTATTTTTTCACAAAAATATTATATCCTGTTATACATTTATACATTGTTTTACAATTAAGTTCATAACTAGTAGTAGACTTGCCCAATGATAAAAAACAAGTCCTTAATTGAAAGATGTATTTCAGGTTTGGGCGAAATTTATGAATATTTCAAATGAAGAGATGTTTTCTGACAGTGGAAAAATAGAAATATAGTTATCAAAAGAGTGCAATTTCGTACAGGTCTTGATTATCAACAGGTGTATAAGTTATTTACTTCTTTGGTGTAAAAGAAAAAAGAAGCAAGAGAAATATTTAGCTATATATGACGTATTCAAAAACTACGATTGATGAACAGAAGAATACACAATTTCGTGTAGAATCACTATACATAAAACGTTGCTGTGGCCTAAATTAATCGATACATTCTTATTACTAATTGTTTTATGTTCAAAATAAGTATTAGTGATGACAAGACATGTTGTTCTGTAATTATGATGATGAAACACAAATGGATAAATTCTGGACTTGTAATATTTTCGAACGATTTTTGGAGTGAAATTTAAAATTTTGGTAGGATAAAACTTGAAACAGAGTTAGAAATATCTAAAGAAAAAAAATATTTGGAGGTGTGAGAAATTATGAAAAATATATTTGTGTAAATTTTTAGTGTTTCCGGCCAAACGCATCAAAAAAACTAAAACTCCTGGAACGAAACATAGTTTCCAGGAATTTCAATCTGAACTGAGTGTATCCTACAATTCAGAAGCTAGCAGTGCGAAAGCTGGTAAACCAGAGATGAAACTGCTATGAAACTAAATGGAGTCATGTCATGGCATACTTTAAAAATTACAAGTGGTGTATATGTGTATTCTGAGTAATATCTGTCGTCTGTCAGATGTGTATATATTGTTGCAAAACTTTTTGTGAGGAATGTATAAAAAAGCTGAATATTCCTGGTCAGGTGGAAATGTAGGGCTATCCATAATAAAACTGATTAATGAATGACAATAAAAAAAACAGCTATCAAATAATACCAAAAGACATACATATACATAATGTCTGTCACTTACAGCAAAATTGTATAAATGTATATTGATTTGTCCAAGATTAATTTGACGTTTTATTCACGAAAAAGCTTTTACTGTAACTAAATACTAACTTCCGGAAGGAAACTGATGTTTCAGTTTAGCAATATACAAGCAGAGGACGGGCACCTGCATTTTATGTATCCACACTTAACTCCAATTTGTCCAAATCTAACATTGATGCAGTTCAAACCTATGCACAAAATCGCAGCTGTAAACGTTGTTCTAAGATTTTCGTCTATGTTACGGCAATTAGTATTGCCCAGTTCCAAAAAGTGAATACACTCTCGAACCCTCTCACTTACTTCAAAACAAATGTCAAATAACAAAACAACCTATATCCATAATACATAACAAATATATTACCGGAAGGTTTTACTGTCTGTCATTTTGTTACCAGGGTTCAAATATGTCCTCATAAAAATGTGTTAACACCAAAATGTTTGGATTCCTTAAATAGTAACAGAGTTTTTTTTTTAAAAATGTGTCTTACCTAGAAAACTGGTACTAATACAGAATTTGGTGCCAACACACACATCTGCCCTAACACAAAAACAACGTGTATTTCATGGTGCCAACACACACATCTGCCCTAACACAAAAACAACGTGTATTTCAACAGCACGATAGTAAATTAAAAGCTGGCTTCACTGGGGCGACAGACTAATTTGACTGCAAATGCAGGATCAAGTTAGGGTCAATAAAGCTCAAGTTTACATCACTGTTTCATCCTTCATCAAATCTACAGACAGGTTTATCTTTATGATCAAAATGTGTGTTATTTTAGTGTTATTGGAGATGAATGTTTATGCACGTTTCATTCTGTTTATGTGTCTCTTTATATTTTTTTAAATTGTATCTGTCTTTGACACACACACACACGTATATATATATATATATATATATATATATATATATATATATATATATATATATATATACGTGTGTGTGTGTGTGTGTGTGTGTGTGTGTGTGTGAGAGAGAGAGAGAGAGAGAGAGTGTGTGTGCGTGTTACGTCGGGGTTTACTACAGTTTGTTTTTTAACGTACAATTGAAAAATTGTATTCCCTCATTGCGGAAACAAAATTAGCTGCTTCTCCGATGTCTTACGTCAAGATAGTAGCATGTATGTAGCGGTGTGCATATTCTGACTTCTGAGTCAGAAGCGTGTGTCTTTGCCTACCTGTGGCCTTTTTGGCAAATTAATATGTTGCATAATGGTTTCTCATCCATGTGCGAATAGTTTCGTCAGTCGCTCCTTAGCTATGTCCACTTTTGGGTGAAGGCGAGCTCATTTCTGACCATGGAGTCCATATAAATGACTCGTGGAAAGCAGATGTCAGTAAAGTATATCTGAACTTCTCTTCTCTCCGTCGCAGGTACGTAGTGCCTAATATTTCTCAAATTCTAAATTTTGCCACGTTTTTCTTTGTCAATTTTAAATTCTTTTTATTTTATGTTATGTCAAGCATAGTGATATAAATGTATAAAAGTATTATTTTTAAATTCTCAACAATTGCAGTTTTTTTGTTCTTAAAGTGTGGAATTTAAAAAATAAAATATAGTGTCACGGATTGCTCAACTTTTGTTAAAATTTTATACTTATTACTTAGGAAAACGTAATAATTATAGCAATTTTTTGTAATGTATTACTTGTGCTTATAGTATTAAATCTGTTATTGGAAAAGATTTCCACTGCCAACTTCATGCTGTATAATTATGTTGTTTTCTTTTCGGAAATGAACTCTTTATATTTTAAAACGTTATAAACCTTGGTTTTTTGGCATTTATAGTCTAACATTCGAAATCGTGTGATTATTTTAATTCATACACAACAATTTGAGTATTAATCAGAAATATTTCTTTTCTAATCAAGCTCGAGTATTGTTAGAGACGAGAAGTGTTACTCGCTGGAGTAACACCTCTCGACCGCGGGACATACTTTCAACAAAACAATTCTTTATAAATCAATTCTTCGTACTAATTAATGACTCCAACGTTAATGCGTTTGCAGTAGTTGGATCTTCAGAATGCAAAGACGGCAATTTTATGGTGATGAACAGTATTTTGTACCAGTGAAAACAAATAACATTATTGAAGTTGTTATATTACAGTTGGTGAAGATGTTAAAATTTCTGAACAATATATAAACTATGTACAACAAAAAAGTTTATAACATATTGGTCAATGTAAAGGTAATCGCATGCATGTGTGTCTATGTTGTATGCAAGTATCCAAAACATATCTCAGTTTAGACACAAATTTATTGTTCAAAAGGTTATTCAAATGCTTTTTTACAATAATGTATGTAAACACCATTGACATTAAATTATTATCCTGATTTTTAAATATATTTTATTAACTCGTTTATTTATTTCAATATGCAGATATTTTTGTCCATATAAAGTGGATTTTTAGAAACAAGTTCTTTTTTACAAGAATTGTGTGAAACTAGTTGCATAATACTGTATGCCATAGCTTCATAGAGCGTATGATAGTATTATTCAACGTGTTTCACATTCATGTCAAATGAACACTAGTTTAACATTATACTTGCAACATCACTTTAAAAACTTTCCATTATTCGGTGACACTGATACTCGATGTTGCTAAACAGCTCTGGCGCAAGTTCAATACGCGACAGCCATCACATGTTGATTTCGGAAATAAACTTCCAAAAATGTCTTTTCTCGATTTAACCTCGTTTTTTAATGAATTCACTGCAGGTAAGAGGACAATATAGATATTTTAATGCTTAGCCTAACAGATCTGATACTGTCATAGTAAATTATTGATTTTTGTTGTCAAAAGCAAATGCTAAAATAACAAAAAAGATAACTCAAAAAAAGGATGACCCCTTGGATCAAACGGTCTGTGCAGGTAATGGCGTTGTTTACTAGCTTTATCTATGGAGCAATTTGAGTTTAGTGAACGATTTGTATTGTATAACGTAATTACAGAAATATCTGTTCTGGTAGAAGGATATGACGTTTTCCGATGAGGGTTTGTTTCATGGCTTTATACGCTGTCTAGTTCTAACTGCTAAGTTTACCTGATTAGTACAAAGTGTAGTATAATATAACTAAAAACAAGAATAGAGCATCAAAAATTCAATTTGCCACGACACAAAAAAAATACAACAACAACAAACAAGCCCATTCTAGAAAAAATACAATTTAAGATTTTCTGTATTTCAGAAAAAGCAATTGCTTCTGAATATAACGAAGTTTATTTCAAGGAAATATTTTGAATATTAACAGATACAATGGTTTCACTGCATAATTTACAACGTTTATCATGTTTGAAATCCAATCCTTCTGTATCACGTCAAACAGCATATTAAGGTTAGAGAGAGTTTCCATGTACTAAAATAATTTTATTCAATGACACGCTGGAGACCAGAATTTTTTATCAGTTTTAATTGGGATTTTGGTGTTTACTTAGGTCTTGTTTTCGAGAGGTTTTATTGCATTCTTCACGTATTGAGTTCACTCAAGATAAAACGTATCTTGTCTAATTTTGAAAGATATTCATTTATAAATTTAGTAGACATGATGACTTTATTTAATTAAAAAATGTTTTGACTGACAACCAGTTTATGTTTTTCAATCTTTCTGACTAACTTACGGGACCACTTCTTTTATGTTTAATGATTTAACCTATGTGATTCCGTTTTTCTTTTCTTAGGTATGAATTTGATTATGTCACATGATGAATGTAAAAAAATATATATATATTTCGTGTTAGTCACCCCCTATATCTATTGTAAATATATTAGCGACAGCGTATCCTGCACATGTTTATCTTTACTAGGTATGTATTGTCATTTTGTTTGAGCCGCTTGAGTTTAGTGGTGAGAGTGCTGGACTCGCGACCAGAAGGTTCCGGGTTCGAGTCTTGCCATCGGACCAGCTTGGATAAGTAGTATATACATTGTATAACCTATATCAGATGACATACTCCCACCACCACCACCACCAAAAAAAAAACAACTTATTTTCATTTTTTTAAAATCAACACATTACCACTCACCTCCACAAAACAAAATTAAAATTGCACAAATATCAACCATGAACCCAAGACCAGTATAAAATCTTTCTCTTTACAGCAACACCCTACCCTACACTATATTTTGTTAGCTGTTATATTTCCTAACTCAGCTGATATACCCACAAAATTCAAGCTTATTTTCATTTTTCAAAAGCAACGTCCTACCCTCAACGTCAAAACCATTACTTCATAAATTAGTACGCCCTACTGCTTTTCCGCCTACAATCGAGTGTAGCGAGGGATGAATACCGCCATTTTCTCTCTAATTCAGATACTATTAGGGTTTTAATAAGTACTTGGCATTTTATATCATGTGGTTGCAACCAACTAATTGTTTATGAACTAAGAAACCAGAATATGTGTGGTGGTATATTCAAAAAGGTCATTCAAAGAATGAAGGTCGCTGATTGGCTGAAAATAATTACCGAAAACAAAAACTAACGTAATTTTTTGGGAATAAGCCTACGTATGGGTATTTTATTTGTATCGCTGTCGCTCACAGGTATTGCTAAATGTAAAAGGGAAGATCTCACCGAGCCGGAATTTTGTAGTCTGCACATACAAGGGGATTTTTCTCAAAAATGACGCGCACCATCTCATTTTCATCGTTGTAAAAGTTACCTCTTGGATAGATCGTTCAAAGAATGTAAACGTATCCTGCCTATCTCACCAAGAAAGTATAGTAATTTAGCCAAACATTAACATTGAGGTCTATGGGAACTGAATTAGTTGTCTGTGCCCAATAGCAATAAACACACCAGTGCAAAAGGACCGGCATAAACTTCGCACATTCCCTTTCTCATCCGTTTTATCAGTTAGAGTGAATTTGTTTGTACTTTAGAAATAACTCGTCTGTTGTGTACGTTTTAGACGTTTTTACTCATTTTTGTCACCTTGGATTTTAAAAACAAGTATCTGGGGATAGCTTAACAAAATGCCGTGCAAAGCAATTTCTCAGCCACGCTATTAAAAACACGCGTCTATCTGTCGTAAATTGGAGCACATAAATGTATGCTTAACAATTCTCGACAGTAAAAGGTGGAACTAGCTGATTGTGATTATTAAAGATTTAGAAAAAAAATAGAGATTTTTTTTACTAAAGTTTATCTAAAACTGTTGCATTATTCCCTATTTCGTCAAACTGGGTACGAATATCCGGACAAAACCGGACCACTAAACAAGGCTAAATGATCACTGTCCGTTAAGTCTGGTTTCCTGCTTCTATAATCTGGCAATTTAATACCTTTTTTAAAATTTTGCTATATTTTTTATCGATGCTCTCAAATATTTTCTTCTGATTTTATTACGCGCGGATCTCTCTCCATCTACGCAACAATGACATAAATGATCGAGTAAACATCTTTCTTTGATAATAGTAAAAAATTTAACTCGCGATTTCATTAACGCCGATAGATTTGGTATCGCAAAGGTGGTGAAAATTTAAGTCTGCGAAGGAAAAATAGGTTCAGAGATTTACTTCTCTTTTGTATGACAATCAGTGTACACGTACTACTTTATATAAACATTTCCTAGACATACCCCTCTAAAGGAAGAAAGGCAAACACCACATTCGGTGACACTAAGTAGTTATTTTTAGAAACGCAACAGTTTTGAATATTTTCTATCTTCTAGAAGTAATGATCCTGGAGTAGTAATGCGTGGCTCTCTGCAGACAATGGGAACTTAGTATAGAAAATGGCACTCTGGCGACAACAGGAACTTAACATAACGGCCACCATTTTGGACGTATGACACAATGTCATAATGACACTTACTACAGTGTTGCAGGTCAGCCTTCCTATCGGTCTATAAACATGGAAGCGGAATAACCTTTGTCCTTTCAAAGTACTAGATATACACGCTAAATAGAAGATCATACCTAATAATCTGGTGACGCAGGGAATATAACATGGGTCGATAGTACTGTATAGGGTCAATTGAAATTTAACATTAGGCCACCATTATGATGGGTCTGTATGGGTTCAAGGGAAAATATCGGACTGTATGGGGCCAATGGAAAGCTAATATTAAGCCATAGGTTTAACATTAGTCCATGGGTTTAACATGATGGATATGTTTGGGGACAAGGGGAAATGTAATGTTAAAAGAGTTCACAGCTTTAACATTAGAATGACACACTGGAGACAATGTGATTTTAAAATCGGAAAGGCACTCTGCAGACAATGTAAATTTAGCATTATGGCCGCCATGGGGCTATCTGGAGACAATGGGAATTTAATATTAGTCCCTCGGTTTTACTTTAAAATGACAAAAAAGTCACTCAGAGGACAAGGAGAACTGTAATGTTAAAAATGTCCATAAGTTTAACATACACTTTTACTGACCACTACCCAGTTATCTACTATCCAACACACAGTTATCAACCATCCAATACCCACACCTTGACTGACAAGTACCCCACACCTACAAACCCACACGCCATTGGACTGACCTACGCCCAGTCAACTATTGACCAATACTCTACACCTACTTACCCACACGCCATTGGACTGACGAACACCTAGTCTTCTCCTGACAAACACCCCACACCTGCTAACTCAAACGCCATTGGACTGACTAACACCCAGTGATCTACTAACCAACACCTCACACCTACTAACCCACACGCCGTTTGACTGACCAGCACCCTCACTTACTAATCATCAGAGAGCAGGATGTAAAAAAAGGAGGATGAAATAGAAAAAAAAACCTTATAAACAAAGCTAACATTTCCACTATTACCCCTATCCCCTATAATTTCCTTATCGTCCCCTTAGAATAATTGAAGTGTAGGGAGAGAAAAGGGGTAAGAATATACACACAAACACACTTATACACTATCACACACAAGGGTAGAAAGTGAAAGGAGAGAAAAAGGTACATTTCTCTTTGTCTCCAAACAGACCCATCACGATAAACCTATGGACTAATGTTAAACCTATATACATATGTTCAATTCCCATTTTCTCGATAAGTCCCATCATTTCCCTTGATCCCATACAGACCCATCACAATGCTGGCCCAAACGTTAAATTCCCATTTACTCCATGCAGTCCTATCTACCCATGTTAAATTCCATGTGTCACCAAATTCCTAGGTATGATTCTATATTTGGCATGTATTTTTAGAACTTGGAAAGTACGATGATTATTCCAATTCTATTTATATAGACCAATAGGACGGCTGACTCAACCTTGTAGCAAGTGTCATTTTGGCATAATGTCATACGTCCAAAATGTCAATTTTCCATTGTCCCCAAAGTGCCATTTCCTATGTTAAATTCCCATTGCCCCTAGAGTGCCACATATTTATTTTCTGGAATTATTACATAGGCTCCAAGTCATATAAAATATTCAAAATATTTGCGTTTCTCAAATGATAACTCAGCGTCATTGAATGTGGTTATATAAAATCTGTGGCAATTGCCTGTCTTCTTTTAGAGAGACATGTTTGACAAATGTTTATATGAAAGGACTGCGTGTAAAAAAAAGGGAAATAAATATTGGGTCCTCTTTCTCCCTCTTCATATTGCTACTTTCTGGATTACCTCCCTTTGTCAAAATCTTGCTGCAATATGCGTCCAGATTCCTTTAGCTTAGGATATACACTATATATATACATAGAAACCAATTTGCTTTTGCATATTTGAAGACGTTTCAGAATTAAAATGTTAACAATTTATCATTACAGTGGGTTCCCAAATTGAAATAAATTCCTCAAATCTTCAAAACGGTAATCGCGAGACAACTATGGTTTTGCGCGAGGTTTCAATGAGAATTGCTGTAAATTTGACTTCATCTTATTTGAAAGAAAGCTATAGAGAAGAGACGAAAAGAAAAGGAAACAATAGCTGATCCATGTGGAGGGGAATATAAAATAAAAAAGACACAGAGCTATAACAGCTTTTTTTGCAAAGTTCAAGTGTGACCTCATTCTTTATCGTGTTATCATCACCTTCTAGAATTGAACTTATTACAACAATTAAACAAAGATGTCGGATGTATGTGGGCTGCTCAAGAGTTAAAGGTATTGGGGATTGAAAGGCACATTATTTAATTAAATTTAAATCTAAATGAAAGTTTTATAAAATATCGGTGTTGGGAGTAATCCAGACACAAATCCCCCACGCTGCCCCAACACACACACACACACACATACACACACACAATTAAATCTATAACAGTGATTATGTCACTTTTTTTCCTTCATATTCCAGGTTATTATATAAATGAGAAACAACTACATGCTGAGGACACTCAACAGCAATATATTCTCCCGGATCATATAACTCATTGAAATGCTGTTGAAAATCCTGAATATTTTGACAGAACTACGGATGATGTATTTGTTAATAGACCTACCAAACCCAAAGTGGCCTCTAAACCAAAGTGATTAGTTAATTACTATTTTAACGACATTGGGTTGGGCCAGCAAAGTCCTGAGGGTCAATCATTATTAACTTCAAATTTAAGCTCTGAATCCAATGTGTCGCAGTGCTGTATATGAACAGAATTGCTTATTTGCATAGAAGTTTCGGATGCATTGTCAGCATTTAACTCCGATAAAAAAAACTGTTCAGCTAAACGTAGACTTGTACTTACCAACTGTTCAGAAAACTGTAGACTTGTACGTACTGAACGTGGTAACAATTGTGATATTTTACGACATATAATGTAGTGCCTATGTTTAACATAAGCCAATCTAGTAAATGAGCTCGATTACTTTTAAATGCTCTTTTAAACTCGTGTTACTTGTTTATGTGAGGAAACTCTGCTTAGTTAGATGTTAATAAGCAGCATAGACTAAAATGTATTTACTGCCAACCATGGATTCAATGAAGAATAATGGTACACCAGTAAATAAGACAAAATGTGGCACCATAATGTACTGACGGGATATATGGAGGCGGTCTACAGATAGTATGTACTCCTGAGAGAGTGACGGGTGTAAGGTGAAGTTATTTGAATTTGCAACATGCACAATGAAGAGAATGTTGGCATACCTCTATGCTATTTCCATATACTGTGGCTGGATTTTTTTTACATATTGTACTTGTGGAAATTGTACATGATCTAGGCACACAACTGACCGCTCCAATGTGCTCGAAAAATCAGCCTGAATTAGTCCAAAGTACACTATTTTTAGCAGTTAGTAAAATAGGGAAAACGAATTTTGCCAGAGAATGCAATACCAGCTTCTGAAAGGACAATGAATGAATTACAAAATATAAAAAAGTAAAACAAGTTATCGGATCTTTTTTTTTCAATTTACCTTTGAAGTCCAGGAAGTGAAAATGACCAAGCGGAGATAGCACTTTTTGATAGGTGCACATCTGAAGTAAGACCAAGCTGTTTACTCTATATCCCAAATTGCACCCGTCAATCATACATCAAAATAAAGATAATTAAAAGTTCTTTTAATAATACCTAAGATATATAAGGTCTTTTTTAAATAGCCAGGATAACCAGTGAGGAAAACCTGGGACATTATTTTTCTTTAAAAATCAAACCCAATGCAAAATACGAAAATGTAGAGCGCCACCTTAAAACAAATATGAAAATTTGTGCAATTGCTTTTCTCTTTCTCATATCATCATGTGCGATTTTCTCAACAAAATGGTATATTCTAAAGACCGCCACGACTGACTGTGTCAAAGGCTTTTGTAAGATCATTGAATGTCGTGTACAGGTTGGAGTTCTGTTACTGACATTTCTCCTGGAGTTGACGAGCTGCAAACACCATTTATGTGGTCCCTCGTCCTTTCCTGAAGCCACACTGACTCTCCGGCAGGATCCCGTGATCAATGTTGAGCACAAGGGGATTCAGCAGAATTCTGGAGAGGATATTGCCGGCTATTGACAGCAAGGAGATGCCCCGACCGACGAGAAAGTATGGTGACTCTGCACAACTTTCCCTCACTTAAATCCAACTCACGTGCAAGTAATGACATCATTCCCCTCCCCCTAACAGATACCTTCAAGTCATGTGGCGATGGGCGAGCGGCAAAGCAGCAGGTGTGGATATATTGGGAGCTGTAGCTGCAGACCTGCACACAGGTGGCTCAGGGCATATGGTCGCTTTTCACGCGACCGAAGCAGCTCTTTTTATGATCACACTGCTCACCTCCATAGCATGAGGAAGGGGCTAATGCAATAATAATAATAATAATAATAATAATAATAATAATAATAATAATAACAATAAACACTTGTATTCCTGCTACATATGAAAGCAGTTATGCAGTTTTTCGTTATATAAGTTAATTTTGGAATATATAGTATCAAGGTCTTGGCTGCAAATGTAAAAGAATATGATAAATTGTACTGGAAACTTTGAAAGTGTCATCGATAAACCAGAAAAAGCTAAGTATGATTACTTACACACTCCTAAATGATTACATAATAATAGTGCAAGCCTCCAAAACATATTCCTTTTGATCTCAATATGTTGAAAACTAATAGATTGCCCACAAATCTGTACTGCCGCCTCAAAGTAAGTCACTAATTAAATCAGTGTTATTTATTTATTTATTTATTTATTTATTTATTTATCGGGCGTTGACATTAGTGCTCATTTTAAATAAAATTTGTGAAACGTGTGGAATGATTTCTATCTCTTGGTTTTGGTTTTACTTAAGTCTTGACTGGTGCCACAAATTTCATTTGAAATGAGCACAACTGAAAGATTTTAAATTGGCAAGCGAATATAATCTCACTTTTATTTTCACCTTTTGTATAAAATTTTGTTACGCAAAGAAGTTTTTGAATAGTTGCCGATTTGCAGTTTCCTGAATAGTTTGTTCATTTTAACTCCTTGTAGTAATTAACCTCTCGACCAAGTGCGACTAGTGTCAATCAACTATTGCATAACATAAACTCCAGTGGCTCGCTGACCAGTCTAATTACCCAGCTAGATGTGAATGTTTACCTAATAGCATTTTTCTCCACAAGCTAGGTCCGTCAAGTGGTCTGTCAGGAGTTGTGGGTCACTTATACGACGTGTACTATGTAGCATATACAGTTTCAAATCTCTTTAACTTAGACATTTGTTGTTCAATTTTACGAAATTGTTATACACTTGTTTAAAAGTGCTGTCAATCATCGTGATTTTTTTTTCAAAGCCACCCCCACCCCCCGAATTTCGAATTTTTAGGAATTTAGGAAACAGCTAAAGTCGAGAGTCAATTGGCTTCCGCGCAATAATATAAGTCGATTAACTGTTCCAAAATAAATCTTAATAAATATACACAAATAGACAATAAATGTACAACCTTAAACCCCCAATGAATCCATGGATGCATCCAAGAAATAGCACAGAAAAGGTGGTGTCATCGTTGCATGTTCCACTAGTAAACTTGGCGACGGGAATGTAAAGCGATATTTATCACAGGCATTTACCACCTGTGTAGCTATAAATTATGGAAGTCACCTTAGTTCTATACATGTGTGTATGTGTATATATGTACGTTGTTCATATGTCTGTTTTATATTGTTTGTTGATTTTGTAGTTCATTCACTTAGTTAATCATTTTGCTTGGTTGTGCTCTTGTTTCTTAAGCTGTTATTCATCTCGTACCTCTTTATTAGAGGAATAAAGGGATACTGGAATATTCCGTAACATAAAGACTTTTAACAGCTGTTCTTGTGCATGTTCAAGTTAGGGTCCTCATTATTCCTTATGTTCTTAACCTCTCTTTGATTTAACCCTGTAACTAGATAATACGAGTTGAATTACTCAGTATTTTATGGTTTTGATTGCTTTTATACTATTAGGCTTGCTCAGCTGTGATAAGTTTGACAGTTATAGCTATAGGATTACCCAATAATTACAAGGGGTCATTTATTCAGTTACTCATGCCATTTGCTACTTGAAAGGAGCAATTCTTAATATATAGCATAGCAATGGTTAGCAATTAGCTATATTTGTATCTAATAGACAGCATTATTAGTGAGTGTGAAGGTGATGGTGATGATGGTGACAATAATAATACCTAATTATTAACGGTGTTGTTGCTTTTTATTATCATTATTGTTATTGTTACTATTGTTATTATTATAAAAAGAATCATTTTTACAGGCACGTACAAGACAATATTTGGCTATTACTTCTTAAAGGAATACCTAAGAACAATATTCCAATCCCTATTATTTGTTTGTGTACATGCATGCATTTGCTTATCACGGATTATGGTTTGTATAAATCATACTCACATTGTTTTGTAGTAGTTCGTAATTATATGTGTATATCCAACACTCTGGTATAAGGCACTAGTTTGATCCACCATATGATGATTTTCATCACCCAGGTGGTAATGGTAATAGTTACACTACTATAATTTTTAATTTTTTGTATAATGTGTAATTGTGAATGTGTTTGAACTTGGATGTTTATGTCATGTCTCTCAGTTGATTAGGGTGTACTCAAATATTTTTGTCATTTTACATTACACCTGTGTTGAAATTCTAGTTGAAATATTAAATTACGAATAATCAAAATTAAAATTTTATCAATGACTGTAATGAGTCTGTACAGTTCCAGTTTAAAAAGGTTAACAAAAAATATAAATAAATAAACGCACGGTATTGATGAGATTTAAAACATATAGGGAGACTGAATATTGTTTCTCGTGTGTTTTTAGCCATAAATCTAGTAATAGTGCTGATATCACCATTCTTTTTAGAATAATTTAGAATTTTTCATCCAAAGAATAAGATGTGATAGTGATGGTAGATACATTGTATTAGATATATTGATTGATGGTAATATAATCATTTAGGTCAATCTATATGGTCACAAGGATGATAATCCCGACTTCTTTAAGAATCTGAAGACAAGATATTGTTAGTTTTTATAATTTCATCTATTATCATTTGTGATAACTGGAATGTTGTTCAGGACATGGAACTTGATACATATAGCATTATTCATAATAGAAATTCCATGTCCCAAACAGCAGTCAAGGATATCAAGAATGAACTCGAGTTACTAAATCCATGGAGAGTAATAATCCAGATGCTAGATTGTTTACTTAGATTCTATAAAACAAAGCAGAATCGATTATTTTCTGATCTCTGGTGACATGTTTTCATATTTCACTGATTCAGCTCTTGTTCCTGGGTACAAAACAGTCCACTCTGGCATAACGTTAACTTTATCATTATCTACACAACCTAGAGGTCATGGTTGTAGGCAATCCAATGCAAAACTATTAAGATAAAAGGAAAACACTAACTCAATTAAAAATGTATTTTAAAAAGTTGAATAGTACTATCTTGAGGGTGATAAATATGATTCACTACAAGTAAAGCTAACATGTAATGATCAGCTCTTTTTTGATATTCTTAAAATGAAAATTAGAACTGAAGCAATTGAATATGCACAGGCATAGGTAAAACAAGAAATACAACATGCTAAAAGAATTCAAGCTTACATTTTAGGCCTAAACAAATCACATAATAAAAAAATGATACCGAGATTACAAATAAACAAAGCGAACTAGAAGAAATAAGAATAAAACATATAGAAGGAGTAATGTTAAGATCAAAAGCAAGATGGTATGAATTTGGTGAAAAGAATTCAAAATACTTTCTTAACCTGGAAAAGAGTAATTACACTAATAAAATATTGAAGGAATTAATTTTGGATGATGGGAAAAGGTTACCAGACCAAAATGAAATATTGAGTCAACAAAAAGATTTTTATGAAAAAACGTTATCAAAGCAAAACTAATAGTAATCTACAAACAAATGAACCCTTCTTCATGCATGATAAAAAAACTTACAATTGCTGAGAACAACTCGTGTGATGATAAGGTTACCTTTACTTAGTGACTGAGTGTGGTTTAGCACTGAAAACATGAAAAATTAAACTAGTCGTGGTTCTGATGGATTTACTGTTGAATTTTATAAGTTCTTTTGGAAATATTTGGGGATACATTTGGGTATATATAGCTACATTTTGGATATGAAAACAAAACTGTGTCTAATTTTTAGTCTCAGTGAATTATCACATGTATTCCAAATTGAAGATAAAGATAGAAGATTTATCAAAAATTCGAGACCAGTTTCATTAATAAATGTGGACTACAAAATAGCATCAGCTTCAATATAAAATAGGTCTAAGAAGGCAACTCCATCTATTATAAGTGATACCCTGAAAGGTTTTGTGAAAAGGAGATTTATTGGTAAAACACTAGAATTTTATATAATTTTATGAACTACCTCGATGAAACAGTTGTCTCCCCTTCTTATATTAATTGATTTTGAGAAATCATCTGACTCTGTCTAGTAAACTTTTTGGAAAATGATCTGAAATCTTTTAATTTTGGCGCTTCTATTTGTCAGTGGTTTACAGTATTTTTCAACAGGTTCAAAAGCAGCGTCATCAGCAATGGTAGGACATCCCAGTTATTTCATCTACAGAGAGGGTGTCGTCAAGGAGACCCATTAGCTCCATTCGTATTCATCATTGGGATAGACCTGTCCATTGAACTCAAAAAGAACAGAAATATTACTGGCATTTTATATCATGACAAAGAATGTAAACTGGGTAAGTATACTGATGATGCTTTTTTACTATTGGATGGCTCTCCACAGACTTTTAGATCTACCATCGGAACTCTTATGGATTTTGCATCAGTTTCTGGTTTACTTTGTATCAAAATCTAAAGCTATTTGGATAGGAAGGAACAAATGTTCAGAAGAAAAAATATGCCCAGACATTGAAATAATTTGGTCTACTTCTTCCTTTGAACTTTTAGGAAAAGAGTTTTCTTTGAACGTATACGATATGTTAGAGCTAAATTATGCAAAAAAGTTAACAGAAGACAAAAAAAACTTCGGGGTATTGGGTGAGGAGAAATCTGTCCACTATTGGAAAAATAACTTTGATCAAATCAATGACTTTGCCAACATTTATTAATGTCTTCTCAACATTGCCTAATCCTCCATTATATATAGAAAATGAACTGAACAAAATATTGTTTAAAAATTTATTTGGAGTGGTAAAACCGAAAGGGTAAATAGAGATAGACCTGTACATGGCGGCAGAGACATGGTTAATGTTCATCCTTTTATTCGATACATACAGATCACACAGATTAAACGCTCTGTTGCAAATGAAGAAGGTCTTTGGCAGAAAATGGTTAAAACGCTAATTTTAGAAAACTTTGGAGGCATCCGGATATTAAAATTACATGTATTAGTAATAAATTTTGGCAAGATGTTATCCATGCCTTAGTAATATGGAAAAGGGAGCCCTCATCAGTGAAAGTACACTAGTTACAGAATATTCTAAAATTTTTTGATAATAATAATTTACATTCCTATACAAAATGGAGGTCAAATGGAATAACATCCTTTGATAGTCAAGAATCGTTTTTAAATTCTAAAGCACAACGTCCAGATGCCGACACTAATCATTACATTGCATATTTCTCAATTATTTCAACGCTTTATACAAAAAATGCAAAATATTTAGCAAAGTTGTATAATAAAACGTTTACGTTCGAGAAAAAGTGGGCCATTTTTTAAAAAAACTTTAACAACTTGTAGAACGCTACAGCTAAACATGTACCTATTTTTAAGTGTGTAATTTTATGTTTCATTTTCCAATCTGAGTAACACCCAATTTTTCTTGATGTGTGTTAAGACTCGTGTATATTCTTCATTGGTGACTGAGTGTGTGTGCTTGTGTATGTGTGTGTGTGAGAGACAGACAGAGAGACAGAGAACGAGAGTTTTTGAGATATTTATTTGTATGTACAATTTATATTTATTAATATAGACTGTGTAGACGAAGAATTAGGACTTCTCAACAATTACGCATATTTCCTTTGCCACTGTGCCAGGTGGTGCTAAGGGAATTTTTGAAAATTCATGACACTCAAGTTCCGTTAAAATAAATATTTAAAAAAATATAATTATTCTATACAAAACATCTTCGGAAGGAAATAAATTTCCCCAAAACCTTTGTTTTCATTATCTCCATTGTTTATTACTGTCGTTGCTAATAATAATAATAATAATAATAATAATAATAATAATAATAATAATAATAATTCCAAGCATCCACACTCTGCTGATGAAATCACAGATGAGATGGGCAGGTCACGTTTAACGAAGATGTCAGAAGAGCGACTACCAAAGAAGATCTTCAACGGTAAGCTGAAAGAGGGAAAGCAATCTCAGTGTGGTCAGAAGAAACGCTTCAAAGATTCCCTCAAGTCATCCGTGAAACATTTCAACTTTGAACTGAGGAGAATTACGGAGGCAGTGCAGAAGCGCGAGCAGCGTAAATCTCTGAACTGCGACACTTCCTCTATTGATCAAGCAACCACAGGCGACATCTCCTGTGCAGTGTACCACAGACAGTTCAGAGCAGAAAATGGCCCAATAAGCCACTCACGTATTCACAGAAACCATGCCATGTTCATCTTCGAACTCGAAGAACGAACAGCAATTATTATTATCATTATTATTATTATTATTATTATTATTATTATTATTATCATCATCATCATCATCATCATCATCATCATCATCATTATTTCAACATTTTCAAACATCTGATGAACTTCAATATGGTCACAAGGAAATACAGTGACCGTTATGGAGAAATTGAGAGTCATGCAAGATTTAGAATAGCGGACCAATTACCCACTTTCCCCAAAACCTTCCAAGTTATTGACTTCTCCCCCTTCCCCGGCCAATACTAATAGGCTTGCCTGCTGTCCAATCTCACTGATAATTCCTTCAGTAAAATATTTTGATGATGAAAATATGAGATGTTTACGATACTTCTATTGTCTCTTCTAACAGAGTTGCTAATTTGGTATCGTTTTGTTTTCAAATCGTACTATTCCGATTCCATACCGTTTGCTAACGCGTCATTTGAACACCATTTTTGGTATCATTTCTTTTACAAATTGTACCATTCCGTTCCATGAAGCTGGCGATGCATTGATACAAGGAGTTAAGCAGAAGAACTGTATTGTTATTAAAATCCGCCAGTATCACTTGACCCTGTTTTTAAATATGTAACACCTGTATAGCAGGGATTCTTTATCACCAGGCCCTTTTATCTCCACAAATTCCTCAATCTCAACAAGACATTCTTTCAAAGGCTTTTCTGTTCTTGATATCAGTAAACTTTCACGTTCATTTCTGCATATTACCCTGCCAATATCAGACCCCTGGGCCAGGACACACTGGATTTGTGGATCACCATAGAGATAATTGATGTAAGAACGTTTCCATTTTTCATTTAGGACCAACAAGACATCATAAAAGTTCTTTTGGTGAAACTCTACGTTGATATGACCATCCATTGAGGAGGAGTAGCAATAGTAAGATGGCCATTGTAGCCGCTATATTGGTTTTAAGACTGGACCCATCTTCATTTAGGATCAGTTAGACATCATAATAAGTATTTTGATGAAAACCCTGATCAGCACCATTTTCATGTAGGACCAACTAGACCTTAGGATGAATGTGCGTAAAGTTTTATGGCAATCCTCAGAGTAGTTCAGGAGTAGTGATAACAAACTTGTACTAAAGGACAGTCAGACTACAGATGGATGATGGATGGACAATGGGCAGATGATGGATGACAGACAACAGGTCATCCCATAAAGTCTTCTGGTCTATGACCAGTAGACTTAATTAGTATCACCATAAAGAAACATGATTTTCACCATCTTTGGTTCTTTCAAGTAATGATTTTATTGTTTTGTTTTGGCCAACTGAAAAAGTCTGAGTCAGGTCTGATACTACATGTGATTGAAGGATGCTTCATGCTGATTGGTACATCATCTTGCCAATGTCTGTGATATAGTAACAACGACAACTGACTTCTCGGATGGGTACCACACGTCAATGAACTATCATGTATCAAACATTCCAATGGACTGCTGTCCAATATCATCACCTTGCTAGATGAAAATGTTTACCTAAATTATTTTTTTCAGGTATCAACTTGTAGTCAGATAAGAAGCTGTCCAAATGAGTGGGTAACCAGGACAGATTTCGCTATATAACATGTATAATTCTGAATATTTATAATGCTGAATTTTTTCATGAAATTTTAAGAATATTTTCACCACTGACTTAAATATAATCAACATAATTCTTCTGTAGGAAGAAAATCACCAATTATTATTCAACAGTTACACTAAAAAGTATACAGGCTAAACTCCTCAAATCTGAGAGACGACTTACATTTTCAGCTATTTTTTAAATAGAATTCTCCAAACTGTGTTTTAATAGGATAACTGGTTTCAGATTTGCTGATGTATACTAATGGCTATACTGTTACAAATACATTGAACCTTGTCTTATTGGACACCTTTATATCAAGGGCATCTAATAAAGAAAAATAATTATGAACCTCTAAATTTTTCATTACATATTTATACAGTTCACCACTTTATAAAGAATGCATGTCCATAATGGACAAACTTGCTTCCTTCAAAGACTAGTTTCACTGTATAAAGTTTTACTGATGAATGACAATAAATGCCTACACAAAGGAACAACAATATAACCAAATACAAGGTTTGTATGACTCTCTTCCAGCATAAAAGCCAGCAAGTAAGGCTCAACCATTTCCAACATTGCTGGACTGAATGAATGATAACTGTTACATATCTGTTTCAAAATACTATATGGATAGAGTATTTTTAATGGTTTGAAAGTTACTGCACAAAAACAAAAAAAATAAATGGGTCTCTCAGTAAAACTACGAATGTGTTCATGCAATGAGAACGCCTTACAACCATAAATGAAAACTAGCATAATTGGAAAACTTAACCATATTGATGGATGGATGGAGAAGGGTAATACTTAATGCCCCTACCTAATGCATGACCCTACTTCATGCGTGACCCTACTTAATGCATGACATGATACATCAAAATCTGCTGACCTGGACTCTACCTGTAACATTTTTTAATTCCTCACATTTACATGATGTATTACGATTGATAAGGAAAATGATACCAAGCATATACATGGTTCTGAGAAATCTTATATTTTGTTCTAAGATCAAAGGGCAGAATGAACTGAATGATCCTTAATTATGACGAGTCAGACATATTGAAAGACAGGCAGAAAAGGACACTTCCATTTAATGAGTGAAGGAAAAGTGAGAACTGCTTCATGTTAGACTGACTTTATATATTTTGAACTTCCAACAGACAAACAGCACAGTCTACAAGATGTTATTTTTGAGATAATACATGGCACATTACTTAGTAATAAATTAAATTTATACAAATGAGAAAGTAGCCACTTTTCTTTGCAAACTATACAAACAAGCATTTCAATATAGTTTAACTCTTTTGAAATATTTCATTATTTTATAGTATCAAAAGATATTAAATCTTTGAAGAAAATCTACTTCTGTATTGTGATACACACGATTACAAGAATTCATGGAGGAAAATAAAATCCTGCTAAATGATCAATTATAATAATTCCTACCATCCATTTCTTGCCTTCATGCCTTAGATGTACCATATATACTCGCTTGTAAGCAAAGTCAAACTACAAACAACGCAGACCCTGATCTGCCATCACATAATGCAACAGCTCAGTATCAATGTTTGTTTTACTGATTACTCTGAACAAACTGCATAGACCCAGATAAGCCTATGCATTATGTGATGGCAGAAATGGGTCTGTGCAGTCTGAAGTTGGACACGACTTATAAGTGAGTACATATGGTAATTGAAAAAATACCCCCGCCCCAAAAAATAAAACTGTTGCAGTAATAATGTAAAGGCATTAAGATAGCTATAACACATATAGGTGACACTTATTTAAAGCTGCAAAACCTTACAAAAATATGGTACGAGATCTTGGCATGATATGTAATGGTTCTCCCAGTGAAGAACAATGTAAAATATGCTGCAAAAATGTACACCAGAGTCACAAGAAAAAAAGAGGGGAGGGAGAGAGACCATACATGTAGGGCAGATGGGTTAGCATATAAAAAAAGAGTTCCATTACATTGTTCTTCATACATGGGTATCATGATGCAAACATACGAAATGGTCATCATAGCAAATGTAACAGTAAATAGCCCATATATAATCAATGTGAGGAATAGAGCACTGTGATGGTCTCACTGTCCCAGTATTACTATCGATGACTTATCGATTATCAGGCTGTACCCGAATCATGTTCTACCTAAAGACTGCAATGGACCTAATCAAACAAGCATAACATTTCTATTAATACAGTGCACAATCACAAGCTGAGACCTATATGCAAAAGACAGCCTCATTATCAAAACACAAGCTTTACTCAGTGTAATTAATACTATTTGTAGTCTGCAAAAGTGGGGTTTCCCAAAAACTACAACAGTTGGGTTTCCCAAAAACTTAAAGTGTTCCAATTTTATTTTCTCATGCACAGACCAAGGGCAAGTGGTTTTTGAACAGGCATATGCCAAATGTAACAATCTCCTTTTAGTGAGATTTGATGTACAATCTACACTCATTATAATGCCAATAATCATCAGATACAAAACAGGCATTATAACAAAGATGATGGCATATGGGGTTCTGACCTAATCAATCATCAAAGCAAATAAAGATACATTAAATAGAAATATAAAGAGTTAAATATTAAATGTAAAGAATAATACATATAGAATACAAAAAAAGATTAAATAAAATAAAAGTCAGTAAAATTTAACAACTGATAACTGTGAACAATATAAAAATAGATTCCAGTCATTTAATCAGTTTCTGTGAAATTAAGTGTAAACCCACCCACCCAAAAAATTATGTAATATTTTTAAAAATTTTTTATATTGTTATAAGTGAAATGATTTTCTTTAGTTTGATGTCAGAAATCTAAATCTAAAATGAAAGCTGTGAATCACTCATAATATGGAAAATAAATGTGCAAGGCTAGTCCGCTTGTCATGGAAGCTCAAGTTTTGCACAGATTTTAAGATTTCCACAAATCAAATATCTTTTCAGCATCATACGGGAAGCTTAAAGAGTTCAGAAATACAATATATATAATTACTGTTTGCAAGTCTTATTAAAAGACGGGAGGTTTAAAGATTGGCAGAATCAACCAAAGGCAGTTAGCATAGAAAATAGCATTTTTGTCAGAATTTTAGGCTGGCAGATGGTGGTAAATGATGAATTATATAGTTGATAAATACATTCTGGGTATATATGTATGTATGTGTGTCTGTGTGTGTGTGTGTGTGTGTGGTTTAATGGTAAATCAGCACAATACTGGTGCCAATTAAAAGGTGAGTTTGAAAAATGTAAAGATAAAGAATTGCAAGAAATCTATTGAAAGATAAACCCTTTCCAATAAACATAAATATGTAGTTGTACAAGATAAAACATAAAAGGTAAATACATTCAATTCTTTAATAAGTAAATAAAACAAAAGATAAAGGTAAAAAAAAATTAAAATCCTAAAAAATTTGGATCAACATTTTTTATATAAATGACATTCACTCCAAAAAATCCAAGATTGTTTCTGATGGCACATCATCATAATGTTTCTTAATCAAGTTCACATAAAAAACTTCCATCTCACAGACTGGACTTCAATGTAATAAACATAAGTGGCATTATACTGCATGGCATTATTATAGGTGTAGATTGTACATACAAATAAAGAGTTTCTATGGGCAAGTAACTCTGTGTGGAAGAATGGACCAAGGTAAGATTTTTACAGATCATGTCTGCAGGGCTCTCCTGTTTTGGAAGTACTAACTAAACAGGCTAAAATTGGACAATAAAGGTAGATTTCAGTGGTAAAATTATCATTTTAATTATTATAAAAAGAGCTTCAGAAAAAGAAAAAAAAACATTTGTTATATCAGTTTAATGTTGGTTTTGGATGGGAAAGAAACTTACTTAAAAAAAGCAAAATAGAAAAGAAAACTTTATTTAAAAAAATGCCTTAACTGCCATAATTTTATCTACCACTGCCATTAATTATGTATGTGAATTTTTTTCTGGAGTATAATAATGTACTTAAGAACAAAACATTTAGGTCTGCTGGATTAGGGGAGACAATTCCAATATATGCAAATGCAACAAAAATTATGATAATAATTACTTAGATATTTAAGCAATCTTTGAAATTTATGATTATTTACATATAATATAGAATTTATCTTTACAACAAGTTATAGCAGGCAAATACTTTGGGTCTAATCCAAGCATAATATACCAAACTTTGTAGACTAGTGGTAATATTATGATTCTGAGCTTTATAAAATGATTTTGCAGCATCACTTTGTGCTCTCTGGGACTGCAATAATGTAAAACTCCTTAAGAAATGAACATACGAGTGAACATAGGATATATGAAGTAAAATATGAGCAATATTTGTAATTCTGAACCCAGATAGCACAAGCCCCTAAATTTTCAATTACCAAATGTGTTGTTTTTGTTAAAATGAATCACCATCTAAGAAATCTAATCATGACTGGCAATTTTGAAGATTGTTAGTGCAATTATTGATTATGATATTAATTACATAAATATTTACACAAATTCTTTAAATTTATTATTTATATATTAAATGGAATTTATCTTTTAAACAAATTAGCACACATATCTGCTCTGAAATACAAACAAATTTCCCAATAAGGAGTAACTGGCTGCATATCAAGTTCCATTTTCAAAACATTCCATGGACTTCCAAAAGGAAAACAAGTTTCCAAATCTTTATCATGAAGTAAAATAAAGTAAAATTCAGATGTGATAATTATTACCTTGCTTTGTGATAAATAAAAAAAATTTAAAACAAGAGGAAGAAAAAAAATGTAGAGCATCAAAGTTTTAAAGATGAAACTGACAAGGCCTTCTCGTTTCCTGCATAATTTATAACCTGTATCAAATCTTGTATATCTTTCATATATCTATTTAATTTGATCAAAAATATTTTAAAGAATTTACTATCTCAAATACTTTGCATTTCGATACATATAGTATTCACTTATATTCAATTAGTTTTATAACTTCCAAAGCACTTTTCAAATAAGTAAGTTACTATGAAAGTCAATGGGATTATGTCAAAAGGGAACTAAATTATGACCAAATACTGTAAAGACTTACAACAGTAAAAGCACTATTGATATTATTTTAAGTCTTAAATTAAGACTAAAGTAATTTTTCACGAAAAGAACACTTTTCTTTGAGAAACAGATATAATTTAAAATCTTCTGGATTGGAAAAATAAAAACAACTTTTAACAATGTAATGACATGCAACATGTTCAACTAATAACTAACTTGTATGTACATTACAAAATCATTACAAAATAAGCACAATTAAAACAAAAAAGAAAAGTTAGCAAATATAGCTTAAATACTTTGGTCCACTTTAAAACTTTATAACTACATTTCATGATACATGAGAAGCTGACACGATCTTTCTTACTGCTGTCAGGCATACCTGAATGCTCAATATTATGGTATTTGTTTGTGTATGTGTTGGGGGGGGGGGAGGGAGGGGGTGCATGTGCATGTACATGTACATTTACAAGATAGCAAGAACTCCTATTAGGAATCATTTACAACAGGAAAAGAAGCACAAAACACAACGTAACCTTACTTTTATTTACCGCTAATACACATTACTGTTTTCCCATGTCAAACTATTTTTTGCAGATCTGATACCAAGATGGATCTTAACTTTTTAAAATAAATGGGGAGCTATTTAATTTTTGTGGATAGATTCCCCTCATAAATTCCCTTAAAACAAGCAGCACAAGAATAAAAATAGAATTACAGTATTCTTTAATAATCAAGCCAGTACTAACTGGACTGACATGTCATTTTGTGATCTCTGCTTTAACATTGGTTTATACAGCCCCTGAACAAGCTGGACTGATGTGTCAATTTGTGATGTCTGCTGTAACATTGGTTCATACAACCCCTGCACTAGATGGACTGACACATCATTTTGTGATGTCTGCTTTAACACTGGTTTATACAGCCCCTGTACTAGCTGGACTGACATGTCATTTAGTGATGTCTGCTGTAACATTGGTTCATATAGCCCCTGAACTAGCTGGACTGATGTGACAATTTGTGATGTCTGCTGTTAACATTGGTTCATACAACCCCTGCACTAGATGGACTGACACATCATTTTGTGATGTCTGCTGTAACACTGGTTTGTACAGCCCCTGTACTAGCTGGACTGACATGTCATTTAGTGATGTCTGCTGTAACATTGGTTCATATAGCCCCTGAACTTGCTGGACTGATGTGACAATTTGTGATGTCTGCTGTAACATTGGTTCATACAGACCCAGAGAGTTGTTTTTCAAGGACTTCTAAAGGATTTCCAACTGTTCTGAGTTTGTTTTCTAACCAATTTTGAACTTTGTCCATATGTTACTTTGTTTATCACTGTATAAATAGGTGCAACAGTAAAAGAAAGAAGAAAAAAATCCATAACTAATTAGCATGCCACAACAGCAAAGGGATGCTACTCCATCTGGTAACTACACGTCATGTGTCATTTGGGCCACCCAGTTTTATCCTATTTTATTTATTTATTCTTTCTTTTTGGAAAATATGTAAATAAAAAAATATCTGAATTTAAAAAGTGTTATATTTTACTCACTTTTAACTTTCATGCAGATAAATTCA
This sequence comes from Margaritifera margaritifera, assembly GCA_029931535.1. NCBI lineage: Eukaryota > Metazoa > Mollusca > Bivalvia > Unionida > Margaritiferidae > Margaritifera > Margaritifera margaritifera. The sequence goes on from JAQPZY010001688.1 coordinate 10,281,637, forward strand.
AGTGGTTTGGGGAATAACTCACAGAGTTTTTCAACAAATTCACTGACTTTTAAAGGATAAAGCCAACTTTTCCCAAATTCAAGGACTTTTCTAGGCAACTCCTCAGATTCAAGTATGTTCAAGGTTGTATGAACCATGTGCAATAAAACATCAAAATGATATACCAGTACACCAATGAACTACAGTTTTTCTCTTTTTACTATTTCTTGCATGTAATTTATAAATAATTCATTTACCTGGTAATGGGCCATGTATGAATGATGACCATGCAAGGTTTCTTTAGTTCAACTGAAGGAAAAAAAACCTGGAACACTCAACAATTGTCTTTGACCCCAAGCTCAAAGGGAAACGCGAGCATGTTGCAGAATGAACTGTCAAAGCTTCATAACAATTCATCTCAAGTATGAACAAAACCCACCAAGGGAAGTAGGAAATATAATCAAATGAAAAAACTTTAATCAAAAACTTCATGCAAATTTTCTATGACCGTGACCTTGACACCCAGGTCAAAGTAGCAAGTGAGCAAGTCACAGAATTATCTGTCTTAGCTTCAAATGGTTTTCCCCAAATATGAACAAAATCCATCAAGTCATTTAGAAGAAATAAATAATTTCTTTTTTTGGAGCAAAACCTTAATCAAATTTTATGACTGCACTTGACTCCAAAGTCAAAGTGGCAAGAGAGCATGTGGTAAAATGAATTGTCTTAGTTTTATAATAACTCATCCTGAGTATGAAGAAAATCTATCAAGGAGTTTATGGAAATATAAACAAATCAAAAAACTTCAACAAATGTTTTATGATTGTGCTTTTGTTCCCATGGTCAGAGTGACAAGCACGTATGTCACAGAATGAATTGTCTTAACTTCATAATGATTCTTGCCAAGCATGATGAGATTCTACGAAGTGGTTTAGGAAATGTGTGCAAACGAAAAACATTAATCATAACCATTATCTGTTGACATGGGGAAAAGAGACTATTATGTCTCACTTTCCACTAACATGGGATCAATAAAAATCTCCTTACAATGTTTATCATTTTTTCTCTACCATATATAAACATAATAAAATAATGGCTGCTACTTGGCTTAGAATTCGATTCCAGGAACTAGAAATGTGTTTATGGAATATGAAAGCCCACCAAAGTGCCTAAAAACTGACATAAACCCCACGACTTAACTGCACAGACATGAACAAAATGTAACAATATATATGCCAAGTGGGGCATACAAATTCATTCAGCTGACACAGCATAACAAATTAATTAAACACATTTCAAATTTAAGATCTCATATTCAGACACAGAATTTTTGAAGAAAACACTGTGCTACAGATGTTTTACAAAATATACATAGCATTAATAACAGACACAGTATAGCAAGTTAGTAAAGTGCTTCAAATTTAAAACCTCATATTTAGACACTCGATTTTGTATGCAAACATTTTGGTATAACAATTCTACAAAATATACATTATATTAATAACTAAATCAACAAATGAACATTACATTAAAGCTTCAATAACTATCACAGCTAACGAAACATCAATTACCATGCAAACAACAACAATTATTTAGGTGAACTGTGCTGATCTAATTTGTTGATTATTAGGTACTGTCTATACTCGCTTACAAGTCCAGTCCAACTGCAAACAACACAGACCCTGATCTGCTGTTATATAATGTGCCGGCAGATCAGGTTCTATGTTGTTTGTTGTACTGATTACTCCTAACAAACTGCAGAGACCTAGATCTGCCAGCACATTATGCAATGGCAGATGTGGGTATGTGCAGTTTGCAGTCAGACCTGACTTACAAGCAAGTACATATTGTATTAAATATTTCTTTAGCCTCTTTTAGAGAGAAGAGATGAGGATGCAAAAAGACAGGTTTAAAGGTTTGAAAAGCTAAGCACCAAACTATCATCCATATATTTCAGAAAATCTCAAAATTTTTTTCTATTCAAAAAAAATAACTGAAAAGAGAGCACTTTACTTTTAAAATATAACCAATATTTGTCTTCAAACTGATGTATTGTAAAAAAAAAATGACACATGATACCAACTGAGGTCAAACAGGAAGCACTAAAGGAGCTACAAGTAGCAGAGGTTACCTCAATTCTACAGGTCCCTTGCTAATTTACTGATGGTGGGAACTGTTGAGCTAAGATCAATTACACACATTTTCTGCAGGATTTCCAGATCCTATCAATAAGGTACTTGAGGCTTGCTTTGCAATTATGCATTGATTTTAACCAAATAAAAATAGCTACTTTACTAGTCAACCCTTTTTCTCACTAATTACGAGCATTAAAAGAGCTATATTGTCAAAAGTCTACCATTTTCAACCTTTTCTTTTTGAATACTGCCGATTTATTTAGAGGTCGTTGCCATTTTAACCTTAGTCAATCCCAAGCAGGCAACCTCCCGAGTTAATCTAGAAGTTATTCAGAACTGGTAAGTAAGATGGTTGTTTAATACAAAAGTGATAAATACCATAAAGCAAGCCCCAAGTACCAGACCACCAGGAGCTGGAAACCCTACTGAAAATGTCTACACAAAGGACTTGTAGCTATGGTAACCTCAGCTAGGGTTTTTAGGAGTTCTTGAAATAAAAGATGAAAGGTACAGAACAATGCTTTTTTTCTTGGGAGACAAAACACTGTTAACCCAGATTCCATTTACCATATATACTCGCTTATAAGTAGAGTCCAACTACAAACAACTTGGACCCTGATCTGCCATCGCATAATGCGCAGGCAGATCAGGGTCTATGTTGTTTGTTCTACTAATTACTCCTAATGAGCTGAATAGACCCAGATCTGCGGATACATTACATGATGGAAGATCTGGGTCTGTGCAGTTTGCAGTTGGATGCCACTTACAATACACTGTATCTTAAAGTCTCAGAATCCAAAGAATATCACTTGCAGCATATTTCCTTTGTTATTCTTTGCAGTTAATCAATTGTGAAATGTTAGAGCATTTAACTTTTCAAAAATTTTTATTTTCGGATAGCTATGGATCGAAAATCACTGAAACATTTATAGGCTGGTGTGCATATCCTTGTTAATTTGAATATCTATCCCCAAGTAAGGGTCATTATACAGAAACGTATAGGAAAAAGTAACCAGTCACCTATTGTCCATAAACTAATGGCTGAATTCATAAAATTTGCACAGTTCATTTATCATACTATCCACTCATCAAATACACACAAAAAAGTATAGTTGGTAAGTGAATTTTCAGCAAGAAATCATTATTTACATTACATCAGCTTTCTATAACATCGAATTTGCATGGTCAATTTATGGCAGTTCATAAATTGCTTATGATTCCCAAAGGTCTTGTATACTTTTTGTTGATTTTATCATTTTCTTTCATAAGACAGTTTTTGCGATTATTAAACTTGTATAAGCATTTTTTTTCCCTTACTTCATAAGAGACAGAAGCCGCAACAATGTTATTTTATGTCCAATCTCTCCAATAGTACAGAATGCTATGATACACTATGGTAACAAGTGATGTTATATCAATGACATTATAATGTAATGATCAAGTCATTTTGAGCTGCACATTATAAAGTGATTTTACAAAAAAGTGAACATCCTGAAACATATACTTAGTGAAAGTAGATCCCTTTCTAATATAAACTAACGGTGTTGGAAGATATGTACCCAAACGGTTGAACTGTATATGCCTGGTGTACTCTCAAGAATTAATCTAAATGTCCTTAAACAAGTTCCTGATTGTCTCTGCACTAAATAACTTACCTGTTTTGTTCTGCCTTAAACCACCCACCCCACCTGGACAAAGTACATCCTGGCATTTTAAGCAGGAGTTAACTGGAGGATAAACTGTTGAAAATGATGGATATTCTCATATATGATTCAATCCAATAAAAGTGAACTTATAATTTCTGTAGCTGTTTTAAGTAACATCAACCACAATAAAAGTCAATCCCAGAACTGCAAAGGATAATGATTGTTTAGAAAAATGTATAGCATAAATTTCAATCCATCCTGATGTGTAAAATCTAGATAAGAATCATACATCTTCATTTGAAATGACACTGATACATCAGCAATGTGAAATCTTTCCTGTTGTATGGGTCAAAAATGTCAAAAGTGAAAACAACATGGACAAAATATCATCATTCCAAGAGGTCAGAAGACTTGTCTTAGAGACTAAGCAGAGGAGACTGAGACTTCTGAGACATGTTATGGATGAATCATTCAAGTCTCTTAAATTTCATTAAATTTCTCGGATTTTCTTTTCAAAACTGAGAATCTATATTATCAGACTAATGATACTTCTGAAAATATTTTAATTTTTAATAAAAAACCCAAACAATTATTTACACATTGTACATCTGGAATATTTTCATTCTTGAAAATTTAGTTGAGGATTTCTTCAAATTTGTTGAATTCCTCAAATTTTGCTCAGAGATAAAACAAGATTCTTCTCCAAAGAAACCAAAATATCAAGACTGTATTGTTATCCTTAATTCCTTCTGAATGTTCAGCGAAAAATTCATTATTGCAAAGTAAGCAGTAAGAAAACTTTAAAATTTCAATTTGTTTAAGGAAGTTTGAGCTGTTTTAGTGAAAGTGGAACCAGTCTTGCAAAAACACCCCTCTGATGGATCCAATAGAGGAAACTGAAATGATGAAATTCTTGTTTTAACTGGAGGAGAATCATGATGGCAGAAGTGAAATAGACAACACTATCACATGATGAGGCAGATATGGTAGCAACAGATTGGAACTGTTGCAGGGTGTTCTTGCAGCCTTATGACCCAATAGGGTCAACAAGTTATTAAGATATGCTGCCAGAAAACTAGATTTCTCTTTTTATGAAACACATAAAATACCAAAGTCTAAGTCAAAACATGATTATATGTCTATCAAAATCTGTTTAAGAAATCTGGATAAATCTATTAAAGTTTTAAGGGCTGTTCCATTTAAACATACTTGGTACTTAGGGAAGGCAGTTTTTAAAAAACATATGCCAAGCTACTCTGATTACTCAAAGAATTCATATGAAAATGATACAAATCCTAAATCGCATCTATGGGTGACTACACCATGTTAAAAGTAAGTTTTACGGAAACAGCCCTAATAAGCAGTGTTTTACACATTAATAAACTTCATGTGATTATCAACTACATATTTTGGCCAAGTTGATCATAAGATATCCATCATTTCTTAATTTTAAATAGGTCACAATGTGAGTATACCCTAAAGGAGTAAAGATCTTGCCTAGAAATATGACCATGACTTTAGGCTTTTCACGAGAAACTCATATGTTTGAAACCATACATGCACTGACACGAAAGTTTGTGAACTATCTGTAATACCACAGTAAAACTGATGGCCAATGTTTTAAAGGAACTCACAGAAATTATATAATTTATATCTTATTATCCTATTGGTATTCACCAAACACAACCTTTATCAACTTGGAAAGTATTAGAAAAGACTTGCACATTAAGTCAGTGATACATGTTCTCTGATTAGCAGTACTGAATATAACTTAATCATTTAGGACCAAGTAGACATCATAAGAAGTTTTCTTGTGAAAACCACATGTCAATATGACTTTCTGTTCTGGCGCAGGAGCAATAACAAGATTTTCTACAACAGCTGCCATGGCAACCATACTGGAAATCAGATTGGCACCATTTTCATTTAGAGATCATAAGTCTTTTAGTGAAAACCTCATTTTGATATGACCATCTGTTCTGGAGGAGTAACGATAACAAGATTCTCTAGATGGCTGCTGTGGTGGCCATATTAGATGTCTGATCAGTTTTCATTTAGACCTTGGGATGAATGTGTAAAATTTCATGTCAATCCTCCAAGTAGTTTAGGAAGAGTAGCAGTAACAAACTTGTGATAATGGATAATGGACGATGGAAAACAGGCCACCCCATAAGCTCTTACGGTCTAAGACCAGCTGATCAACAAACAAAAATAATTCAACAGGACATGTTAAGAAAAATAAAACAAACTAGATATGTGTTCATGGAACATGGACGCCCCAACACAGTGCCTAAAAAGATGTAAAACCTAAGTAAGGAGTAATCGTCGTATAGACAGACAATTGTGACACCACATGCCCATACCACTGTCTTGGTTGGATGTAAAAATGACCAGAATAACTACTCTTAATCCTCCAGACTCTCAACATAATACTGAGCTTCCCGAAGATATTCCTTGATTCGAGTTGGAATCGGCAGCTGGTCAACATGATCTCGTCTCACTATCTGCAGAATCCGGAAGCGACACATATGCTGTAGCGAGCTCATCTGTGCAAATCGTGACACTGGATAAATAAGCTGAATGGGTAAAGGGGGCGCCCCAGGACCAGATGGCCGAATGAAGTACAGAAATCGCCCATTACTAGAATTGACCATGCATTGCTCCACAAAGTCTTTTATTGTGGATTTTCCATGTGACTCGGGTTGGGACCAGAAACTGAAGCGACCTGAAATGAAGCAATGTAAAATTAAAATGAATAGATCCACTGAATGCAGTCCCTCATCTCTACATGGCATTATGATGACAAGAATTTATGCAGGTGTGGAAAACTTATTATATCAGTGTGTACACAGTAATACTGTACCAAAAGTTCTAGTTGAATATAACCACTGGTGCAGAAGATATATGACTTTCAACAAGAGGCACAAGTGGATATGTGACCAGAAGTAAAAAATTCCATGCCTGGAAACCCAGGACAATAAAAAATGTATGACTGGCAAACTTTTTCCCAGTTGGGCAACCAAAAGTAACATTTTAAAAATTATCATGTTAAAAATAATGACTGAATTGTATATATTTTCCAGCAATAAACATTTGATCATTAAATCCCACATGGAAAGTTAACAATGACAGTTTAGACACAGGATTAAAAGTACTGGATTAATGATAATGTGACAGTTTAGACACAGGATTAATAGTACTGGATTAATGATAACGTGCCAGTTTAGACACAGGATTAATTATACTGGATTAATGATAAAGTAATAGTTTAGACACAGGATTAATAGTACTGGATTAATGATAACATGACAGTTTAGACACAGGATTAATACAACCGGATTAATGATAACGTGAACCATAATGATACAAACTCTGATAAACATATAAAATATGGATAAGTTTCTGGTCAGGGGTTGTACAACTATTTGAAAGCTGATGGGACAACAAGACAACGTCAAAAAAGGGAATTTTTCAATTGTCTTTGTTTTGCTGATCTTAAATAGATTAAATAAGTGTGTAAACTTGTGTGACACTTTCCATTAGATTTTCAAAGCTGGTTACCTTGGGACAACCATGGATTTTCATTTTCTACCCCTGTAAGAGCTGCAAGAAAAGCTGACCAAAAAATCATAGTTTTCTGACAAGAATTTGCTTCATTTAAAACGTAATATGTGTAACTGTTTTAGCTGGTGGTGGAAATAACTGAAATATATATAAAAACACACTACCAGCAGACTCCATCATTGCTGACCAATCACATGACTATGTCAGTGTAAAGACGAAACCCACATCAAAGGTCATGCACCAGCAGTTGGGTCAGCAAGGTACGAAAATAACGGCTAAGTGAATGAGTAACTATCCTGGATTATCTTAATTAAATACTCAAGATGAGATAAGAATACATGTCATTTGAGTAACAAGGCCTTAAATTAGGTGACAGGATGTTTATTGAACAGATTCATTTTATAAGGATAGCAGGATACATAAAAGTGTAGCTGCACAAGTGGATAGCATAGTGGCAGGTTCTAAAGCGTAGTGAGCTGAAATGATAGTGTAGCAGGAACGCTACAGTAAAAGGTCCTGGGGAGAACACTGGAGGTGCAGTCATCCCATCTACATCAGTCTGGGAGTTTGCAGTCTTATTTGCTAGAGTTTCTTACTGCTCTTACTATTACACGTTTAAGCGAAAAGTATTCTAAATTCATTCCTGTACTTTATATTAAAATCTTTTATTGCGTTTCACTCTTGCCTTGTGACTGGAGAGCACTTTCACCCACTGATTTAGCTGTGGTTATCTACTCTCTACAAGTCCCTAGTCATACTGATGATGAGTTCCAAGTTATACTGATGATGGGGACTTTAGAGCTAAGATCAAATGTATAGACATTCAGAATAGAGTTGCCAGATTCCGGCAATATGGAAATTGGCCCTAGTTCTACTGTATGCCTTCATTGATTCTATTTGATGTATTCTATAACCAATTTTCTATTTGTATCGAACAATTTTTGGTGCAGCACAGCCAGAAACATAACATTTTGTAAAAGAAAAAATGTCCCCACCATCAATGTGACTTAAGGTTACCTCAGCTACCATTGCTCCAAAATCTTTTGACAAACTCAACACATGACTCACTTGGCCTTACCGATATGTACACTGTGTATAGTGTTTTTGGCAATGTTGTTTGAAAATATGCTTCCTATTGTAGAGTACATGTACTTGACCAACTTTTTTTATCAGCCTTAGCGGCCCAGTGATGCAGCATCAAATCATTTGCATGATGAGATAGTTACAATCCCAAATGAGGCTGAGTACTGTAGAACATACAAGCAACCAAACCAGAAGTCTTAGTGAATATTTAAGTGTCCCAGCACAGAAGTCAAATTCAAGAAAGATTAAATTTCTATCTATTTTATGAGATTTCTTTCATTTTCTTACTTGATATTCATATCAGTAAATTAATGTTTTTCAATGAAATACATTTGTTTTGAAATTCAAGCACTTTTCAAGGACTACCAAGCATGTTTAGGCTTTTTCCAGTACTTTTTGGAGCTAAAATGAAATTTAAGCACCTTTCAAGATTGGTAAGCCCTGACCCTGTAGCTGGTGGACAAAACCAGAGCCTGAAATACACAGAAGAGGTGACAGACCACCCATTCCGCTGTCTGATTGCCTCTTGACCTCGAGACAATTTCTGAGTCAGCTACCTCACCATCACTGAGTAAGGGAGCAACAGCGTGTCTGATTTAGGACGTGCCCCTGACAGCCTCTGTAAACTGGGGAGAATCCTAGCATCCAATGTTCCCATGGGTTTTAAACACAGATACGGGGGAAAAACACATTGTCAATGGTCCACACTTTCTAGGGTAGGACAAAGACGGAGACCCCAAAAGACGAGAAGGACCGGACATACTGGTTCTTCTGGGACTTCATCTGTGTCAACCAAAATTGAAAGTTTGCCATCATACATCTTTGCTCTTGAGACAAGGTATAACTCTTAAGTCTCATCTCTCTCCTTGGAGAAAGGGACTTTATGATTAAGGGTTTGTTGTCCCTTCTCCACTCATACAGGAGGTGGGAATGAGGATGTAACTATCCTGTTGTTCCTCTCTCCTTGGATAAAAAGATTGATGATTTCCTCTCAATGCATGAGTTGGTAATTGGCAGTCTCCCTCCATCATAAGAAGTCTTTTGGTGAAAAACCCCATGTCAATATGACTTTCCGTTCAGGAGTAGCAATAAATTTTTCAAGATGGCAGCTATAGTTTATGTCAGATCAGCACCATTTTCATTTAGAACCAACTAGACATCGTAAGAAGTCTTTAATGAAAACCCCAATGATATATGACCATCCTCTGAGAAGTAGCACTAACAAGATTTTCAAGATGACTACTGTGGTGGCCATATTGGATGTTGAAGAAGCACCATTTTCATTTAGAACCAACTAGACATCGAGATGAATGTGTGCATACAGTCTCATGGCAATCCTCCAAGTAGTTTTGGAGAAGCAGCAAAAACAAACTGCTGCTAGCTGAAAGATGGACCTGTAGAGCTAAAATGCAAATATTTTCATGAAGTTTAGTTTGTATTTTTTTGTTCTCATACTATCTGGCTCAAAAGTTTAGTAAAATGCCTATTTTAAACCACAGTTTGAAACATTCTAAATGAACCCTGCTTCCTCAATTAGTTATTGCTTATTCATGCTAATGAGGTTTCTGTTCAAAAAATGTGCAAGTCCAAATAGTTCAAAACTGTGAACAAAACTGAACAATTTCCATAATGGCCTGAAAATTTTGTCAAGTTATCTAAATATGTATACGAATAGACCATTCAAATTGAATTTGTCATCTTGAGTGGCTTTTATGCACTCTTTCTAACAAGCTTCTTGGGATGAAAAGATGGACAGAGAGCATATTATCAAGATGCAGTAAGGGCATAAAAATGTCAACATTTTGAAAAATCAGATGGCAAATATATTGCAATATGCAAAAGCTGAGGGTTAGAAGGTCAGTAAATTATTCTTCAGAATTAAAAAGGCCAATGCATGTTCCTTTGACTTTCATTGGTTTCTAAAACTCACACCAACAAAGCCTTAAGTTGATAGTGCACAGTAAATATTATTATCCTTTTCTCCCCCTCACCTTTGTGGTGCTCTATCCTGGTGTGATGAACATGGCCACGAGATTTGAAAGAGAGGCTGAGAATGTACCGCTCATCAGAGCTGTCGCGCACCAGGAATGACCCTTCCGGTTTATTCATTAGCTTTGCCTCTGCCTCTTCCCAGCTTAAAGGACCCCAATACCAGCCACACTGAAATATTAGGTGCATCTATCTATATTTACAGATCCATGTATATGTCTATTGTATACATTTAGCAGTCAAAGTAAGTAAATACAGAGCTTTAACATTCCAAATATTATTTGCCACACCAGAATAGAAATTATTGGGTATTTATTTGCCACACCAGAATAGAAATTATTGGGTATTTATTTGCCACACCAGAATAGAAATTATTGGGTATTTATTTGCCACACCAGAATAGAAATTATTGGGTATTTATTTGCCACACCAGAATAGAAATTATTGGGTATTTATTTGCCACACCAGAATAGAAATTATTGGGTATTTATTTGCCACACCAGAATAGAAATTATTGGGTATTTATTTGCCACACCAGAATAGAAATTATTGGGTATTTATTTGCCACACCAGAATAGAAATTATTGGGTATTTATTTGCCACACCAGAATAGAAATTATTGGGTATTTATTTGCCACACCAGAATAGAAATTATTGGGTATTTATTTGCCACACCAGAATAGAAATTATTGGGTATTTATTTGCCACACCAGAATAGAAATTATTGGGTATTTTGAAGTATGGCAAGATAAAGCAAAAAAAAACACTAGACTGTTGCAATTTATATGAAACTATCAAATTAAAAAATAAAAAACTCTGTTGAATTACAAATAAAAACATCTCATGAAGAAAAAATAAATCTCATTAAAATTTTTATTTGCTTCTGTTCTACCTTTTTAAAATAAACTTACATTTTTGAGTTGCTGCATGCTCTCCATAAACTCTTGATGAATACCAGAGACTGGAACAAAATAAAGAAGTTTAGTATTGCATTCTTCCATGGAAGACGAAGAAGACAATTAAGAAGAAGAACAAAACCAATATTAGAACAAAAATAAACAAGAGTCCCTTGAAGTGACTGAAACTCTACTGGGTGATAAGAATTTTCAGAAATTTAAGATGAGACCATGTCTTCCTTTTAACTGCTGAGTGTTGAAACCATACCTGATATTCTTCAGCGATAACAAGATATTCAAATTAGCTGCTGTGGTGGACATATTAGATATCAGATTGGCACCATTTTCATTTAGGACCAAGTAGACATTAGATGTCTTTTGGTGAAATCCCAATGACAGTATGACCATCCATTCAGGGGTAGTGACAGCAAGATTTTCAAGACAGCTGTCATGGCAGCCATATTGGATGTACGATTCATTTAGGACCAACTAGGTACATGTATCATAAGAAGTCTACTGGTGAAAACCCCTTATTGATATAGCCATTCGTTTGGAAGGAGTAGAGATAACAATATTTTCAAGATGGCCACCATGGTGGCCACATTGGACATCAGATCAGTACCATTTTAGGACTAACAGGACATAATAAGAAGTCTTCTGGTGAAAGACCCAATGTTGATATGGCATTACATTTTGGAGGAGTAACAATAACAAGATTTCTAAGATGGCTGCCATCATGGCAATATTGGATGTCAGATTCGCACCATTTCCATTTAGGACCAAACAGACATCATACAAAATCAATTGGGCCAACAACAAAAAAATGTGTGTTTCCTATTGCACTGGTTTAAAAATCAGGGTAGGCAGGTAGTTGTTTTTTTTGGTTTTTTCTTTAAACATTATATATAAATCAAATAATATTTCAAGCACTTAAAAGTACTGGGCAAAACTGGCTCAATTAGATGCACAAATCAATTTCGGCAATGTGATTTTTTTTGGAGGGGGGGGGAGTGATAGGGTTGGCAACGAGAAACAGGGACGGTTGGCTGACCAGAAGCACACATATTTTGTTTTTTCGGCCTTGGTGCAAGCACAATGTTGATATGACCAGACATTTAGGAGAAGTTGCAATAATAAGATTTTCAAGATGGCCATTATAATGGCCATTTTCATTTTGGACCAACCAGACATCATATGAAGTCTTCTGGTGAAAACCCCATGTCAATATCACATTTTGTTCAGGTGAAGTAGCAATAACAAGATTTTCAAGATGGCCTCTGTGGTGACCATATTAGACATCAGACTGGCACCATTTTAATTTAGGACTAACTAGACATCATATGAAGTCTTCTGGTGAAAATGTCATGTCAATATGATTTTCCATTTAGAAGGAGTAGCCATAACAAGATTTTCAAGGTGGTTGACATGGTGGCCATATTGGATGTCAGATCAGCATTTAGGACCAACTAGTCATCATCAGGAGTCTTTTTGTGACTGTTGATATGACCATCCATTCAGGAGTAGCAAAAACAAGATTTTCAAGATAGTGCTGTGGTAGCCATATTAGACACAGATCGGCATCGTTTTCATTTAGGACCAGCTAAACATCATAAGAAATCTTTCAGTCAAAACCCTATGTCGATATGACCATCCATTCAGAAGTAACAATATTTTCAAGATGGTCACTGTGGTGACCATATTAGATGTCCAAGCAGCACCATTTTCAATTAAGACCAACTAGACCATGGGATAAATGTTTGGGCCAACAACAAAAAATGTGTGTTTCCGGTCGGTCGACCGTCCCTGTTTCACGTTGCTGACCCTAGCACTTTTTCCCCCCACCCCCACCCTACCCCCAATTAAAAAAAAAATCACATTGCTGAAATTGATTTGTGCATCTAACTGAGCCGACTTTGCCCAGTACTTTGAAGCCCTTGAAATTTATTTGATTTACGGGTATATATAATGTTTTGTTTTGTTTTTTTAATTATAAAAAAAATCACATTGCCAAAATTGATTTTTGCATCTAATTGGCAGCCGGTTTTGCCTGGTACTTTGAAGCACTTTAAATATTATTTGATTTATATATAATGTTTAAAAAAATTTTTTTAAAATACCTACCAGCCTACCCTAATTTTAAAACCAGTGCAATAGAAAACACACATATTTTTTTTGTTGGCCTTGTCACTGTGTAAACTTTCCTCCAAGTAGTTTAGAAGGAGAGACAATAACAAACTTATGCTAACGGAGAGACGGATGACGGACAACAAACTATCCCATAAACTCTACTGCTGTGTAACCAATAAAGATAAAAATAAAAATAAAATGACTTCATGCAATAAAAAATTTGCCTTCTAGTTCTGTACATGCTCTGTGACTTGTATCATATTTAAATTAGCTTCTTCTTCAAATCTAATCATAATCTAAGATAAAATTATAAGGTTTTTGTTTTTAATTCGTTTTCTTTTTTAGAACCACTCCACCAATCACAGGTGTCAGATCATTTGATATGTCTATTTTCTGTTTCAGTAGTACTTCTTTGTCTAGACTATCTTGTCTTTGTCTAGTCTATCTTCACAACAAAACCCAACATGAAAAAAAATTGTGTACTGCACACTGTATGTACACTAAATTAATTTAAATTCAGGCTGTTATCAATGATACATTTGATTATTCTGTTTGTATAAGGAGTTGATGACACACAGCATTTAGAAAGAAATCTCACTAGTATTTAACTGTTGTACTCTCCATCTACGAACAGACAACATTTTCAATGTTGCAAACCAGCCCTTAAACTGAAACCCAGCTGTCTGCTGTGATCATTCACTCACAACACAAACAACCAGTAATGGCTAATACAACGACATATTACACATAAAATCATATGCAGTGTTGCACATTGAGTTTGGGCACACAGGTTTCCCACAATTTTTTGTCCTATGTCCCCCAAATCTTGACCATGTGCACCCTCTTGGGCCTGCTAAAAAATCTAAAAATACGCCTACAACTTTTCATTAGTGGATGTCCAACCATGTCTATGATGGCACTATCAATGGCCAAAATCATTAAAGGTGATACCAACTATAAGATGGCAATGAATATTCATTTCAAAACAATGTATCGGTAATGAAAACATTCAATGTATTGGTAATGAAAACATTCTAAGTTAGTGTTAGCTGGTCGAGTTGCAATGTAAAGCGTTAGTGTAACGCATTTTCAAGGTAAAGGTAACCCACACCCACCCCACCCCTGATGGCGAGGAAGATTTAATTTAGTTTGAGGTTGAAATTATAACAAAAGAGACTAAATTTATGCTTATACACAATTTGTCATTTAATTAATGATTTGTTAGTTTGCAAAAGAAAAGTAATTCAGAAAACATAGGTATTTATTATAATAAATATTGGTAGACTCTGAGTGTAGACTAAAGTTAATAGAGAATGCAAGATCCAGAACGGAAAATTCCCTGGTGCAGTTCATTTAAGATTAACCGGATATTCATAGGTTACTTGAGCACATGATAAAACTTTTATTGCAATAATGTTAAGTGTTCAAGGAAAATATGATAGTACAGTGTAGACCACAAAGTTAAGGTGGCAAAACTGTCAAAGCAAAAAGATTATCCCATTTTCATTGCACTGTAATTGCATTATGAACTATTATTCTCATTTGTCCCTCTAAAATGGTGTGTCCACCAGATTTGTAGGGAGGGGGACACAGTGTCCCCTGCCCTTGGGATCCTATGTGCAACAATGCATATGTAAAATATGACAGATTTTCCTTTCTCCCCACAGATGAATTTCTACTTCTATAGTGTTGTGGCGGTGCATCCACTATTTTACACACAACATAAACAATATTAACCTTACATGGTGGTGACATTGTTCAAAGCTATTTCAATCATGACAGTCATGTACATTAGGCACAATTTTCCTTTATGTTTGTTCTGAACTGAACTCTCACAAGACCTTGCCAAGTCTCGTGGACGGAATGTGGACCACTTTTATTATACCTTACACGTTGTTTGTGTAACATGTGAGGAAGCACAACAGACAGCTAGGTACCAGTTTCAACTAGCCCTTTTCTAAATGATGTTCTGATTGGCCACACATGAATCATTTCAAACGCATGCAAGTTGATTCATCTTTGAGACACTTCTAAAATGTGAAACGAAAATATTTGCTGAAGCATATTAAGGAACCAGTGCCTGTGCTCAAAGAACATTTTTTTCAGACACAGGCCCAGGGCTGGTGACTTTAAAAAACTCACAAGACCTCACTCAAATTCTACAAGCCCTGACTCCAATTCCTGTTACTATTTAACAGTGCTCAAAGAATTTTTTTTTCAGAAACAGGCCTAGGACAAGTTACTTTAAACAAATCACTAACCCCGACTCAAATTCAACTTGCCCCAACTCCAATTCCATGATTGTGTCTGAAATGGCCCTATCTTTTACTTTTATTTTGACACAATGTTGAGATTGCTGTAATTTAAATATGAAATAAATAAACAAAATCATATTAAATTGTCTCATGTGTTTATTTGCTTCTCAAATTATTTCACATAAAGAAAAGTTTTCCTACAGGTCCTTATGTCAACCATTTTCCAGTTGCTCCAGCGGTCAAAGAAATTTATTTTTGACACAAAGAAAGAAAAATCACTTAGCCCAACTTAAAATCCCCTTGATCAAAGTTGAAAACAGAAATGAAGTCGGAGAGATATTGATCTTGTTTATATCAATCAGTAAAAACAGTAGCTTCAAGTTTCGTAATTAGTTCGTGTGATAGTACCGTGGATGTGTCACAATTACAGACAACACTCACTCCGTATGAATAGAATGAGCGACTACCAACTCTCTGAACCAAATGGATTAAAATATAATGTAATGATCTCAGTTCCTTTAGGGTGAAAATATTCCATTGGGGGCTTTTATAAGTCACTAATGCCCTAGCTAAGCTTAATCGTCAAATAATCGGATAGGTACTGCTCGATATATTTAATCAGCATAGCATTATGAAGTCAGCATGATCAATGGATAGCTTATTGTTATTCATGCTGTACAAATGAGCGCTAATTATAGGTAACCAATGAAATACGGAGAACAGAAATAGTACTGTTCCCCATTAGTTGGTCACGACATGCTTTGCGTTGTACACACAAAGTTTATAGCATTTAATACAATTAAGCAGACAATCTTCATAATGTGGAGGGACCTACAGATGGTGCCCCATCAATAAGTTGAATATTAATAATGACCTGTGTTTTTCAAAAACTTTATTTTAAAAAATGACACATTTCGTTTGTGGGTGCAAGGTTTCTTTCAGAAAAATCAGATAACATTTTTTTTAACAGGCCATACGGGCAACTCACTTAGAACACGAAAGGGGAGCAATCTAGATTCAGAGGGGTCCCGGGTGTTGGGTTATCGGATTTTTTTTTAGCTCTGAGAGTGCAATGGATAATTGATTCCACTGACAATTTTCACACAATGCAATAATGATTAGTAAATATGAAAGAATACAATCAATCTGTATATATATCCGAAATGAGGTATGCTTATTTTTTTTTGTATAGTTTTGGCAGAAATTGTGTATTTGGACCCAAAATATGTGGAAAATATGCCGATACACATGCTATCAAGCTCTGAGTACTGAATTTAAGATGGGTTATTAGGTTCTTTTCCAGGTCAGGGGCTTCAGAAGAAGCTGGTAACCTACATTTTTGTTGCCATTTTAAAAAGTGTTATACTTAATTGCCATATTCAGTTGGAGAGGATACTGTACATCCAATTAAAATTAGTGTCTTCAATTCATCTACATGAAACTTTTTCCAATTCGCTGTAACTGGAAGCAACTGCCTAAAACACAATTCAATCTCAATCAAATAGAACTATAAATGTTCACTCTATTTCCTTTTACACTCACTTGATAATGATCAACTGTGGTTATCACATGCCAATAATAAAGTGAGAAAGACACATACTCAACTTTTGACTAAATAATAAATCCAAAAGTGGTTTCTAATTAATTATCAGAATTCTACAAATTAAGTAGCATGGAGGGGGGGGGGGGGGGGGGGGCATGAAACAGAGATGAAATATAGTTTGACCTGAATACAACAGATAAAAGCACCTGATGACCATAGGATACAACATGAATACATCAAACGTGTTGTGACATATATTTAACATATACTAAATGTGAGTCTACTTCCTCCAATTCTTTTAAAAATGAATGCTCAGGACTTAGACACAACAATACATACATGTAGATAAAAATGCTTTGATGTTCTCCTCTTCTGAAGTTGATTATTTTGATTGTTTGATCTTAGCTTGCATATTATTTTAAAACATCAATTTTGCTTATTTTCCAATTTATCCTATCACCTTGCAAGTTGCATTTTTCTACGCTTTTTTCTAGATTTTTTTAATGAGATAAATATCAAACAAATATAAATATACTGGAATGGTTCAATATCAATATACTGGAATGGTTCAATATAAATATACTGGAATGGTTCAATATCAATATTCTGGAATGGTTCCATATAAATATACTGGAATGGTTCCATATCAATATATTGGAATGATTCAATACAAATATACTGGAATGGTTCAATACCAATATACTGGAATGGTTCAATATCAATATTCTTAAACCTGATGATTCTTCATGATACATTTTTTCCTTATTAATAGGATCATTAGAAAAAAAACTGAAACATGAATTATCAATTTGAATTTTTTTTTTTTTAATTCTAAAATCATGAAGTATTTTCAGACAAATTTCACATTTCTCCATCAAGGAGAGACAGCAGGGTTCAATCTAGGATTCAGCCTGCTTGGGACACTGGCCCATCAAGATTTTTAAAAGCAGCCACAACGAATTTGACATGAGGAACTGCTTCTTCTTCACAACTTGGCTAGTTGTTACATGTACATGAAGATTAGATAATGAAGGTATCCAAAAATTATGACTAAAATATTAATTATTCCTCTAATATTATTTTGTACATAGAGCAAGAATGAATTAAAATTATTTTACAATCCAAAATGAAGAACTTACTGTTGATGACCGAGCAATGAATGATGTATTTGTTGTTTGTTCTAAAATAAATAATTTGTGACTAACAGGTTTCAGATAATGAAATATTGATAAATTTGCCACACCTACATGTATTACAAAGTCATCACAGTGATTTGTTTTGAATAATACCATCACCAAAACAAATATACGGACACTAAAAAATAATTACTTTTCTCTGTCCAGATAATTCATGTACCAAAGAAAATTATAAATTTTGCCAAATATTTTCTGGAAAATTAATATCTTTATTCTCATGATTATGTATCAATGTGCTCAGCAAGTACAATGTTTAGGTAGGAAAACCAGGTTGCATTATATTCTTTCTTGCCAATAAAGAACACTTGCATGATAATGTTTCAACGTTCTTTTGCAAATACAGAATTCTGGTTGCATTCTCATGCTTCTTTTTATTTTTGTTTGTAAAATTATGACAGTATGTTCATTGTGTACATTTATTACTGCTGGTGGTAAGTCTCACTTGAAATTTTGTCTATGAATGTGAACCAGTTCTAATATCGATATTGTTTCATAATGTCAAGATTCTCTTTGACAACAGAATGTATCACCAAAAAAATGCACATCTAATCATATTATCTTACCTCTGAAAATCTGAAAGATATTCCATATTTTCTTTCAAAAAGGCTTGAAGCAATCTCAACAGTAAAACTCCAAATATGACTATCATCAGGAGTTGATTTAGCTGCTGGCTCGCCAGCCTGTGGCCTGTGGGGTTTTTTGAGGGCCAGTTAATACTGACAAATGCAGACCAGTTAAATTTTCTGAAGTAATTATTAAATAAATTCTATTAAATCATTAAATTCCATCTGATAGTATGTTCCACTGTTTGGTCAAACATGTTTTCAGAATACTTCATTTTAACATACATGTATGGGAGTGAGTCAGTTGATTTTCAGCAAGGATAGTTTATTTCTATGTGAGCTGGCCCTTCCGGCCAATAGAAAATTCAGTGTTAAGTCGACCCCTTATCATTGCCCTAAATATGTAATGAAGACAAATCACTTTGGAATTTAACTGCCGAATACCATTATTTGTACTCCAAAAGGGTTGATCACATCCAATAGCACAACGTCCTGAACTATTCACTTTAAAAGTCACAGAAGTAACCATTTTCAAAGGTGCTAGTCTGGGACAAGTATTTTTCTCCTATTTTATAGCAAGTCATGCAAGTGCTAATTTTCATGCTTTAATCACTTTATCTAGTTTTACATAGAGAGGTTTGACTGTGTATACATGTTTGTGTATATATATATATATATAAAAATTGATAATGGTGCAAATACAAAACAGTTTCCCAACATTTCAATCTAAACAAGCTCTTTGTCAGGTGAAGAAACAATTTACATCCACAAAACAAACACTAAAACATAAAAGCCAAGAAGAATTCTTGACTCCTACATGTTTAAATGAGGGGGAAAAAAAACAAACAAAGGATAAACAATAGAAAAAAGAAAGAAGACAAAATTAAAAAACAGTCTAAAACAGGAAAACCACATATCTGTGTTATCCTGCTATCAGCCCAACAAAGTTGTGTAAAACAAAATTCAAAAAGTGTTTAGAATGCATGTCACGCAGAGGACCAAAGTGTTCATATATATATATATATATATATTTTTTTTTTTTTTTTTTTTCAAAGCTGTCAACAGCAGCCACCCATGTGAAAAGGCAAAACTGAACATTTTAGACAGGTGACCTTGTACACAGGTTCACCTTTTCAAATTGTTTTTTTAACAAATACCATGCACCAAATATCATTATTGTTATTATTATTGTTATTATCATCACATTGTCAAGATTGTTTTATGTGCACTATTCAACAAAATCATAAAATATACATATATGTTGTTCTCTCCCAAATGTATGTTCCATACAAGATTACTGTATTCTGCTCACTTTAATCCATCCTATAAATTAAATCAACACGGACTTAAAATAATCACTGATCTCAGTTTGTTTTGTGCACCATGACAAAACAATAATTTCACTAATGACTTACAGCTTACATATGACTGTAAAACAGAGTACTGACTCTTTCTTTGGCCAACTTGTGCAAGTTTCACTTGGAAACAGCTGTTCACGCTTTAAAAATAATACAATGTATATGGATAAGCCAGTTGCTTAACTCGACGAGATCAAAAGACAGTCGGCTTATGTGAGAAGCCTGTGATAAATAGGAAATCCAAAGAAGCCATATTAGGCTATTCTTTGTGATTCATGAACCGAAAATTCACCTGACTTTACATGCAAGTTTTAAATATTGAATGACCCCTGACCCTAAAGAAAAGGGATGTAACTCGTACCTCATATCAAAGACGAACTTTTTCTTCAGGGATAGCTTTAATTCACAAGTGAATAGATGCAGATATCAAACTATACCTGTCACACTGGCATGTTTGTGCTGCAATAGCACAACTACTTTTACCACCATCCAGCAAACAAACTGCTGCGACCCTCTACCCAATGATAAAAATGTCCTTGCTTTTCGAATCTGAAATATTGACACCTTGGAGTTACACTGTCATCATGACTGGAGTTACGAGTGCAAGCAAGATAAGAAATGTTTGCACATTGATTCACATGACATTCCTTTATGTAAACAACACCTTCCTCATAAAGCAAAAATTCAGTTTGCAGAGACTGTGTAGTCACTGTAAATACACTCCAGTGACCAATGAAGGCAGGGAGATACAGTGTGCCATTGTTTGGTTAGGAAACACATGGCCACTTACCGCAGAAGGCAGGTTACCATTACATACAGGACATTTACACAGGATATTTGCCGGGGGGAAATTAGAATGGCTGTTGTGAACAGGTGACCATTAGGACAGGTTTTACTGTATATCGTTCCCATAACCGCTTGCAAAAACTTAAGTAAACCAAAAACCTCCCAAAACCAAAATGTTTGGGGTCCCAAGGGTTTTCAATTTTGCAGGATTTCACTGTAATTATAAGGGAATCAACTTCCATGTGCGATATTGCATTTGAAGTGAAATGATTATGTTAATTATAAGCTGCCCATGTTTATATTTAAACAACAAATAGTATGTTAGAAGTAGCTGTCAAACAAGGTCAGGGCTGAGCAAATCCCATAGCCCAACGTCCCGGACTATTCATTTTTGAAGTCAGGCAAGTAAAATTTTCCAAGTCGCTAGTCCGGGACTAGTGGATGACAAAAAAATTTGCCCAGCCCTGAAGGAGATTTTTACTATGTGGATAAAAGGAGTTTACTAAATTACTTTCACATGGAGAGCAATAACGAAGATTCAGAAAAGGAAAATTCAGGATGAAATCGGAGGGATAAAACATTAGGCTGCCACTGAGTCTGAGTTAACTGTTTCTCCAAAGAGACATAAACCAGACTATGTGGCAGTAAAAAATGTCCAATATGACAAAACTAAAAGACAGACAAATTTGCAACCACACTGGGTTGATAATTATCCATGGCTTGAATTGAGGGACTCTAAAGGAAAGATGTTTTGCAGTTATTGCAAACAATATTTCAAACTGATAATGGAAATTCAGCCAGTGTATCTGTCTATGCAACTGACAAATTTAGGATTTAACCAATTACTCATAAATCTCATGACAGTTCTCATAAGGTCTGTGCAGGACAGTATCTGCATAACACTGGCTAGCTCATGCAGAAAATCCAGAACTGAGTTCCTGACACTCCTTGAAAAAATGCCATTTTAAAACTAAAAGAGAATGAATTAAACACAAAATGAGAGCTCTCTTTAACACAGCTTACACCCCAGCCCCTTATTGAAAACCATTTTCTGATAAAATGCTGTGTGCAATCCAGGAAAAAGGATGGTGTTGAACTTTGTGTTAATTACAAGAATATACTTAATGACATGAGATTTTGTTTTGTTAATTGATCAAGTCTTGAGAAAAGAAGTCAGAGAAAGTCAGAATTCCAGTAAATTCTTTTCCATTTATTTGAATTTGTTCTTTCTATGGATTAAATTGCATACATCTCATTGAAAATAGGCATGTGATTTACATTTTTGAAAAAGTGAAATGATACATGATAGAAAACAATCTGATCAGCCCTGTCCAATTATAGGTGTGATGACCAAACTGACTAAACCCAAAATGAGGTTACCAAGGACGAAATATGCCACTGAATAAAACTACAAGAACTTGTAAAACTCGTGTGCTGAAGATGTTAGATATCAGAAATAAATGTCAACCCAGTTAAGTTTACAGGAAATTGGAAAACAAAGATAATATCTGCATATATATTTAAACACTTTATAGCACGCAATTTTATCCACTTCAGTGAGAATAGGAATTGCTGTACATGACTGCTTTATCTCTCTTTGTATGCTCTCCAGCTGTTACTATAAAAGAAGCCTGCAATCACACGTTGGCTCGATATAATACTGATGAATTTGGAAAGTTCAAAACTAGAAAATATACCATTCTAAGAGTCAAACTTTGAAAGTTTTAATAAGCTTTCAGACCCCATCACACATCATTCCTCAGATTTGATATAGGCCCTATAATGGAAGCAGAAAGATAATGAAAGCTTGAAAGTTTGACTCTAAAATCCTAACATGGATGACACTGATGCTGTTAGCAATGCGAGATGAGACCCAAAAAAATTATTTAAATTTAACATAAAATACCAAGAAACTATCCAAATATTACTTGCCATCAAAATTTTGAAATTATTGTGGACATTCTATCCCTTTAACTGAAGGCAGCATTTTGATGGTCGTCAATACACACAGTTGACAAATTTCATGAGTAACCTAATCAAGATCAAATTATTTATATGTGGAGGTTTAGAGGCCAATTGCTAGCAGAGCTGAGCAAATCCCATAGCTGACGTCCCGGACTAGTCATTTTTGAAGTCGGGCAAGTAAAATTTTCCAAGTCGCTAGTCCGGGACAAGTGCTTTTTAAAAAAGTTGGGCTAGTCCTTATTTTCGTGCTTTAATCACTATATCTACCTTTATTTGGCCAATTATGCCCTCCGGGTGTACTGAATACTTGATTCTACCCCTCTTCGTGTATACATTTACATCCTGTTACCGCTTGACTGCATATTGGGCTAAGCGACCAAATTATTGGCAAATCAAAACACGTCAAACAAAAGAAAGCCAGTATGATCAATTAGTAGTGTTTTAAGCGGCTTTGTTGCATTGAGTTTACTCAAGCCAGATTATCACGAGCGACTCACTATGATTTTAATCCAGCAATTCAGTGTAATTAAATTAATGAAAGGTACTTTACCGACATCAGTGTTGGTTTCTTTTATGAACTGATTAAATGACAGTAATGATTCTTTAATTTTTAATTGATTATACAGATGATTAACTTCCACGTGCGATATTGCATTTGAAGCGAAACAATTACGCTAATTAATGAGCTGTCTCTGTTCGTATTTAAAAGAGAAAATGTATGTTATGATCACTTTAGAAGTAGTTTGTCAAGCAAGCTGATAGTTACTCTGTGGATAAAATGAGTTTGCTAAATCATTTTCGCAAGGAAGATAATAACGGCGATTCGGAGAAGGAAAATTTGTTTGAAAGTGGAGGGATAAAACGTAAGACTGATACTGAGTGTGCGGTAGCTATTTCTCCAAAGAGACATAAGCAACAATCTGTGATGGCAAAAAATGTCAAATATGACACTGCTAAGAGACAGAGAATTCTTGGAACACTCTTAGTGAATACTCCACCTAGTCTCAGTCAATTATGCAAACTATTAGATATCATTTTTGTTATAAGCCCATCCACTGCTGAGTGTGAACGAGGATTTAGTTCAATGAACTTAATCAAGACTTCTTTAAGGAATTCCTTAAACCAAAAGAGTTTACAAATGCTAATGAACATTTCCGCAAATGGACCAGAGCTTGAGGACTTCAACCCAGACACAGCTATGAACTGCTGGCTTAGTGCTGGTGCAGGTGGCAGACATATACATGGACATTTTTTCAAATCCATCAGCTAAAACATATATACATGAACCTGAAGAAGCCACATGTATAACAACCAATGTTTTTGAAAATTTAAATTCTTTTAAAAAATAATTATGTTGTATATTATTTCGTTTGTTTTTTCTATGGATTAACTACATACTCCTCGTCATCTCGGCAAGTGATTACCATTTTGGGACCAGTGAAAAGTAAGGTGGGACTAGTGAAGAGTAAGGTGAGACTAGTGAATTTTCTGAAACCACTTGTCCTGGACTAGTGGTTAAAAAAAAAATTTGCACAGCCCTGGCTAGTAATGATAAAAAAGTTTATTTCATATTTTATCCTGCAAAAATGGATGAAAAGAGCCTGTACATACCTGGATATATTTCATCCATTTTCAATAGGAACTTATTTTAGAGGTTATCATCTTTCACAAAACCAATGTCATACAACAATTTTGCTGAATCAAAGTAATAAAAAAGTTAATATTTTCATAAAGTTTAGTAAGAATTTCTTTTACCTGAATACTATTTGGTTCGAAAGGTTACTAAAACTGCTGTTTTAAGTGACTTTTTGAAACATTCTAGATTTTTAACACTATATAGTCACTTCTCCCTATTTTACCACCATGATGCCATATTCTGGCAGGGGAGAGAATTCACTTGGCACAGACATTGTTATCCTGCATGGTCCATACAGTGTTGAATAAACTCTGGAAAGTAGGTCATATCAACAAAATTTGGGAATGACATACCTCATGATCCAAAGATACACTAACACATTTATGTGATGTCTCAATATCAAGGGACAACACTTTCCTTACCTAACTAGCCTCGACAAGTAAAGATCAATGTTGGGCTTGTGAAATTTCATGTAAGAAGCCCAATTTTTAGATGTAAAAAAAAAAATCAGATTTCAAAACCATCTTCCCCATCATATTTGACAGACTAGTAGGTCAAAACTGGAATTGTTTCCCAATGAATAGTTTATACTGCATTAAGAGTTATGGCATGACAGGCAGGATAGATGCACATATTGACAAATGTACTGTGGACAGATGGACAAAGTGAATACTATTTACCATTAATTGAAACAGGCTTAAGGACATACCTGGTCTAGATGGTACAAAGTGAATACTATTTACCATTAATTGAAACAGGCTTAAGGACATACCTGGTCTAGATGGTTCAACATGTTTACGAGCCCTGGGAGGTACTGCTGGAGGAGGGGGATGTTCTGGAACAGGAGGTGGTGAGTTTGTAACATCCTCTGGCTGGCTGCCATTGTTTGTTCTATTTTGGGACCTTTCTGTTGGGGAAGGATCTGAGCCATCATCATACACAGCACTATCATCTGAAACTCTATTGTAGAATTGTACACTTGATGTATCAGTCTCATAAGTAGGGTATGGTGATAGATTATCCACTTCTGTCTCTTGACTAGATCCAGTTGCCTGAGTTGTCTCCCCTGGTTTGCAAGGTGACACTGACCTCCTGGCACGAGCAAATACTTCTTCCATAGTCATATGTGTTGGTTCATTATCATCATACATGTACCTGTATCTGTCCAATGCTGGATCAAATGGGACAATATCAGACAGATTTTGTTGTTCATTAGTGCTACCATAAAGTTCTTCAAAAGAATGTATTGAATGAAGGATCTCCTCTGAAGCACAAGTGACTCCGGTAGCACCAATTAGATCACTGTGACGACCAACTTCTATATTTTCTGAATGTTCAATATTCTCTAATTCATTATTATTGTCAGTGTATTCATCCCCCATAGTTGTCTCACTGCCACTGTATTTTCTCTTATGCACTGCAACAAATACTTCAGTTTGTGAATCTCTACTTTGAACCTTAGCTTGATCTGGATTTTCCAACAGTGGATTCTCAATACATGTAGCAATACAAAGATTATCTCCCTTGTTTTTATGCAGATCATTTTCAACCAATTTCTCTATCAGGGACGAAGTGTTTGGAAAATCGAGTGTTCTAATTGCATGAAGATTTCGATCTGATTCTTCAACAATTTGTAGCTCTGTCTTAATGTCATCTATTGATTCATATGGGTGAAATCTTCTAATAACATAGCTAACAGGTGGGTCACTGCCATTTTCATCACTGTCATCATCTGAGATTTGTGAAGAAATCCTTTCACAATGACTCTCCATGACTTCATCATTCAAATCTGAAGTTCTGAGATCAGAGGTGTGACTTTCTACAATTGCTGTTCGTGGTTCTGCTTGTTCTTTGATATGTTGGGAAGATCTTTGTTCACAGTTATCAGCTATCAAGTAATCTTTCTTAGTGCGTTTGTCAGATTTATCACATTTATCATTTCTGTCACAAGCATTTGTGGCAGACATGCCAGGAGTATTAATATCTTCATATGATGACATCTTTGGTTGATTTGAGCACGTCTGTGACACTTTGGTTTGAACTGAGGTGTAAGGCCAGGAGCTGTTTTGCCTCAAAGTTTCTTTCTCTAAATCTGATTTGTATATAGTTTCACTCGCACAATCTGGCAAAAAAGTCTTTGTGCCACCATTTGGTTTTGATTCAGACTTTGAATCTGTTTGCATATTACCACACTGAAAAGCATGTACAGAAAAATTTCCTTCACAATCTAATATATTTTTATCAGTATGCGAAACTGGTATCTGCGATTCTAAAATGAGGCTATCATTCTCTAATGATGTCTTTTTCAAAGGATGCTGGCAAGGTTTTGATATGTCTATAGTGAAAGTTTCTCTAGTTCTAGATGAATCTGTATTCAATTCCAAACTTTCCACGTTAGGACATGAGCCGCCCTCAACATCTACCTGCCCTGATTTTTCAATATAGAGATTATAATTTCTAGATGGCAATGGTGGTGGTTCAGTTGCACCCTCCTCATTACGATCTGCTTCAGAGATATCTCCCCTGCCTTCTAATTTCAATTTAGATTCCATATTCCCATTTAAATCTGTTTCCAAATCAACCTCGTCAGTTAAAGACTTCTGGAGATCAGTCTGCAATAAATGTACTTTCTGTGAACGCTTCCTTATTAGGACTTGAGGATTTGCATAGAGATCTGAATCATTCATATTTCTCAGAGCATGGTCTTCATTCAGAGTGCTCTCCCCTGAATTGGGTAGAATTCCAGTCTGATCATTGTTTACTGTTACCCTTGACGAAGCACTTTCTGCTATGGATTTCTTTATATCAGAATAAGAAGCATATCCAGGATCAAACTCCTCTAATTTTTCTTCAAAATTCATCTCATAAGAATCAACACTGTAGAATGTTGTCAAACTCGGTGATATCACATTCGGACTTGATTTATATTCACTGGCTTGTGTTTTGTCTGGCAATTGACCCAACATATTGTCCTCATCTATGTCTGAGACAACGATCACAGCAGACTTATCTGTGTTGGACCCTGTGGTCTCAAAAGCTTTTCCCATAACTTCATTTGGCTGAGCATAATCTGAAATATTTTTTGATGTTTTTAAATAAGAATGATGTGAAGTTTCCAAAGTGTCTACCAGTACATGTTTTCCTGGTTTATCATAATTAAACCTGTCTCCTTTACTTGATGCCATACCTGGGTATGGGTTATCTTGTTGAAAATCTGTTCTCCACTGCTTTGTCTTCAGCCAATGAGTATCTGTCATATGCGTTTGTGAAAGTTGCTCTGGCAACTGTGAATTTGAATCTGACTTATGTCTTTCTCTCATCCTTCTGCGAATATCATCTAGAGTTTCATACCCTGGCTCTTCTGCAAAAACATTATTGGACATTAAACCACTAGATCTGTCCAAATCTACCGCACTTTCATCTGGTATTATGCAGTTGTTTTCAATGCCATCCTCCACTGTAACTGGTTTACATTCTTCTTGTTCAAGACTTACATGCTCACCATTTGATTGGATTTCGTTGTACTTTTTTCCTACTTTCCTGCTGTCACTGCTGAAAACTGGACTGTAATTGTTCCCATTTCCAGAATCAGCAATTCGACCACCAATAAGATTTCGAAATTCTTTCTCATTTCTGCCATGCAAAGGCTCCTGGCCATTACTTAGCAATTCTGGTGACTTATCATCATGTACACCTTGGCCTTTGGAATTAAATTTCAGCCAACTTTTTGAGGGAGAGCCTCTGTAACGATCAGAGTAACTTCTTTCTGTTCTCTTCTTCATTCCCTTTGATACTGAAAGGGAGTCCTGAGGTGTGGAGGATGGGAGATCAACATCATTCTTTTGGAATGAAATTACGGAGACATTATTTGACTCTCCCAAGTTTAAACTCACATCGTACTTGCCACTTCTTTTAAATCGGAACTTCCGGCGTAATTTTGCAAGAAAACCAGAGTCTTCCTCAGAAGCAGGTAGACTAAGGGATGCATGTCTTAGGTTATTCGGCAGGGTGGCAGAACGTGGGCTTGGTTCCATTTCTATCCAGTGCTATTATCCTGGCATTCATTGCCCCTGAAAGTAGCAACAAAAACAGGAATAGATTGTTCTCTTATATTTAACATTTCAATTTTAGTAAGAAAACATACATTGATGTAATTTAAGGCAAGTAATTTCAGGATTTGATTATCTGACTAGTTTTTAAATCATATTTTCTAGGATAACCTTCATTTAACTACAGAGCAAATTTGATCTTTAGTCTAAAAGAAATCATCAAGATTAAGGTCTAAATTTGTAACGAAACTCATTTAATTTGCAAAAATATTCTTTTGAATTTATTATAAATACCTTTTCTATACAAATTTAAACATAGATATGATACTAACTGCAGGTCCATACATTTTTAAGTGACTTTGAAAAGTGAATTGTCGTGGCCACTATTTGATTAGTTCTGTTTTCCTAATTTGAATTTTCTTCATTTTCTGTACCTAATGTCAAGGCTATTATGCTATTATGGGTATGGCTGAGAGGTCCAGACAATTTTTTATATTGTCTGACAGATTTCTGGTGGTGGGTTGGGGGGCTAGCATGACCATATTAAAGTTTCAAGCAAGTGTTCAATCATATATACTTACAATCATTTCAATTAATACTGAAACCAAAAATTATTAAAATAAATCCATAAACAACAATGTGATATCATATTCTGACAGTAAAAGCTTAAAGTTGAGATCACCGCATCCAAATATATATAAAATGTTCAGTTTTTTATGCCACAGTTTCTGCTTGGTTGATCAAAGCTGACTTTAAAAAATCTGAAACACCTGTGCCAACAAAAGTTTACTTCTGCATGCACTTTTTGACATAACTAGCAAAACATCACATTCAATGTTTGGTCATATCTGAGCTATGTGAACTGGTTCAACCATTTGCTTTTGAAACTTCTTGACTTTTTCGGATGAAAATATTAATCCTCATCACCTTTTTTTCTCTTATTCATGATAGTTAATGCCACCTATAACTCCAGTGGTGATTACAGTGCTGTATCTTCACAATGACATTATTAACTGTTAAAAACATAATCTGCTGCAAATTACGCTCTCAAATTTACAATTAACAAAACTCGGATAGGTCTCTGTTCACTTGACTGATCTTTACTTTCTTAGTGTTTTCTACATCATTACTTTTATCTGAAACAAAAATACAATGGGATTTATTGTTACAGTAATGCAGACAATTTAAAGCAGAGATTCTGTTTGATGCTTGAGAGTATGCATCAGTATAAATGGAATCTTCCAGGCATGGCAATGTATACCTTTATCTGCTTTGTTGTGCAAAGCCAGGATTAGGGAGCAATTATGACCAATGATCAAAGCAGCCTGACACCTTTCATACAAAGATTTACAGTCCCGTGCTTGTTTTGCCAGATAAGAAGTATGAAATTATTTTATTTTACAGTTGTGATGTGAAATATAAGAAAAAGAAAAAGAATTACGTTCATAATGCATCTCCAACTGGATTAATTTGAGTCTAATAAAATATCACCATTTGTTTTTTCAACACATACATGTATGCAACCCAAGTAAACTTTACAAAATGAAAAGGCCATTTACCAGAAATGCCAAAGTGGGTCTAATGATATTTTCTTAACCGACACTTGCCTCTCATATGTTGTGTCTTCAATTAATACTTAAATGGCAAATTAAGTACCTGTTTCATGTTGTCTTCAATTCGTAATTAAATAGCAAATTAAGTACCTGTTTAATGTTGTGTCTTCAATTCATAATTAAATGGCAAATTAAGTACCTGTTTTATGTTTGTAATATTGATGCTGATGCCATTCAAAAACTGCACAATTAAAAATTAGATGGTAACCCACAAATTAAAGCATGTCTTCTCCAACATGTAATTTTCAGGTGCTCAATCTATTCAAAAAATTGTGCATTAGTATAAGGCAATATCCAAGTGCTCAGTCTATTCAAGAAATTGTGCATTAGTATAAGGCAATATCCAAGTGCTCAGTCTATTCAAGAAACTGAGCATTAGTATAAGGCAATATCCAAGTGCTCAGTCTATTCAAGAAATTGTGCATTAGTATAAGGCAATATCCAAGTGCTCAGTCTATTCAAGAAATTGTGCATTAGTATACGGCAATATCCAAGTGCTCAGTCTATTCAAGAAATTGTGCATTAGTATAAGGCAATATCCAAGTGCTCAGTCTATTCAAGAAATTGTGCATTAGTATAAGGCAATATCCAAGTGCTCAGTCTATTCAAGAAACTGAGCATTAGTATAAGGCAATATCCAAGTGCTCAGTCTATTCAAGAAATTGTGCATTAGTATAAGGCAATATCCAAGTGCTCAGTCTATTCAAGAAATTGTGCATTAGTATAAGACAATATCCAAGACACAAACACAAACTATGCTTATCAAGACAGTAATTTCCATGCCCATGTCTGTTAAAGAAAAGAGCACTCTACTGAATCAAGAAACAATAACTCTCACCAATACAGACTGGTCTTCGCATTTTAATGTAAATGGTCTAGACACTTATGTAATCTTGAAATAATCAGTTTCTACAAGGGAAACTGCTCTTCTAAATTTTTCTTTGACTGGTACAGTAAACCCTGATTTGAATGACATCTGCTATGAGCAACCACCTACCATTTATGACCAACATCGTCATGCACAGATTAATTTTATTATATAAATGCACTGGTATGAGCGATCACTTGCTGCATCTCAATGCAGCTAGCAACCACCATTTTAAAGCAAAATACATGTTTTAACACTGCTATGATCAATCATACAGTAAAACCAGAATTAAACACTACGGAGTTTTATTTAATCCTTTGTTACCATGATTA
Source organism: Margaritifera margaritifera (assembly GCA_029931535.1). Lineage (NCBI taxonomy): Eukaryota > Metazoa > Mollusca > Bivalvia > Unionida > Margaritiferidae > Margaritifera > Margaritifera margaritifera. Next base: position 10,313,220 of record JAQPZY010001688.1, read on the forward strand.
CCGAATAGAGTCTGAGCATGTCTGCTACATCCGTTTGTTAATTGGATCGATCCATTTCTTATTTCTAGATAAATTAAGTGTTGTTAAAGCTAACTTTACAATTAATTTATGGACAGGATATATAAGTGTTACCTTAGTTAACTTCACAATTCATGTGATAATAGACTACATGTGAACTTCAAATAAAAATGTATATCTTTATGATCAATGTATTTTTATTGTTCTATACAAAAATTGTTTGATGAATGCGTGCAATATTTAAACAAGAATTATGAATAAAAAATAAAATATAAGTATGGTAATTATGGGTATTTTCCTTCTTAAACCATGCTGAAATTAAACCTTAAAAAAAAGCACTCCAGCACAAACCTGTTATGTGTGACCGCTTTTTGTTGGCAGAAGGGGTGGTCTTTCAAAACAGGCTTTACTTTATCTTGGATACTTGTGAGGAAAAAAGGACAACTTTATCAATGCAATAACCAATAATCATTAAGGGACCAAATAACAGACATACCATCTCCATGCAGAGTTTCAAATATTGAAAACATTTCACTATAAACAGCAGTTTCTAATCATTATCATGCATTTTTTTTAAAGAACTGCATTAAATATTTTCTAAAACATGTCTTTAACAATTACATAAACAAATAAAAACTTAACCTCGTATTAACTACATGTAGTACTAAAGCCTAATTATCAAACGTAAAATAAAGTTTTATATATTTAGTGACAGATTCCCCACACCACTATCAGAGGGTACCTGAACTTATAAACCGACTAGAAGATGATAATTCCCTAGCTCAACTAGCAAGGACAACAAAACATTGGGTAAGTAAAATTTCGTGTAGCTAGCAGAATTTTAACCAAGAATAAAGAACACAAATTTGAATTTAAGACCATTTTCTCACACATCATCTTTGCTGGGCTAGTGGGTCCAAAATGGCGTTGTCACCCCCTATGGACACTTAATTTGGCCTCAGTTTTATTATATAAAATCAAGCCGATTTTAATTTCTCAACTGTATAAATTGACTGTGGAAGGCTAAGGCCTCTAAACTAACCTTAACTCTATGTATGGGGTATACTCTTTTGTGTACATATCATGATTAAGCAATGGTTCGTATTAGGGGTGAAACGATACCCCTCTGCCATGTATCGATACGATTCTCGACACACAGCCTACGATCCGATACATTATCAATACACATATCAACTTGATGGTCTTTTCATCTTTAGAAGGTCTGTCAATGGTAGGGTGGTGCCATTTTTTGTGTGTTGACATATTGGGTGTATGTCCAGTATGCAGATTACAAACATAGACTTGTCATCTGTTTATATGTCATTCTCATCCTTGACAAGATAAAAAAAATACTTCCAGACTACCTGTTAGTGATTTTTATTCAACCTTTCAGGCCATGTCAGGTTGCTCCATTCGATCATATGCATGATTCAGCCTGGTCACCATGCCCTTTGTTTTGCATTGAATGAATGTTTTCAAAACATCTTATTACCAATTTCATGTCTTCACTTAAATTTTGAAGGCATTATGGCGTTATCTTCAAAACAGAAGAAAAAGTGCAATTTCCTTGTGCAAGGATCCTTATGTAAAACAAGTCCGAGTGTGGAAGCGGAGATGACTAACAACCAAATCCTTCATATTGTACTTCCTGCAGATGCAAAACAACTGCCCCAGCCACTTGTTTCTGTCAGTGAAAAAGGAAAATTATTAACAAACCCCACTCCCCTTCTACAAATTGACAAGGTGGCTATAACTCGTGCAGTTTGGAATCTGCCCCCTTGCCGATTCTGTACTGATTTTTTTTTTATCCCATTGGCATGTTCGGTCGCTGATTACATATATCAACGTAAAAGGACACATTCCAAACTTATTCCCCATGTACGATTTAAGTACTTTACAGATCATTTAATAGACACTTTTGTGTGAAGTTTCTATGTTGCTTTGTATCTATTTGGAAAAAGTTTGGATACCAATATTTCCAGTATGTCACGCAGTGAACAAGCTACAGTTAGTTATGATTGGTGGTTATTGTTTTACCCGGACTTGAACAAACAATAACCACAAATCGAAATTGCGTGTAAGCCTTCAATTCGATTGAAGTAGACCAGATGCGATGCAACAGATACATTTTACGTAACAGTGGTTATTAAATGATCAGTAAAGTACTTAAATCATACATGGGGAACAAATCTGCAATGTCTTCTTTCAGTTGATAAATGTTATCAGTGGCAGACGGGATAAACTAATTAGCATGGAATTGCGCGGGGAAGGCAGATTTCGAACCACGTGAAATTAGTCACCTTGTGTTAATTTGTAGAAGGCGAGTGGGTGTTGTCAATAGTTTTAATTTTTTACTGACAGAAATGAGTACATGTACTTGCTACGGCTGTCTCAGATGAATTCTCAATTTAAAGAATGAAAAGGCAAATAACTAATAATTATTCACAACTGCTGAAGATTAAAGTAACTTGTACATAGTAAGTATCGTTTTGTATAGATTCTTCCCCTCTTGTATCGATATGGCTATCGATATAGAAAAAGTATCGATACATCGATATATCGATTAATCGTTTCACCCTTAGTTCATATCCCCTCCAGACAAAACTTGAAAGTTGCTCACATAAAAGAATAACCAAGAAAATGTTGCAAAACTTGGAAAAGTTATCATACAGTGGAGACTACTACAGTATACACAGACTATTAGAATCAAGTCTCCAACTATTTGGAACAAACAAACTGATTACCAATCTGGTGTATGCAATTTACAAAAAAATTATACCCCACGACACACATCTCCAAGTATCAACTATCTTACATGTATCTGTACTTTTATTTCATTCATTTCATTCCAATCTCAATAAATTAAACCATTCTGCAAATGTGTCTTCCCTGATGTTTGGAATGTAGCATTATAAATGCACCATATTGACAATCAACTTGAACAAATCAATTCCAGACAGTGTACTAATAATAAGACAGTTAAGAGGAAAAATTATATCTGGAACAAAATGGTACTACATAAAGGTTGTGTGTAAGTCTTGAAAATGAAACTGGGAATTTGTTTTTGAAAAATAGCACTTACACAGGAATAAACTGGGACTTTGTCTTTGAAAAATAGCACTTACACAGGAATAAACTGGGACTTTGTCTTTGAAAAATAGCACTTACACAGGAATAAACTGGGACTTTGTCTTTGAAAAATAGCACTTACACAGGAATAAACTGGGACTTTGTCTTTGAAAAATAGCACTTACACAGGAATAAACTGGGACTTTGTCTTTGAAAAATAGCACTTACACAGGAATAAACTGGGACTTTGTCTTTGAAAAATAGCACTTACACAGGAATAAACTGGGAATTTGTTTTTGAAAAATAGCACTTACACAGGAATAAACTGGGACTTTGTCTTTGAAAAATAGCACTTACACAGGAATAAACTGGGACTTTGTCTTTGAAAAATAGCACTTACACAGGAATAAACTGGGACTTTGTCTTTGAAAAATAGCACTTATACAGGAATAAACTCGTGCCATCAGGCACTTGTCCAACAGAAAATTTGAATAGTCTTAGGCGTTTGTCTATCCAATTTGTACAGCCCTAAATAAATGAGCAAATTCACTTTTATACTTTGATTTAAATTGTTGATGACATAAGAAATAAGTTTAAGTTGATATCATCTTAAATATGGCAATATGCCATAAACAATACATTGTATTGAAAGAGATATTCAATGCATACAATGCCAAACATGTATCCAATATTGTCCAATACTTGGAACTGAAGATGTGCAACCTCAACTAGCTAAATGAGGAGATCTGATAAAAGTAGGTCACCTGCATAGTAAGTAACCTACTTTTGTTAATGTGTTTCAATAGGTACACCATCCAAACAAGCAAAATTTCATATAAATGTTGCTTCTTTTTTAAAACAATACCCAAATGGAACAGTCTGCTATCAACAGCAGTTACGGCAGACTCTGTAGATACTGTGCTTTACAAGATGGAAGTTATCGTCCCTACACTTGTAACGATGTGATATTAACTAATTAACCACTGGTGCCACATTTATGCGTCATGAGGTTCTACCCTACTTCCGAGCTCTGTAATGTCAACATCATTTAAGATACACTAAAGTGGATGGTATTGCAGGAAAGTAGACAGATGTAGCTCTACAATTATACAAAATAATGTAAACTTTCTACTCGCATTACACAATACAGTGGAAGAAACATAATTTTTGAGACCCGATTTTTTTAGGTCGAATATTACCAGTTTCGGAACTGGAGTTTGTGTCCGGATTTTAGACCTTTTGGCCTTAGATCTAAAACAAACCAGTCAAATCTGCACACGGACAGATGAACCTTTGCAAAAGGTAGGATGAGTTTTAGATTTGGAGTCAAATGCAGCCAGGAGACAAAAATCAAAGGTCCAATACGAAAAAGAAGAAAAAAAGTCAAACATTTACCCTTCTGCGCATGCGTGAGCATAATAGCCAATCATAAAAAATGTTTTTGATACACCTAAGCATCCGGCCAAATGAAAAACTCTCTTAAGCAGATGTGTTTGGCTGCATTCAGAAGTAACCCTAAAAATGCGTTTCCTACCCCCATTTCAGGGGAAAATTAAAAGAAACTCCCGGGGTTAATGAGTTAATGGATGAATTTTGATGATGTCACCAAATTTGAATATTCCTTGCTTATTTAATCATTTGTGCATTACCATTGCACAGAAATTACAAAAATAGCCATCCCTGGAAAATTTCTATGAAATTTCCCAAACTTGTTTAACTCAATAACCACTGGTGCCACGTTTACGGGTCATGAGGTTGTACCATACTTCCAAACTCTGTAACGTCAACATCAATAAGGATACACTAAAGTGGATGGTATTGCAGGAAAGTAGACAGATGTAGCTCTAAAATTATACCAAATAATGTCAACTTTCTACTCGCACTAAAACAATACAGTGAAAAAAAATTAATTTTTGAAACCCGATTTTTTTAGGTAAAAAATTGACAGTTTCAGAACCGGAGTTTGTGTCTGTTTTTTAGACTTTTTGGCCTTAGATCTAAAGCAGACTGGTCCGAACTGCACACTGACAGATGAACCTTTGCAAAAAGTAGGATAAGTTTGAGATTTGGAGTCAAAAGGGATCAGGACACAAAAATCGAAGGTCCAATAAAAAAAAAAGTCCAACTTTTACCCTTCTGCACACGCGCGAGTGTAACAGCCAACCAAAAACATTGTTTTAGCATCTAGCTAAATGAAAAACTTTCTTAAGCAGATGTGTTTCACTGCATTCAGAACTAACCCCAAAAATGCATTTCCTACCCCCATTTCAGGCGAAAATGAAAAGAAACTCCTGGGGTTAATGAGTTAACCAGCAATTAAGATTGTACAGTTTTAAAAACACTGTAGAAGCTGTTTTAAGAATCAATTGCACTCACTGCATTCTAAGTCAGTTTAGTGACTGAATACCTAAACTTTGAAGATGAATAAAAACACATCTCTGATCACGCTGTTTTTGCCACGTAAAGTAACATCACTTCATTCAGAACTCACCAGTATATATGTAAAAGTCAAAAAAATTAAAGTGAAAATCAGAATCAGCATTTGAATCAAGCAGAAAAAAGAAACAGTAAACCCAAGTTGTATGTTTGACTTAATTTAACAACTAGGTTTATCCTCGAGGTAATTTGCTGCCAAGGCAAATGGAGTAAAGTGCTTTGCCCAAGGCCACACCATGGTAGTTTACGATAAGGTGATAGTCATAAAGACAGTACATGTAAGTCTTAAGCTGCTAACCCATTAGAATTTATTCATGTGTTATATTTCCAGGTAACCTCTATTTTGCATATGAAGCCTCAGTTCAGTAGTTTTACTGGGTCATTTTAGGCATAGTGAAATGACCAGTGCATAGGCTAATTTCTACCTCAAATATTTTGCACACTGTCAATCACTGGTATTATTGTGAGAAACCTAACTTACTAAGATAGTTCAGATGAAGTTATGCTCATATCTGTAATTTTTTCATTCAGATAAACAATACAGTGTTCATGTTTCTTCTGTTTTTTCACATTTACTTAGTGGTGTCATCGCAAGATTATACCCATATGAATTTAGTCTTCTACTGAAAATTGTAAATGGCTGAAAATGATCTAAACTGTAATGTTGCTTTGTTTCACATGTTTCTTGTTATTCTTGGCCAGAAGCCTTCTTTACATGTGCAAATGTCAACAAACATCTATCAACGAAATAATCTGAATGAAAGCTATTTGTTACATTTCATGAAAATTAATATGGGGTCGGGGAAAGGTACTTGTTAGCCTCAGATGGCTGCCAACAAATGTGACTTACTATTAGCTTTCACTTTCTCCCCATTAAAAAATAAATCTATAAATATTTTGTAGCACAATAATGAGTTCAGGCTCTATTCATTTTCATGAAATTATGTCAGACCCAGTTTTTCTAAATTTGTATCAAAATAATTTTCTGAACTGCACATACCCACGCATTTCAGTTGGAGAAAACATACCAAGTAGAATGTAAGAAACAGATCCGACTTGATTTTTACAATTCTTGGATACATCTCCATCGAAAAATAGCTTGGTTTAGTTGCAAAAGCTGGTACTCCATTATTCATATCATACGATAATCCGATAAATCAGCCCCCAAACTTGTACTAATCCATCAGTATTGTAGTACTGGTTTGGAGGATGATTTATCGGACTTGCAGTCCTATGCTACTCTAGGTCAAAGTGATCCGAGACAGACAGGCAAACAGAGATCTATATACCTAGATACACGGGGTGAATTTGACGTATTTATGATCCGCATATATATAATTTGTTTTCTTTTCTGCACATTTGGGAACAAATTATCAAACTCGTGCATCTTAAATCGTTTCAGCGAATGGTCACTGTCAGCATCAATTCCTCACGAGTACCGTCAAGCTTCTGCTGTTCGGATTGGATATGAATTTGATGAAACTATTCTATTACGATAGAACTGTATGTAAAACAAAAGAGTATTTACCTTTGAAAATATGTCATTATTCTCAGATTTTGTTATTTAAACACCAAAATATGATAAATGTTCTCTATAATAGTCTTTCCTCATCAACAGTCCTTGGGTCCAACCGGGTCACATTCAACAGGAAGTGGTAATGTGGTTATTGGATCGTCTCGGTAATATTCGTAACTTTCTTGAATATACAAATTTAACGAAACGAAAAGGGTGGAATGCAGTACATAAATAGAGAGTTTCAAAGATTAAAAAACAAAAATCATAAACCTTCTTGCTCCTCTTCAAGACACGAATAACAGATAACAAGCCAATAAGGCGTATTGAACCGACAAATCTCTCTCTCTCTCTCTCTCTCTCTCTCTCTCTCTCTCTCTCTCTCTCTCTCTCTCTCTCTCTCTCTCTCTCTCTCTCTCTCTCTCTCTCTCTCTCTCTCTCTCTCTCTCTCTCTCAGAAACACACCAGTGAGGTTATACATTATTTGAACTTCAACATTTGAAGCGCAAAAAAAAAGCAACCAAACACTCTCTGCCTTTCTGGGCACACTATGTATACGATCTTTTAAAACATATTTTTATGCGTAATTTCGCAACACGTTATTATCCCCCAACATTCCAGGTAAAAGTGTTTGGAACGAACAAAGAAGAAATATAAATCTAGTGAAATACTTTAAAAGTGCCAGTTACATCAGAGATATATGTGGTATATGTCTCTGGTTATATTGCATTTGCTGGGAGATGGGGGGAGGTAACGGTATGTAAAAAATAATGGTTGGTCGGTAAAAGTATTACGTATACTTGCACTCGAAGAAACACCCACACACTCTCGTCTTTAACATACATTTTACTTTCCGCGATCTTTTATTTCTCTTTCTAAAGATACTTGAAGGTTGCGCTTTTAACATTCGATGAGTAAAAATACGTTCATTCGTCTTTGCAATGTTAAGTGTGTGTGTGTGTATGTGTGTGTGTGTGTGTGTGTTGCTACGACAATAACAATATTCAATTAATTGGCGAAATACAGTCGTTTAGATAAACTTCAACAGTTAATTCGAACACAGTCTATATTTTTGTCCAAAGGGTAGTGCATCAGATTCCAGGTATATAAATAATCTCTAAAGATATAGTCAATGCCAACGGCCTCAAGGGAGAACATTCCTTGACTAAATGAGCCACCCTCTATAAGTAAAGTAGTAGTAACTTTCTCACTTACCAAGAATTCAAAATAAATTATAATATCAATGTATCTTTTATGGAATGGTGTAGAATTCTTAATGTTATACCTATGGCTTGGTAGAATACTGTAAGAAATAAACAAGTTTCAATCCCGGGTGAATAAATATTATGAAATACAAAGAAAATATGAAAACGTATGAAAACATTTCTATAAGATATTCTGTTCTTATAGACATAGAGAGAATTGCATTTTAAAGTCCAGAACAAATGGAATGTTGCACTAAATCAGAATAACCAATACGTGACTGAAAATTTATAAAAATTTACTGCCTTTCCGGGTTACAGATTATACAGGGCTACTGAGTTTTCAGTTCAGAATCATTCGTCAAATAGTGTACACAAACATTATTCAAATTAAAATTTCAGCAACACTGTAATGAGAAGTTAGAAGCATTTATACATTTATATTTTGACTGTCCTATTGTAAAAACAGTATTACTTAATTGTACGTCACTGTTGAGAGACAAAAGTAGTATGCAATTAGAATTAACTACTAATAGTATCCTACTGGTTTGAGAATACTTGCAGAATATAATATTATAGATTTGTTTTATGTTATTGATTATGAAGTATACATACTCTTGTATAATAATAAATTGTATTCCTACTTTCCGTATTTGTATTTTAAAAAAAGATGTTAAGTTATACAAACATATTGAACTACATATTTTTATTACTCAGCTAAGGCAGAAAAAAGAAACGAACGAATAAAATCCGCGCTGATTTAGCAAACATATTTACTGAATGTACATGTAAAATGGTTGGGTCCTACAAAATACAATGTCAACTTGTTTTATTCCTTTAAATTAAATGTATTGTATATTACGATGTTATGTCGCCTGTATGTTTACATTATTTATCAAATAAATACAAAATGAGAAGAAAATAAACACTCTCTCTGTAAAGGGAAACTTCATTTGTTGTACGTTTGATGGGAAGATATATTCAAAGCAGTAGAGTTATGACATACTGGCAGATACTGCATGCCCTGGAAGCTAATCAAATAGGGTTTTTATATTTCCTTGAGACTTTATATATATATGTATCAATTGTGTAAACATATAAAAATGAGCCCATCGCCATGTTCCACAACTGTGCCCTTGACATAAAGGTATTTTCACTCATAAAGATGCATCTTCTTACAAAGTTTCATAAGTGTCTTACAAGTAACGTTTAATACAACAGGTACTAGATTTAGTGAAGTAACATTTAATACAACAGGTACGAGATTTAGTGAAGTAACATTTAATACAACAGGTACGAGATTTAGTGAAGTAACATTTAATACAACAGGTACAAGATTTAGTGAAGTAACATTTAATACAACAGATACAAGATTTAGTGAAGTAACATTTAATACAACAGGTACGAGATTTAGTGAAGTAACATTTAATACAACAGGTACAAGATTTAGTGAAGCTTGAAACAAAGGTAACAAAGACCTGTTATAGAATCTTTTACCCAAAGAGATGCATCTCCTTTCCCAAGTACTTTCTTGAACGTGTCTTTCACATTGATTTGTGTGCGTGCGTGCGTGCGCGTGTGTGTGTGTGTGTGTGTGTGTGTGAGAGAGAGAGAGAGAGAGAGAATATATACACACAGGAAGAAAAAGACTGTCCTTAATTTGAGAGACTTACATGTGAAAGTAAGTATAAACACACATACACAAGTGTTTCCATGAATGGATGCAAAATCGTCACACTGGACTCGCAGAAGAAAAGCAAAAACTGAACTAGAGCGGGATGGCAAACTCAGATAAACTCTCTGTAAAAAGTAGCGATAATTCTTTGCCGGAAAGAAACCGAAAGATAAGCATAATATTTTATGAGCAAATATTATTTCCTGATTGACGCTACGTCGTCTGAAGTTGTATTATTTTTTAATACATCTGAACATTTTATACATAGGGTTGGACATGAACTTAATGACAATATTCTAGGAATTTAAACTGGATTTGATAGATTACACAAATAAGGAAAGTGTAAAGTATTTTTCAGAGAGGGAGTGAGAGAGATGGGTGAAAGAGAGAAGTTACCCCATGAATGCATATTTTGTTACAAAGAATGAAACATATTGCTAAGATAGATAATGAAAATTGTGCCTGTCCCAGGGGGCCTTGTGCATATGTATGTATGTATGTATGTATGTATGTATGTATGTATGTATGTATGTATGTATGTATGTATGTATGTATGTATGTATGTATGTATGTATGTATGTATGTATGTATGTATGTACGTATGTATGTATGTACTAGTGCAAGTTTCTGGTCAACATTACACAACATTTTTCGTTTTCTTATCTGTAAGAGGGCGGTAGAAGCTCGTAATTAACATTTACTTTTATACTTTAACTTTTGCGTATATATTGTGATCGGTCATGTTTGTCCTTGTGTCCGTGCGTCCCTCCATCTGTGTATCCTTATCTTTGTTTGTCACACATTTATCCTCGAAACCTGAACGTCGTCAGTACTGATTGTGAATTGGTGATTATGATTGGAATAATGGGGGCGAGAGAATATCCAATACAGTGATGTGAAAGGGTGATTATGATTGGAATAAGGGAGGCGAGAGAATATCCAATACAGTGATGTGAAAGGGTGATTATGATTGGAATAATGGAGGCGAGGGAATATCCAATACAGTGATGTGAAAGTTTGATTATGATTGGAATAATGGGGGCGAGGGAATATCCAATACAGTGATGTGAAAGGGTGATTATGATTGGAATAATGGGGGCGAGGGAATATCCAATACAGTGATGTGAAAGAGTGACTATGATTGGAATAATGGGGGTGAGGGAATATCCAATACAGTGATGTGAAAGGGTGATTATGATTGGAATAATGGGGGCGAGAGAATATCCAATATAGTGAGTCAAAAGTCGTAAAAAGGTTTCTATTTGTTTGTTTTTTTAAAGCTTCTGATTTGTCATCATCACACACAATAGGCAACTGAAGAATCTTGAAACAGTGACAGGTCCATAACACATAAACGTTCTGTCACTCAAAAGAGCTCATTCAATTTTAATGCGATTTAAATACAAACAAAGAGCGTTTAAAAAAGAAAGTTTACCAAGAGAACGACATACTTGAGTTACAATGAGATAAGAAACCAATAACACTAAAAAGGTATTTACTTCCTTTAAACAAGCCACATTTTCGGTCATATATTTGTTTTGCAGATGATTGCTTGTAATTTATTTCCCAAAACTTTCTTTGGTTTCGTGATAACATTGTTCGTGCTCGAACAGTCGTCTACCTTTAAAAATGTACTTTTAAATACTGTCTTTCTCTTAAACCAAATAGCAATGCTGTATCCATAGAACAAACATACATGAATAAAATATTTACGTAACTGCTGCAAAGAAGGATCCAGAATTTTAAAAAACGTGTCTTTTTCGGGGGGTGCCTCTTTATCCTCGTTACTTTATATTCGTGTGTGTGTGTGCGTGCGTGCGCGCGCGTGCGTGCGTGTGTGTGTGTGTGTTTGTGTGTTGGCTGTATATTGCCTGTCAATGTGTCCGTGCGCCCGTACCTCTGTCAGTCAGTCGGTTCTCCTCAAATCTGCATTTCGTATACACTGATTGAGAAAGGATAATATATAAATGATGGGGGATATCCAGGATACTAAGTCAGAAGTAAAACACACCACACAAAAATGTTTATATCTGGGTTTTTTAAGCTGCTATTTTTTAATAGTCAAATATGATAGGCAACTGACGAATGACAAAGCCATGAAGGAGCCATAACAAGGAAACTTTCTATCACCCAATGAAGCTCATTAAATTTAGTGTCAATTAAATTGAAATAAAGAAGAGCAAATACCAAATAAAGTTTACCAAGAAAACAACCAACTTAAGTTACTATGAGACAAGAAATCAATAACTCTAACACGGTATTTACTTCCGTTAGATAAGCCACATTTTCGATCATGTAGTTGTCGTACAGATGATTGCCTGTAATTTATTTCCAAACTTTATTTGCTTTTGTAATACAATTTTTTTTTTTGCTCGAACAGTGGCCTACCCTTATTTTTGTATTGTTTTTTTACTATCTCTATGTTAAATTAAATAACAATGGTGAATCTACAGAAACAACAAAAGTTGGCAATATGGAAGTTTTGAAAAATATAGTAAATTAGAAAAATGTCAATAAATTGGGGATGGTGCCCCTTTGGATTCTTCCTTTAGGTGTGTGTGTGTGTGTGTGTGTGTGTGTATGTGATTTTGTAAATGTATGTATGTATGTATGTATGTATGTATGTATGTATGTATGTATGTATGTATGTATGTATGTATGTATGTATGTATGTATGTATGTATGTATGTATGTATGTATGTATGTATGTATGTATGTATGTATGTATGTATGTATGTATGTATGTATGTATGTATGTATGCATGCATACATGGGTGTAAGGACGAATGACTAAAACCATAAAGTAGAAATGTAAGAATATGAATGTACAATATATAATGTATGTGTATACAACTTGTCTATTTGTATCTCTCTCTCTCTCTCTCTCCCAAAAACTTCTAAAACATTTATGCTAGGTATACTTTAACCTGGTAATTTTGATCCACTATTTTGAATATTTCATATATATATATTGACTCATAAATTGTTAACGGTGAATCCAAAGCCCCCAGCCTTGGCAACGTAATGTGTCTGAGGTAATTAAAAAAAAGTGTTTTATGACATATACTTAGCATGGAATACAGAGTTACAGTTTTGCGAATTACGTGAATACGCGCGCGTGTGTGTGTGTGTGTGTGTGTGTGTGTGGTTTTTATTCTTGCTAGATTCTTAATTGGTATGAAGGTATATGTTTATTGTGGCATAGTACATTGTGACTTTTACGAAAATGATGGAGTGTACAATGCAATTCATGCCTAGAACTGTCATGTTAGCTGATGAGTGAAACGAAAGTATTAGTATATTAGTACAGCATGCCGAAGTGACATTGCATAGTATCGGTCATGACAATCAATTATTAATTAAGTCTTTAGAAAGCTCAGCCATGACTGGTGTTAGATATATTCTGTGATAAAGACGTATACCAGGCTAGATGAAAACAAAATGGTTGGAAACGTGATTATTTAGGGCTTGTTTTTTTTTTTAATTTTTTTAAGAGAATGAAAACATGGTCATATAATTTGTACAAGGGGCTCAAACTAAAACCAATTCAGTGTATTAGGAAAATACATGGTACAAGGCGTGAGAAACCGCAGTGCTGAATTTTTAGCATTAACGTGCCTGACCTGGGACCAGAATGGTGAGTGTTCGAATCCCACCATTGGATCAGTGACAACCCTCTAAATTTTCATCTAGAGACTGATGATGAATCCTCTCTCTGGGGACAGTCAAGTGCACCAGATCTTAAGAGTATCTGTCCGCGAGATTAAGAGACCAGAGAGAGAGAGAGAGAGAGAGAGAGAGAGAGAGAGAGAGAGAGAGAGAGAGAGAGAGAGAGAGAGAGAGAGAGAGAGAGAGAGATCTGGGCTTTTACTAAAATTTGAAAATAGAGCCGAAAGGTTAAAATGTCAAATGTCACAGAATGGCAGAGTTTTTAAAAATTGACGTATAAAAATTAGATTAAAGTAAATGGTATTAAAGCATTAAATGAGTATTTAATGTCAGGAGATAATAACAGACCAACATGATAATTTCTTACAATTCGAAATTTGACATTTTCCTTACAATGGTTTTTCTTTTTAAACTTGAAAGACTAATGAACGATGTCATGTTTATACTAAATATTTTTTTCCCTTTTTAACTTTTAATTCCCCAAAACTACTTTATCAATAAAACTAAATCAAGCTGTCTTAAATCTAACATATTGCTTACAATTCAATTTATGTTTTTATCATAATTATCTTCGTTCAGTTTGAGAAGGCCCTCATCCTAGAATTAGGCTAGGAGTTACTCGTCACTTTCCTTGCCTTACTTTAAATTTCAATAGCTTCACATTTCTGCACAAACACAATCGTCAACGCATGTCAAGGCTCTTCGTGCAATCTCACTGGAAAGAAATAGTATGTGTTCATTAGCTTTTCGGATGCAGTGCACCATTAGACAGACACTAGCTTTCTAGTATTTCTGTTCATATCATCGAACTATTGTTTTGTCCCAGTCCACGATGATGGCTTTATATTTGATATTTGATGACTGCCCAGGTATAGATAACCGTGACTGTGTTGCTGCCATATAGTTTTTAGAAGAATTCTTTCCTCACTCTTCGAAAGCACTATTTCTGATCTTATTTCTCATCTCATCATGTTTTATTATGCCTGTCTCAACGGGAAAGTAAAAGTAAAGAAGTTACTACTGGAATGGTTCCATGTATGGTATATGACCACCTAGATAAGAAAGGACTACTTCCACAAAAGACCGTCTGCAAAATCGATAAGATGATGATGATGATGATGATGTGATTTTGTTGTTCTAGTTTGTTGTCGCTGTGGATTTTGGTATTGTTAATAGTATAATTGTTGTTTTTATTCTCAATGTATATATATATATATATATATATATATATATATATATATATATATATATATATATATATATATATGTGTGTGTGTGTACATATGTGTGTGTGTGTGTGTGTAAATACAGTTACAGTGTATGTAGCGTTTTATGGCACGTCAGCACAATAGTGGCTATATGGTGACCACTAAAGGGAAATTTGAAACAATGTAAAAATGGAGAGTACAAAAATTTAGGAAGATAAACCCTTCCAAATAAATGTAAACATCAAGTACAACAAGATAAACCCTTCCAAATAAATGTAAACATCAAATACAACAAGATAAAACAAGATACAATGTAAATAGTAAAGATGAAAATTCATATAAAATAAAAGAATGCAAATACAAATGTATACACCAGGCAGAGAGTGATGTGCTATCTCTGGATCATACAGGAGGATGTATCATACTATGAAGTGAAATTATACATAGAGAAGGAATATTATCATACAGATTTGGGAATTTTTCATTCGTCCCAGAATGTGAATCAAACCCGGGTCCATGGGTTACGGCACCTATCGCCTTACCATCCCCTATACCCTCTCGACTAAGCGCACATCCCTAAAAACTATTGAATCTAGTCATTGATACGGGCATTAGAGCGCAGCAGACAAACTGGCATGGCGACCCAATAATTAAATTTTTTTCTAAATTACCTCTGTATCATGTGCCGAGAAAAGGGTATTTATAGAATTATAGACCTGACCTACCAAACGATCCCAACAATTCTACAATATTCAAGTCTGAGCGTGTGTGTGTGTGTGTGTATATATATATATATATATATATATATATATATATATATATATATATATATATATATATATATATATATATATATATATATATATACGACTAGAGAATGTAATATGTCTTTAGCCCGAACTGATTCTCAATAGAAGACGAAAGTACAATACTAGACAATGCAAAGTTTTATGAATAAAAGTTTTATAACGCAAACGAGAGTGTAATAGTTCACAAATGTAAAGAAAAAAAATAAAATAACAAATCTTATCTCTGAAAGGAGTTCTACAGTATATACACTCAAGACAAACAACCAGAAAATCATGTCAGTATAATGTTAAAGAATCTGAAAAGCCTAAAAAAAAAAAAAAAAAAAATAGACTCGGACCGTGTCTTAAAATATCTGCTTCAAATTATTGTTAGCCCAACTACAAGGCTTCAAAAGCAGTGTTGACATTCTTGTGTAGCTTTCTTTGAAACGACAGATTTGCATGCCATCAACTTAATAACATGAGATGGACATGTTATTACATCATTATGTATAATCTAATTAAAAAAAGGGCTTTATATGTTTTTCCTTTGTTATTCACATTAAATATCCGTCAGATAGAAACGAATTCCAATTTGTCTCGGATAATTTAATCAACATTTTTAGATCTGAACGATCTACAACTTAGTGTTTACTGACGAATATTAGTCTGTCAGCATTTACCCTTCGCAGACAGAACTTTTTCATTGCTCAGTATGTTTGATCACAATCATTCATCTGTACGATTTGATGAGTAATTAGTCCTTTAAAAGGCGCATCCTTAATTTGAATGTTATATACACTTACACATTACTTTTCACTTTCATTTCACCTTTACCTTGATATTATACATACAATAATAGGTTCAGCACGGTTCGTGATATGTTAATGAAAATATAATTTTGGTATAAGCATTTTAAAGAATTCACATTTCCTATCATTTACAAATTACTGTGATAAATGTTTTATTTCTAAACGACTTCTTGTCGGTTATGCCTTTAGCTTTTTTTTTTTGAAAAGTGACTATTTTGTGTTCAACCTTGTGAATTATTCTGCTAATGTCTGTCTGTCTGCCTGTATGTATGCATGGTTGGTTGGTTTATTTAGATAGATAGATAGATAGATAGATAGATAGATAGATAGATAGATAGATAGATAGATAGATAGATAGATAGATAGATAGATAGATAGATAGATAGATAGATAGATAGATACACACACACATTCATACATACATACATACATACATACATACATACATACATACATACATACATACATACATACATACATACATACATACATACATACATACATACATACATACATACATACATACATACATACATACATACATACATACATACATACATACATACATACATACATACATACATATCGCAATGTGTCGATGAATATTTTCATTTTATTTTCTGCAGAGAACATATGGTTGCCAAGCAAGAGAGTTTCGATTGTGAGAGCAAAATGGGGTGTGTATAAGATGTGATCTTTCAGATCAGAATATTTGGACAGTCTACAAGAAAGTTCTCTATGTTTGTACATGTACTTGCATTTGACAAAGTTTCTGAAATAACCATGGCTTAAACTAAACCAGTTAGATTCCTTTGTTCTTATTCTATCGTTTTTGTAAAAATCTACAGTCCAGTATCATGTTGATTCCATTAAGTATTATGTTTTTGTGTTTTGTTTTTGTCTCGTTTGTGTAATGGTCCTTTATACTTGTGTGCTCTTGAGAAAGGAATCGGTGGATTCGGAAAGCTCTTGGGCTGGTTCTACATCAGTTTTCCACTGTTGTTGGTCAGGTTTTCTTTCTTTCTTTCTCTCTCTCTCTCTCTCTCTCTCTCTCACGCACACACAAACACACAGACACACAGACAGACACAGACACACAGACACAGACACACACATATAACGACTGAAGCATTGATAGGCGCCGGATTCCCAAGAAGTTCGAAAAAAAAACACAACGTGAATTCAAAACCATCAGCTAAAACATTATATGACATCAAAGTTGGAAAACGTCGCGGGAAAAATAACAAAATTCCGCGCCTTTCGACCTAAAGTAAGGTCTTACACAGTGGACAATAAAATACGTATATAGTGACACACAAACTAGAGTAACACATCTAGAACAATAAATATTTACAAATTGGCACAGAGAAGAAAAATTGTCCAGAATGATGAAAAGGTCAAAACTGAAGAAAAAGAACAATAATAAGAAATAACTACATGTCTGTAAAGGGGTCCATTATGTATGAAAATCGTAAACTAGATTTGATGCAAGCTATATGCACAATAGTAGTATGCTGTTTGGGTTGACCTAGTAGATATCTAGTAGATAAGTAATTCACCCCTAGCATCACCAATTCGGACGACCTCGTCTCTTTCCGATGCGAGTCTAATAACTTTTTTTTCTAGCATGTGATGGAAATGGCAAGCAGACAATCAGAATGTTCTCGGCCTTTTCCATTGCAAGCTAGAGAAAACAGCTGATGTAAATAATGGTAATTTAAAAACTGCTCTTCAACCCATGGTTGTTTTTACGTCATAATAACTTTATTGATGTCACAATGACTATATGACGTCAGTGGAGTACTAAGGGTAAATGGCGCCCGGGGCGACGATGATGGCCCAAAGGGCCAGAGTACGAGGCCCGAATTGTTATCAGCTGTTCTGGCGCCCCAAGACCTCTGGCGCCCGTGGCAAACGCCCCGTCACCGCCACCCCCCCCCCCACCCCCGTAAGTACGCTACAGTATGACGTATCATCACTAGAAGGTACGTAAACAACAGTTTCAAGCTATTGAAACCGTATGATTTCTTCAATTTTTTTAAAATTTAAAAGTTGCATGAATAACATTAAAAATTAAAAGTGCAGGTATTTCAGTAATTGTTGATACGTCGTCGAGTGTTATTTTCAAAACCTATCATCTTAAAAGAATCTGTTCTTTCACATCTAGCCGGATATTCGTCCGCCAAAAAATTACCAACTTGGGAAGTATCGCTACGATTACCTCCAAGTCTCTTTCACGGAGTCGTAGTTTTTCGACTCGCATCGGAAAGAGACGAGGCTAGTCTATTTGGTCAACCGGAATGTCCTCGAAATTATTCGA
The DNA here is from genome assembly GCA_029931535.1 of Margaritifera margaritifera. Taxonomy (NCBI): domain Eukaryota; kingdom Metazoa; phylum Mollusca; class Bivalvia; order Unionida; family Margaritiferidae; genus Margaritifera; species Margaritifera margaritifera. The sequence continues at coordinate 10,331,930 of JAQPZY010001688.1, forward strand.
CTCGCTTCGGAAAGAGCTCAGTGCTTTCCGAATGAGGGAAATGACCGAGGATTTCCGGTTGTAATGCATTGAACTTTTGTTTTCATTCGTAACTTCTCGGTCAATCCTAAGGTCAATCCAATTGTATCTATAGCCAATGCGGTCCCAATAAATTGCAGTTTCTTTTTTGCCAATAAATTTTCGGAAACCTTTTTCCTATAAATTCTACGCCGACATACATTTGAGGCACAGTTTTGTCCCGCAGAAATAGCCGAGGTGGTCCGAATGCCCCATTTCCGTTCACGCATGTGTGAACGAGGCCAGGGAATAAACCGCGTGGTGGAAGTGGTTCAAGTTGATAGCGGAGGTGTTGATGATTAACAATTAATTATGCTGGTATTATTTGAAACTGCTGCTGGATATGCAGTGTTCAAGGTGTGCAGTAGTGTGTGTTATATAATCTGTTGAATTTTGTATATGATGCAGAAAGATTACTTTAATTCGGACGGTCTAAAACAAATGTTTACAGAACACGTGGCTTCGGTCTTTTAAATCAGCAATCTATGTGTTGTTTCTTGTAACTAAAAAAATAATCGTTCGCATTCGTACAGTATGTTCATCTACATAGAAAAATATGTGTGTGTTATGTTAGGTAAAAATTAGGGTTTGTACCCACATGCACTTGAAGCTAATATATCGGTATATTAAAAGCCACTAGAAAAAGGGGTAGTCCTACAATGTAAGACGTCCACCCTGATATTTATGATGGTTGGGTGCTACGTCTTACTACTTAGGTAAATGGCGTTGTGTAGCGTGATCCCCGGTCGAATGTCCGGGGAACTAGAGGCCACATTTTCAGGAATATCTCTAACACTTGGCAGCCCATGTTGCCACTTTTCCACAAATTGAAGCCTAATTACAGTAGTCGGACTATACCTACTCTGATGGTCTTTCCTCATGGAATCAATTTCTGACACAAGCATTTTTCAGGTTCCGTTGACCTACATTTCAGTTGGTTGAAATGCGATGGAAGCGGAGGAATATCGGAGTCGATAAAGACTAGATAAGTGTCTTAAAACTGAGCTGCATAATTGCTTTATCAACATTAGTATATTTTACTTCGTTTTGTTTAAGAAATAAACTGCAATTTAACTGACTTTAGCATTCCTTGGCTGGTCAGTGAATATTTAGTGCAGAAATTAATAAATCCACAGCTCAAACGCCTGTGATAATTATTAGCTCCCTCTGTTGCATGCCTTCTGTGCTGGGATTTGATTTCCAGATATGCTGCCAGGGCGCGTGAATCATGCAAAAATGTTATGAATTTGCACACTTGGAAAGAGTGATGCGCGAGAACTCCCGCAAATTAGTTTAAAGTCAGGCTTATAAAAATGTACTCTGCGCAGTATACAATTTTTATTTAACTGTTAACCCTTGAAGTGCCAAGACATGCTGCCAGTAGAGGTCTTGTAGCGCTTGCCTCGTTATGTCTTTTTTTCTGATAGCCAACTGTTTACACATCTGAGTACTTCAGCTTGACATGAACGGTTGTTAAACTAAATTTGATTGGCACATTAGGCCCTGGAACAAGCATTGTTGAGGTTGAACCTTGCATTGATGAAGGAAGTTTTGCAAATGCTTATATGAAGTAAGGGCTACTAGAAAACCTAAAATGGCCGACTTCCAACATGGTTCGTTTTCAGATGACGACTTCATTCAGCAAATACTGGCTGATAATAGCGTTGATGACAGTGATTTTAAAAGTTTTGAAGTATATGACGTTACTGGAGCCTGGAAAGTGTTACAGGAAATACCAGTGTGTAATTATGAACCCGAAAATAATGTTGAATACGAGTCGGATGTACATGCTGGATGGACAAAAACAGATGGCATGTCAGTCAACCCCCTATTAAGTGGTATTTTGAACTTAAATGTCAAAAAGGCAGAATACTAAGCCTAATTAAAATAAAGGCAATTTAAAAGTAGAGTGTAATTTTCACTTTTCTCAATTCTGCCTTGTCAGATCTTGTGGTACAAATCTATATAGCACTCTAAGGGTTAAGATAAATTGAATAAATAAGAATTTAAAAAGAAATTAAAAAGTAAGGATATTTACTTTTGATAAAAATACCTCTGTCTGAACAAGCTGACAAGGGCATTGAATGACTTTAAACTCCAATACAACCTTGTGGAACAAAAAAGAAATCTGGCATAGTAGTCAGAAAAGCACTGATTCAAGAAAGTGAAACTTTGGCAGAGCTCCTGTTAGTGAAAAATATTATTTTGGAGCAGAGATATCAAAGAGACAATACCTATGAGCTGTTGAAAAACCTAACAGCTGTTGAAAATAGTACATAACAACCATAAAGAACAGTTTTCCAACGTGTTCAAGCGGACTTAGCTAGCTATGCATATGTAAAAGGGTTTTTTCAGCACAGAACAATATTCATACACGGATAAGACACAAATTAAGCTCAGAAATGATCCAAGGATTAATGCCTATACAACTAGAGGAGACATCTTTTGAGGATTTCGATTTCAATAGAGTTTATTAGCACATTATCTCCACTTTTGATTATGATCGATTGGGCATTAAAGAAAAGAGACTGAACATTCTTTGACATGGATTGAATTGTATCAGAGAAGCGCTCTCAGTGATGCCAAATTGGAAAAAGCAAGTGTCTTTTAAGAATGGAAGAAGATGCTAATTGGATGAATAATCTCTGACAGAATAGGTGATGTATTGTAAAACTTAAAATGAACTTCAGAAGTTCTGGAATTGTAGTAGGCGATTCGTGTATAAGAGTACAGCTAACAATTGTCGGCTTCAATTGAAACCCCAGCATTCCACGTTTGGCTAATTTAAATCCCTCGTTATCTTTATCCATGTGACCGTAATGTTTCTTGATTACATTGATCATGCTTTTAATTTGGGTGAATTGGTTTATGTTTGAAGGAGTGAGCTGTTTCATACTGTTTGGGCAGCTTCAGATATGCCCCTAAGCAACCAGTTAGGAAGTTGGGTCATTCTATCATGTTCACCACTTTCTAAAAAAAAAACAATCAGCATCCCAATGTGTATATTGATGAAGCTTCTCTTGATCACCAAGAGGTATTTTGGGGTCCAAATTCAGGGCACATGATTACCTTTGGCAAAGCCATTAGCTTTGAGTGGAAATGGATACAATAGTGTTTGCATGGAGATGCAGAAGGTTTGTTTAAAAATAACAAATGTTTTGAAGGAATTGATTCACTTGCATGCCAAGTTTGGTAATTTTTGTGTGCACATTTTATTGAGATGTGGATATCGGCATAAGCAGAAGAGGGTCCTGGATAAAGCTATAATGTAAGCACTGTACTATTGCAAGAAAACTTATTTATGATGATGATACAGCCAACGTGTTTTAAGATGGGCTTTATAATAATTTTTCACATTTTTGTCTCTGTGATCCAAATAATGTCTCTTTTCACAGCTTCTGGATGAAAAGAAATTGAAGAAAACGGAGAATCTATACCTAGATTTTGAGAGCCCAGATGCTGCCAGTAAAGTGTGAGTCTACAGAACAAAATAAATTGGAGTCGCAGCAGTTATATGGTTGATGTCCATTGTCTGTCCATTATCATCTGTAATTGTCTCATCTGTATTTACTTGAGCCAAGGCCAAAAAATTTGTAGTAAGCTTATAGACCCTGTTTAATGGATGTCAGCCCTTTATAAAAATGAAAGCCAACCTTATAATTTTCTCAACCTTATCATAAAGAAATTATATTCCAAGATCAAAATTTTGTGAAATCAATTATCCTGTCAATTAGCAGATATAAGAACATCATGTAATGTTAACCATGAAGTACAGTCATTGATCTGCACAAGGCTTAGAGAAGGGAAATAACTCCAGCATGAACTGAATGAATCTATTTTTTCCATTGTTTCAGGGTTAAATTAAAACACTTCAAGAAATTTGAGGATACCACAGAGGCCCTGGCTGGTAAGTCGCAGAAAGCTCAACATTTTTTGTCAGCAGAGACGATATTTGTACTGGCATAGTTAGCATACAAATTTATACAGATGATCCAATCTGCCATCAAATATGGCCACCATTACTAAAAAATATTTAACTTTTTTTAACAATTTCTTAAATTGAACAAAATACTCGCAGTGTTCATTGCAGATATTGAAAAAGTGGAGTCATTTGGAAAAATAACTTCACAAATATCCTTACCTGTTTCTGGCATATTGAAATTCAAGCGCATCAGTAAATATTCTCTTTTCCAGCGTGATGTGCTATGAATTCGTTGTTGTCAAGTCGGACTACAGCATGTTTTTCTGCATGTTCATTGTTCATTAAAATAACCAGGGTTCACTATTCAGGAAACATGTTTATTTTTTTGTGGATACGGAAACTGTAGAAAACACTGCTAGTTTGATTCCACAACGACTGATTTGCAGACTAGATAAAGCTGGAAAAGTGAACATCAGTTGCAGAAACTCCTCGACCCAAGTGCCTGTGATCATAATCAGCCTCCCATAACAAGCCTTCCTTGGAGTTTCCTGGGATTTGAATTCCTCATTGTTGAGTAACCATTCCCCTTAAGAATTTATTTGAGCCTACATTTTGTCCTCCGTGTATGCTGCTTTGGACATGCAGTAGTTTTCTACTGAAGATTTGATCTTTTCCTGTACATTTTCTATCAGTGATCAACAGTCCTATGCTCTCAATTGGTGTCCCATCTGATCAAAATCGGTAAAGATATTACTGTCAGCGAATGTAATTGTTTTCTACTTCTTTGGCAAAGAGAGCACTCTGTTCACTAAGCTTGTGATGCACTCTGTTAAGTCCAAAATCAAGAGTAACGTTTGTTAGAAAAGCATTTGTGGCTATGTAGAAACTGCTCAGCTGAATTTGACCAAATTTGACAGCATCCTGGCAGAGGGCTTCCAGTTGTGCACAGATGATGCTGATCCACAAACAATTATGTTTGCTGTTGTGACAGATAGAAAAGTCTTTATATGATTTCTCCCAAACCACTTGTCAGTATTTGATTTTATTGTATGGAAAGCATTATGGTATAAAGGCCCTTCAAATTTGTATAAATGATGATTTGCCATCAGATATGGCCACACAAAAAAAAAGAACTTGAACTCGTTTGGCCCCAATCTCTCCTATACTCTCGATCTGTTTACTGCATTCAATGACTGATCCCACCTAGAGTCGTGGTGAATGGGTCAGTAGTAAAAACGTCTCTGATTGGTCACAAATGTTTTTTTTTTCAAGAATCTTACAAAATTGAACCAATTAGAATTGACTTTACTTTTCTTTGTTTAAATATTCATAAGCTAAGATTATGAATTGACAGAAGTTTTACTACACTTGTTTCATTTATGAAAAATAGTAATTATCGACAGATTTCCTAGTGATAATTGATGATTATGAGAACGAAGAGTTTCTTTGATTTAATCTTGAAAATATTGAGGAAGCAGAGGAAAGATATGTTAGACATTTTGTTGCATATTTTACGAGATTTAAACTCTGACATAGAAGTATCTGATATTGAATAGTAGGAAGAAGAGGGTAATGACAGCGATGAAGATGCAAATAATTTTGTAAATAGTTCATAAATAACTTGTGAAAGACTTTAACAAATAACGCAAAAAATATATGACTGTAGATCATTTTCGAACAATTGGTGTAAATTTCATGGATTTTTATTGTATATAAGTAGAGAAATTAAGGTAAGAATGAATACATGTTAATGATGTTTACAAAATTTTCTAATTAGCTAAAAACTGTCTGGGGCACAAGCAGTGATCATTGGTAGAAAATATAAAGATGAAATCTTCAGCAAAAACACCGCTGCATTTATTGTAGTGTACAGATAGGAAAAATGTAAACTAAAATGCCCAAAATGAATTTCAGAGGGAAAAGGGTATTCGAGCATGAGGAATTCAAATCCCAGTATGGAAGGTTTGTGACTGGAAAGGATGATGATCACATGCATTTAGGTTGTATATTTAATCATTTCTGCAATAACTATTAACTTTTCTAGCATTGTATACTTTGAATGCGTCATCGTTGGATCAGACTTTTGCATGGTTTGCTACAATTTTGTTGTCAGCTAAAATAACCATGACCTGAACATTGGACACTGTTATTTTAGCAGACAAGTAAATTGTAGAAAACTGTGCTGTAGTTGGACTCTGTAGCAACTTATTCAAGGAATATAATGCAGGAAAAGTGAATATTTATTGCAGAAATTAATAAATCCACAATATAAGCGCCTATGATAATGATATATGTTTGAATTTCTTGAATTAACAAGATACAGATAAGGGTATTTGCGGTTCTTTTTTTCCACCAAATAATCTAACTTTTCATGCTGGTTGGGGCCATTGTGCCCTACTTTTTCCATTTCTGGAATGAACAAAGGTTCTTTCTTTACTTATTGCACGTCTTCTCTTGTCTGCAGCTCACAGAAACTTTAAATAACTAAAAAAAACTAACAAAAATATTAGGGCCTTAAGTACTTCGAGTTTTCAAAGGTTTATTTATTTTAATTGTCAGAATAACGAGTCGTAAAAATTTGATTAATTTAAACAAAATTATAGAAATTAAAATGTGAGATATATCATGCATTTCTAAGAGTTTTTCTTTATTTTTTTCCAGCTGCCACAGCATCCATTGAGGGCAAGATGAGTAAATCGCTGAAAAAACTGATGAAGAAAGTGATTGCTAAGGATGCCCATGAAGAGTTGGCAGTTGCAGATGCTAAACTTGGGAATGTTATCAAGGTGCGAAACCGTCATAACACTGCATACTCGGTGATTTAAATGTACATAATAATGCCTCTCTTGTGAGGTGAGAATGTTTATGAGAGTATGTTGGCGTTCTAACTGAATGGTAAGTTTGTATAACCGAGTTAATTATTAGAATCATAAATAATTATCAAAGGTAGAATTTAAAATGTTCCATACTGTGTCTATATAACCGATGATATGAGTGTTGGGCATTTATGATGACACGTTCACCAACTAGCAATATAACTAGTTCTTGCCTTAACCATGAATGTATGGCTGACCCAGTGGACAAAGGTTAAAAATACACAACATGGTGCAGTTTATCAGTTCTAGAGTCAGATGAAAATGTTACGGTATTCTTAATCGTTATCATTGTTTCACTCTATCAGGAGAATATAAGTGTGTAGTGGTTAACATGCATGACTTGTGACCTAAGGGGTACAGGTTTGAATCCTCTCCTGATCAGCTGGTGTCGGCTATTGTGGTGCCGTTATGGACAAGATAGTTTACTCCAATTGCCTCAGTCTAATATAACCTTATCTGTTGATGTGCGGTTGAACAGCGATCAATCAATCGTTCATTCAGTCTCTATAGATTTATATACTGGGTTTGGGGGCAAAATGAGGCTATATTTCTTTTTGAAAAGTTTCCTTATGTAGAATTTGATCTCAGTTTCTTCTTAGCACATATTTTAAGGACTTGACTCTTATAACCTAGGATGCCATGGTAGCTAAGTTGCCAAAGTGTTGGATTTGTAATTCAAGGATTGCTCTTTTGATATCTGCCCAGGTCAGCCTGAGTCGGTTTCTTTGGTGTGGCCACGGGTAAGGTACTTGGCTCCCGTTTCCGCGACATGATATAGCTTATAATGTGCTCAAAGTATCGTTAAAAATGAAATGATGTTTTAACATTTTTGTTTTATTTTATATACCTCTTAAAAAACTTGGGCATCTTTTATCTTGTATGAGAAAATATTGATTTTTGTTTGAACGGGTTTATAATCCTTAAGATTTTAGCAATTTTCAACCTTTCTGTTGTTCACAATCTATTTACGATCTTTGCCTTCTATCTTAAAGCACTCCTATATTTATGTTAATTTGGCAGGCTGTATCTTAATAAAGTTTTTGCAATATTTCCCTAGAACTAGACTTTTAATTGCCGCTATATAGCTTGGATTATGATTGCAAGCCATTAAATCCTATACCTACCTAACTACCAGAGTTCCTGAAACCCCAGTATTTGCCAGACTTAAATGCTAGATCAAAGGTTTAGATGGGTACATACTCCGATCATCAGTCATGGAGTATTAAAATAGCATTATTTCAAACCTTTAATTTTTTTATCCATTAAACTGCCAAAGAAACACCTAACAAAGTAAAATTCAAAGGACACTAGGTCTAGTTTACAGATTGCTTGATTGTTGGACAATCGATAAAGATGTTGCTGTCTAAGATTAATTACAACCTCACTAGGTTCAATTTACATGTTTCTTTGTCGGACAATCAATAAAGATGTTGCTGTCTAAGATTAATTACAAGTTCACTAGGTTCAATTTACACTTTTATTTGTCGGAAAATCAAGAGGTCATGCTGTATAAGATAATTACAAGCTCACTAGGTTCAATTTACACGTTTATTTGTCGGAAAATCAAGAGGTAATGCTGTATAAGATAATTACAAGTTCACTAGGTTCAATTTACACGTTTATTTGTCGGAAAATCAAGAGGTCATGCTGTATAAGATAATTACAAGTTCACTAGGTTCAATTTACACGTTTATTTGTCGGAAAATCAAGAGGTCATGCTGTATAAGATAATTACAAGTTCACTAGGTTCAATTTACACATTTCTTTGTCAGACAATCAATAGAGGTGTTTCTGACTGAGCATGTTTGGTCGTTATGTTTTACAAGTTATTTAAATACTTTATAGCCAGCAAACACAAGACAAAAGAGGTGTCAAAGCTTGTCTTCTGGACTTGTCAAAAACCCTTTAATTGAATGATCACAACCTTTTTATGATCTTTGCATCTGTCCCTCACACCATGTGGTTTGTGTCACGGTGTATCAGCATATGATACCTTCTGAACAAGAAATGTAAATCCTAGGCCCGACTGAAGACAAAAAGATACTTGCAATAACAACTAACTTGTATTATCATTCTCCAAGATTTGTTTGGGGGACCTAAATAAAAAACATTTATCCTCTTATCTGACTTTACCGGAAATGCCTGTTAATTTGGTGTTGTGTATTGTCGAAGTAACAAGTCAGCGAGTTGTCAGTTAATAATTAATTTGTAAAAAGAGTCGAGTGGAATAAAGTACTATTGTATGAAATTCAGTTGTACAGTTTTCTGAAATGACTATATAATTTTTTGGTAAATAATTAGTTTGAGAGGAAACCAGTTAATCATTAAAGGATATTACTAATGCTAAAGCAGCAGCAAATCCAGAACTGAAAATGACACATTTTCCAGTACATTTAATAATTAAGTATATCAATGTTTTCTTTCTTGTCACAACTTGATACATCTCGTTTTAAAGTTTTTATATTACATTTCACAAACATGTAGCCACCACATTAATTTTTTTTTGGGGGGGGGAATGTCTGGCAAGAACCATTCAGATTTTAGGATCTCTGATGCATGCATACATACATAGTGCAAGTCACGAGATGTCTCAATTCCTATAAATTATATAAGCAGTTGTACACTATTATTTATTACTTTGTTATTTGAGAATAAAGCAAGAAATGTTATCTAAATGTATTGTTTTACACTATTAGCTTTTATGTGGAAGAAATCGTAGAACCTGTTGGCATAAAGTGTTTTTGTGGGGGAAACCAGACAACTGCAAAGAAACCTTGGACCTTAGATGGGCAACCATGTACCTTACCATGTGTCAAAGCAAGGGGCCGAATCCATTGCTCTAGAGGTGCAAAAATGGTGCATTACTGCTGCACTGTTCAGGACTGCTCAATAATTCAATAAGAAATTAATATTGAACAGTGCAACACAAGACTTGCATAAGGAAAAAAAAATATACATAACAGATCAAGGAAGTGTTCAGTCTTTTAAAGGCAGAAATGGGACAGATACAGGCCGTGTCTAAATTCTGATATCTCGCTTCTCATTCATTGGCAAGTTCAGAATTAGTGTCATCGTTTTAGGATAAACACAGAATGTCCTTTATATTTCATTAAACAAATTCCACTTATCTGTGCTGTAGGACAAGTGCCTACTCTGTCGATCACCGTAACAGACAAATTCTGTTCTATTTGATGCAGGACAAGTTCAACATCAGCTGCGTGTCCAACTCAGCCATACAGGAATTGATGCGAGGGATAAGGAATCAGATGAACAGTCTTATCACAGGTCTTCCAGAAAAGGAAATGGCTGCCATGGCCCTCGGCTTGGCTCACAGGTAAACAGGAACACAGTTCCAGTGTTGTCCCTAACATGTCTGAGGAAGGCACTTAGCCTTCCATAGGTGGTGTCCTGTCCTCCTTGTGGCAGCCTTGTCTTTAATCTCCTGAGGTTTATTACATTAATTATGATAACATTCTATATGTGCATTTTGGACAAACTCTGCACAATTTATAGCTATCAGAGATTCCGTTAACACCGGTATATGCCGTGTACCGACAAACTGTAAAATGTGCTTCAAGTCTTGACAGTTAATTGTTTCAACATCAAAGTCTGTTAGAAGCCGACTTATTCTTTTCATACAATTGTAGTCCCATATCCCTGCTGATTTAGATCAGTGATTGACAGAAACAACACAGCACCTGAAGGAGAGTTGGCTTATCTCTCTGCTGGATTCAGGCGGTGTAGTGGTATATACATATGGTATAATTCTGCCTCCCTAGTTTGTTAAAATAGACGACTTACACTTAGTGCTGAGCTCCCACTGTTATCAAATTGGAGTACTGCTGCAGCTTGACAAGTGAGGGGGCTTAGAGGCCAGTTTCATGTGTAGTTCCTGTCAAAACAAAGCATGAGGCCATCAAAGCCTGAAGCTATCAAAGAGATAAGCTGAATCTCCTTCTGGTGCTGTTGTGTGTGACTAATTGCTGATGCGCGAAACAATAAAAATTAAAGCACCCCACTTTCTGCTTCATAGATGTTGATTCAAGCTTTAATTTATTCTAGTTCAAAACAAATTAATAACCACATGTGTGTTTGCTGAGGGATCGGCTTGGTTTGGATATTGTCGCTTTATATTTATGGATGACCGTATGTCATGTGATCTACAAGTCATGCTGAAGTTGAAGGCTTTCATTCACACCAAGCCATTAAAACTTAACATTTCATGTGGTGCATATAAACACCACAACTATTTACTTCATAAGCGAACTCTGAACCAAAGTTGTTAATTGTGTGTGGATTAAGTTGGTGACTGACAGTGATGATATTGGAATGGGATTATACTACTATACTATCTCTCTGATGGATTCAGGTGGTGTAATGGTATATACATAATTCTTCTTCTCTAGTCTGTTAAAATGGACGACTTGCACTTTGACTTGGCGATGTTCTCCATTATCAATGCAGCTTCTGTAAACAGTAACGGTCAGAACCTCATTCATTTCATTTTCTTTCCCTAAAGTATTGTTTACAACATAATTTTCCCTACCTTATGCATTGATGAGATTTGTTGATTAGCATTTGTACCAGTAAAAATTTGGCCTTGTACTGACTTTTTCCGTCATTGTCTGTACAAGGTACCGGTAGTTGTGCAACCCTATCGGAAATGCTGGCTATTTTTCTTTTGCAGTGCAAATTTCTTAAATATAACAGCAGAGAGCATACAAAATTCCATCTGTCCTATAGAGTGTGCCTTCAGAACAGGCTTGAGTGCACTTAAAGTCACTTGGTCTTGATGGGACAACATTGCAATTAACATCATATATCCAACATTTTTACTATTGTCTGACCTGCCAAGAATAGGCTGTATATAGATGTCGATCTTGAATGGAATTTTGCTCCATTTAGAGGTGTACTATGTTGTAGGATTTTCTAATGTACAGAGATGTTGCCAGGTCATAGCATGACAGGATTCTGCAAAACAATAGTCATGCGACTTTTAAAAGCCAGTTTGTTTTATGCAAAATAAATGTTCAGCTCATCTGTTTGTTCACTTGTCCATAATCTCAATTGATCTGTCTTTAGATGTGATGTATAACTTCTGTTTTATGAAGAAACTTAAGAGGGGTTCCAATTGAAGTGGTCTAGTAGAGAGGTATAGTTATTTGATCCAATGATCAGCCATAAAGGTAATTTCTAGATGTCAACGGTCAGTAGTAGATGCAAGGCATTTTGAAACACAAGAAAGTAGGGCACACAAAATGATAGCCTGCTCTGGACGACACTAGGGAAGAAGCATAGATCAGATGCTCTGACACTGATGGAAGAAAGCGGGGATGCAAAAATGGCAGGGTATAGTGTACAAGATAAAAAAAGAACTTTATTTAATGTCTGTAGTCTAGGTAACATAAAAATACTAGCTTTAGATGAACTGTATTACTGATGTAAACAAAGTAATGTAATGCTTGTTTTTGCACCTTAAATTCATCATTGTTTCCACACCTACATCCACACACGCACCCCTCGAAACCTATTCTCCCCTCTGGCGGTTAGTTTTGGCATGCTTGTCCCTCTTAAGAAAATTTCTGGCAGCATCTCTGGATATATATCGACTGTTCTGTTGCAGAATTAACTTTATTAGTAACATCTTGGCTGGGCATATAAATTATTGAACAAAATAAACTGACAAAAGACTCTTACTTCTTACACAAGTTCATACATCTTGGTTGGTTTGTTTTCTTTTTCAGTTTATCTCGGTACAAGTTGAAGTTTAGTCCTGATAAAGTAGATACTATGATAGTTCAAGCTATATGTAAGTAATTTGTTGCAAATTTTTTTTGTTTTAAAACCACATTTGCTTGAAAATCTTGTGGATCAAGTTTTCATAATGCTATGGTTATATTGTATTGAGATTCCATTATGATGTTCTTTTTCAGTCCTTTTAGAATCAGATTCTTAGAAATATTTTAGGTATGTTTATTTTTTTATTGTTACTTGAGATAGGAGTATAGAAAGTCATGAAATCTATTTGCATATTGGTATAATTACTTTATATATTGCAAATGGTATCATTATTTTATATATTCAATAATTACTATACAAGAAAATGATCAGCTTCATTAATGACTTCCTGAAGTTTCTTTTAATTATTGTCTAAACAAGAGACATCACAAAAGAGGAAATAAAAAACGTCATAACGTAGTATCTTATGACTTTGCTGTGCATTATTCTATTGATTTTTACTGCACTTTTAGAGGTTTATTTAGACTTCACTTCCAGGAATTTGAAACAGTTACATGCACAATTTTGTCATTTGTGGAAACAAACATTTTTGTCATTTGTGGAAACAAACATTTTTGTCATTTGTGGAAACAAACATTTTTGTCATTTGTGGAAACAAACATTGATTGTTAGTCAATGATGATACATGTATGTGATACAGAATTTGATGTCATAAAGTTCTTGTTCCGTCTTGGACAAGGTTTTCAAAAAATTTCATTTTATTTAAAGTTGCCCAGGTTACTTCATTTTGAAACCAGATATGGGGCAATTTATTTTTATATGAATGGAAATAGTATCTGTTTGGTACGGTGTAAAAATCAGTATTTTGGGTTCAAAGAAAAAACAATTGATGAAAGATCATGGTCCTATGGTTTTCTAAACCTCATAAAAAAAGAGACCTCATTGAAAATACCTAACTGTGATTGTGTACTAATAGATACCTCAATGAAAATACCTAACTGTGATTGTGATTGTGTACTAATAGAGACACCAAAGAAAATACCTAACTGATGTTGTGATTGTGTACTAATAGAGACAACAAAGAATCAATCTTACTATATTGCAAATTAAGATCGGCATATGAAAACTGTAATCAGTAATTGGTTTGTGATGTAACAGGATGCCATTTTTTTCTTTTTTGCCAAAGATTATGAAACATGTATGAGGACTCTCCAAATGAATAATCGTCAACTTGAAAGATTTAAGTTGACTGAATTTTGTTACATTCTTTTTTCCAGTGTTATTGGATTATTATTCTTAATTTGGGTAATTGGAATTTTTGTGCCCTTTGTTACATCCATGAAGGACTTTTTCTTTCCCATTTGACATTTTTGGAATAACATGCGGTCTGATTACATAATCTGTAACAATTAATGTAAGATGTGTCATTTTTTTTTCCCCCATTGTCTATTGATCTTACAGATAAGTCATTAGCATTCATATATTTTTTTCTTAGAAGTAATGTGATGTCAAACCCACTTGCACTTGATCACTCCATCGATTCGTGGACCGTGGGGTACATGTTACATTGCGGTTATCTAATATTCCTGCAGCAAGATTTTACTTGTATTAATTGCATGTGACAACTCTCTTCTTTTCTTCCTGAAAGAACTGCTGTTATGAACTCGTCCTTGAACCAATATCAAAAAGTGTTTTTCAAACGTGAAATCCAACGAGTATGAAACAGTGGATACAAACAAAAACTGGTTATCCTTTGCGAACAGGGGATGGGAAAACAAAAGTTCTTGAAAATCAGTTGTGACACTCGTACCGTTTCTGCGTTAATTTATAGAAAAATACTATGTAAATAGAAATAATTCACCAATTTAGGAGTATTTATTCTATTTTTCATTTTTATGGAGAAGAAATTCCAGACACAAACAGTTGTTTACATGGACACAACAGTAGCAAGAAAGGAGGCATACTTCCTTTTTGTCTGCCAATCAGCAGAAAAGCATGTGCTTTGTATGACATTAGGCAGTCATAAATGGGTAGCATATAGATGTCGTAAAATAAACACTTCATGCTGTTGACTGTGTCAGCTATTTTTCCATTTGCTGCTATTTCATAATCTGAGATGTAACATTCCGACACCAAACTGATTTACAAAATTCGGAAAAAATCTGTCAGAAGTTATAATGGTGCTATCCTTTTATGTCTTGTAGAATGAATTAGGTAAACACATGTACTTTCTTTGCATGGTTAAACAGTCAGAAACATGAGATTGGCATAAAATTTATCACATTTTGTAATGTAACAATTATGGCTAAAATGTTAAATCCAAACATGAAGAAGAACAATTTCATTATTTATTATTTATTTTGTTCTGATGATCTTGGCATGATTTCAGATGCATATAGGCATGCTTTCTCGTTAATTGAATGCCAGTGACCACTCTCTTAATGAACAGCTGGGCATAATTATGACAATCATGACACCCTCATTGCAGAAGTGATAAAACTTGGCAATGTCCTTAACATTTTCATTGAAAATTTGTATTAGCTATATTGGTCATAGATCAGGAGAGCTTATGGGATGGTTTAGCACAAGTTTGTGATCGCTACTCCACCTAAACTAATTGGAGGATTGCCATGAAACTTTGCACGCATATTCGTCCCATGGTCCAGTTGGTTCTAAATAAAAATGATGATGCTCGACATCCACTATTAAAATTTTGTTGCGTCAACTCCTCCTGAATGGAAGGTCATATCACCATGGGGTCTTCACTGAAAGATTTCTTATATCTATTTGGTCCTAAATGAAAATGGTGCTGATCTGATGTCCAATATGGCGGCAATAGCAGCCATCTTGAAAATCTTGTTGTCACCACTCCAGATGAACACAAAGTCATATTAACATGGGGTTTTTGCCAGAAGTCTTCTTGTGATGTCTACTTGGTCCTAAATAAAATAGGTTCCAGTCTGATTTCCAATACGACAGCCATAGCAGCCATCTTAAAAATCTTATCACTACTCCTGAAGGAAAAGTCATATTGACATGGGGTTTTCACCCATAGACTTTTGGGATGTCTTATTGGTCCTGAATGAAACTGGTTCCGTTTGTACATCCAATATGGTCGTCACAGTGGCCATCATCAAAATCTTACTACTCCTCCTGAATGGATGGTCATATGTACATGGGGTTTTTGCTAAAAGACTTGTGATGTCAGGTTGGTCCTAAATGAAAATTGTACTGCTAAGACATCCAGTATGGCTACTTCTGAATGAATGGTCATATTAACATCGACTTTTCACTGAACGACTTCTTATGAGGTCTGGTTGATCAATTATGAGAATGATGTCGATCTGACTTCCAATATAGCCGCAACAATGGCCATCTTGAAAATCTTGCTATCCTTACTTCTCCTAGATGGCTGGTCATATCAACATTGTGCTTTCACCAAAAGACTTCTTATGATGTCTCATTGATCCTGTATGAAAATAGTGCCAATCTGACATCCAATATGGCCACCATGGCAGCAATCTTGAACATCTTATTAATACTTCTCAAAAACTGAACATCATATCAGCACAAGGTTTTCACCAGAAGACTTATTAAGATGTCTTGCTGGTCTGAAATAAAAATTGTGTCAATCTGGTGTCCCATATGTCCACCATGGGTAGGGGGGAGTCATCTTGCTATTCTTGCTCCTCTGAAATGGACAGTCATGTTGACATAGGGTTTTCATTAGAAGAGTTCTTACGGTAACCAGTTGGTCCTAAATAAATACGATGCAAACTGACCCTCAGTATGGCCACCATAGTGGTCATCTTGAAAATATTGTTATCTCTGATCATCCCAAATGGATAGTCATGTCAACATGGATTTTTCACCAGTAGACTTCTTATGATACCTAGTTCGTCCAAAATGAAAATGGTGCCAATCATACATCCAATATGGCCACTACAACAGCTAATATAAAAATCTTATCATTGAAGAATATGTAAGATAATTTCAAACACACTGCGGTGAAAGGGAAGAAATAGTCTGATATTGAATTTCTGGAAATTCTTTTTGGCCAATAGAGCATCAGTTTCTTTGAGGGATTCTTGTTTTAAGTTTATTTTACTAATAAATAATTAATACTAGTCTATTTAAATTTACTCCTTGAATGTGCCAATACAAGAATATGACATTTTTTTGATAAATTAATAGGGAAAATTGGCAAGTGTTTCAAAACTATTTAAATCATTTCTTTTGTGACTTGTCGCACGTATATAAAGCCATTTTGGGAAGAATCTGCTGAAGGCCATTAAAAACTTTATTTACTGTAACTTCCCTTTGTCATAGAGTACTCATTTACATGGATTTTGTGATTGCTGCTAACTCGGACAATTGTCTGTCCACAAATTTAAAGACGGATGAACTTTTTTTCTGCACAAAATAAAAAATGACCTTGAAAAAAAAACATGAATGTAAAATATTTATTTTTCTAATTCCAAGATCATATCAGTTATTGTAATTGAAACTGTTAGATTTACAATACAGGTTTTGTAACGGAAACTCTTAGATTTACATTACAGGTTTATCTTGTAATGGACGGTTATATTTACAATACAGGTTTATATTGTGATGGAAACTTAGATTTACAATACAGGTTTATCTTGTAATTGAAATTGTTAGATTTACAATACAGGTGTATCTTCAAATAAGATTTTTCTCTTCAATCGTTTCAGCCTTACTAGATGATCTGGACAAAGAGTTGAATAATTATTCAATGCGTGCTCGAGAGTGGTATGGTTGGCACTTCCCAGAGCTTGGCAAAATCATCACAGATAACTTGGTTTATGCCAAAGTGGTACAGTTCATGGGTACGTATTTTGAAAGACCACATTTCCCAGATGTAAAAAAAAGTTCAAAATTTATTTCATGCCCATTTTACAAGTTCTCTTAACTTTATGAAGCCTCTGTGTTATAGTAGTTCGTTAACTTAAGATCATCTTTTCAAGTTGAGTCTATGAGCAGAAAGCGAGACAGGGTAGTTACTTTTCTGATTTGTCAGCATCATTAACAGTTCTAAGATTCTGGTAAAAGTTTCTCATCTTGGCGTGGGCTTGACAAGCAAGCTCCATCCATCAGTCTGTATAACTTATACTCCATTTTGTGATTAAGGAATGAAATCATATTGGGGGTCTTGTCTTCAAGCTCATGGCACAACATTTGAATTTTTCATCCACCCTAACGCTCTTGATCTTTAACCCTTTTCATACTGAAGCCCAATCAGACAGGCAGTTGTGTAGAACTGGAAATTTTTTCAGTCAGTGGTGTAGCAGCATGAGAGAATGCAGTGATGTTGGTCAATCTGGCTTTACAGGACAATTTTTCGAAATTATTTTTCAATGTATATCATTTTAAAAAGCATAAAAGTTTCCTTAAGGTCATATGTTTTTTGACTGAAAATTTTCAGATGTAAAACTTCTGTTGAAAGTGAAGTTATGTAAGCAAAAAAACATGCTTTACATTTCATTTTACCTCCTATATGTAAATGTATGAAATGAGGGGAATTTTATGCCATTTAAGAAGGTGACAAAATAATAAAAATCCATTAAGAATATCGAAAGTTATTACAATTTTTTAAAATTTACTCGCATGAGAATTGGAGAACAAACAGAATAATAATAATCCTTACTGGTAAGTCGACAAAGCTTTTCATTTTGGTTCAGTCTTTTTATTCCACAATAAATTTTAATGTAATAATATCAGAATTATGTTGCTGTATTTTGGTCCATTTCCAGGGATGCAGTAAAATTTCATATTATTATGCACACACCCAACATCGGTATATGTGCGAACTTTATGAGAAGTGAAGTTCTCAAAATATCCAGTTAGCTTGAAAAGCATCCACATCTTCATCATTGTCAATATCGGAGTCAAAAATACCAATTAACTATTTGTCATCTGTTCAGTTCATTTGATGCAACCAATATCAGGATCCCACGATCCCCTATGCCTAAAATATAAATTTCCCCCATAAAATTGTCTATATTTTCATCAAAATCGGTATCAACATCACGGTCGCTTCAGTACTGTCCGCCATTTTGAATTACGTTAATTCAGTTTTGAAATCAAATTTTCCTCTAACCAGTTATCATCATCTCCGTTCATTTCGTCAAAGTCAAGCTCACGATCTGCACTGCCTAAAACATAAATTTTAACCACAAAATGATCTATATTTTCATCAAAATCGGCATTCACATCACTGCCGTAACTTGCTGTTTCAGCGCTGTCCGCCATGTTGATCTCCACACATCAAAAGTCGTGTTTGAAATCAAATTTCAAATAACCAGTTATCATCAGCTCTGTTCATTTTGAAGAAGTAAAGATAGCGATCCCCACTGCCTAGAATGTCAATTTTCCACACGAAATGGTCTTTATTTTCAACTAATTCAGCAAGCACATAACTGTCTTCACTTCCCTCTTCAGAATGACTGCCATTTGTTATCTCCGTACATTAAAACTCAATTTTGAAATCATATTTTTACTAGTTTTGGGGTCTTTTAAACACAATCTGGTAATGTTATGTGCACCTTCTACCTTTATTTCCTTCTTTTCAAAAGAGTACACGTAAATGGATGACGTTTTATACAGTTAAAAACACGTTTCTGCAAAGTTGGTAACGGAATATAGTGAACATACAATCGGAGTCGTATCCCACTGGCAAAGGTAAATTACAACTGGAGTCGTATCCCGCTGGCAAAGGTAAATTACAACTGGAGTCGTATCCCGCTGGCAAAGGTAAATTACAACTGGAGTCGTATCCCACTGGCAAAGGTAAATTACAACTGGAGTCGTATCCCACTGGCAAAGGTAAATTACAACTGGAGTCGTATCCCACTGGCAAAGGTAAATTACAACTGGAGTCGTATCCCACTGGCAAAGGTAAATTACAACTGGAGTCGTATCCCACTGGCAAAGGTAAATTACAACTGGAGTCGTATCCCACTGGCAAAGGTAAATTACAACTGGAGTCGTATCCCACTGGCAAAGGTAAATTACAACTGGAGTCGTATCCCGCTGCAAAAGGGTTAAAGCTGTTTGAGATTAAGGAATGAACTTTGTATACTTACATATCATTACTAGTACACAATGCACGAGTTTTTAGTTTTTTGTTTTTTAATTACGTTGATCAGATCGTCATCTTTTTTGCCTTTTCTCCTTCTCAATTGATCATATCTATGGAGAATATTGTTGGAATACAAGCACCTTTATGATGGAGATCAGTTAGAGTATTGCTGAAATTATTGAGGTATTCAGATTGAATTGTTTCTTGTAGCGGTATAGTAAATTGATCCATCAATCGGCCATTAGGGAAATGTCTGAAGCGCAACAGCAGTGTGTCATGTTGAAACGAAAGATAACTGATTTCTTTAGGAAAGTTAGCTCGACAGAAAATCTTTTAAAGACGAAACTAGGGAGGATGAAATGTCTGATGGTTTGCTGCCAGCCGACCATGGTTCAGAAAGCGGTGATACTGAAATAACTGGCATGAAGACATTTACTATGGTTTAGGCCTTGCAGAAAATCTGATACATTGACAGAAATATCCAAGGAACAACGTGCACGAATTATGGAAATTGTGTTTTGGATATATATATCCTGAAGACCAGTTCCCAAATCTATTCAGACTGGCCATAATTGCAGCGGTTCTGCCTTTATAAAAAGCTGATTGTGAAAGGGTATTCAGTTCTCAAAGCAAAATTCACACTACTCCAAGGAGTAGGCTAATCACAGAACTTTGAAACTATCACTCTAGTAAGAAAATGTCAGAATATATGAGGGAAAAAATCAAAACAAAATAATTCGGATTATATTTATATATATATATATATATATATATATATATATATATATATATATATATATATATGGAAAGGATTTTTTTTTTCCATTTTTTTAATAAGATATTTGAGGTTTTCTTACTACAGTGATAGTTTCAGAGGCTTGTGGGCTAACATCTGAAACAGTAAATATACTAATTACACAGGCTTTTTTGAAAGGGAGTGATAAGAAACGAATATTTACCAGCACAACAACAATTAGGTATGCAGATACCTTGTACATTTATTGTCAAAGAAATTATACAAAATCATTAAATGCTTGTTATAACTTAGTTTTTTCTACATCTTATAATAATGTTGTCACCCATCAGCTACCATTCAGCATAGTTTACCTTGCCCCCCCCCCCCAATGATCCCACCCCCCACCCCCTCTGGAGGTAGGTGTGGGGGACCTCCCCCTCTTAAGAAAATTTCTGGCAGCATCTCTGCAGCCATATTGAAAATGTTTTTGTCACTAATCCTCCTGAATGGATCATTTCAACATGGAGTTTTCACTAAAAGACTTCTTGTCATGTCTAGTTTGCCCTAAATGAAAATGGTGCAGATCTGATGTCTAATATGCCATCTTGTTATCGCTATTCCTTCTGAAGGGATGGTCATATCAACATGGGTTACCATTGAAAGACTTCTTATGATGTCTAGTTGGGCCTCGATGAAAATGGTGCTGATTGATGTCTAGTATAGCCGCCATGGCAGCCATCTTGAAAATCTTGTTATCACTACTCCTCCTGAATGGATGGTTGTATCAACATGGGGTTTTCACTGAAAGACTACTTATGATGTCTAGCTGGTCCTAAATAAAAATCGTGCTGATCTGCCATCCAATATCGCTGCCATGGTAGTCATGTTAAAAATCTTGTCACACTCTACTTGAACAGACAGTCAAATTGACCTGGGGTTTTCACCAGAAGAATTCTTATGACGTCCAGTTTTTCTTAAATGAAAATGGTGCCGATCCGTTGTCCAGTATGGCCGCCACAGCACTCATCTTGAAAATCATGTTATTGCCACTCCTCCTGAATGGAAAGTCACATCTTGATAATATTGTTATCTCTACTCCTCTCCAAATGGATGGCTAGATCAACATGGGGTTTTCACCATTAAACTTCTTATAATACCTGGTTGGTCCTAAATGAAAATGGTGCCAGTCATGCGTGCAATATGACAGCCATGACGACTGTCTTAAAAATTTTGTTGTCACTACACCTCCTGAATGCCTTATCATTATGGCATTGAGTTTTGACCAAAAGACTTCTAATGATGTCTACTTTGTCATAAATGAAAATGGTCCAAGCTGACATTCAATATGTGTACTACTACAGCAGCTATTTTGAAAATCTTTTTATCGCTGAAGAATATCGGAGATGGTTTCAACACTCTACATGTAAAAGGAAGAAATGGTCTTTACTTGAATTTCTGGAAAATCATTATGCCCAGTAGAGCATCAGTCCCTTTGAGGGACTCGTTATAATTAGTTTCCATGTTTTCTGAATTATTTTTCTTTTCAAACTGTTGATTCCTTAATTATAATGGTGTGTAGTTTTTCTTATTTTTCCTGATGAAAAAGTGTACCACAGTGGGCGTGCAGGAGTCAATATTTGAGAGACCTAGGGGAAATAAATTGCTGGAAACCTGCGATCCCATGCCCAAAATGCACTGTCATTGTTTCATTGACTTGCATGTGAGTTGTTTTGCGTTTATTGATGAGACGTTGAATAAGTTGGATTTCCGTCATTACATATCTTTATTTAGAAGGTTTATGGGCCACTGCATGTCTATCTACAAACTTGGGTTTTCCTACTGAAGTTCTTCTTTGAGCAAATTGTTGAGAGTGGGACCCTTTACAATGCACACGTCACTACTAGCTCTAGTTAGAAAATATGTTGTGAAGTACATTTGGGTTCATATCTTCAAGGTGAAGGTCATACAGTATTTTAAGTTGCACTCGATAACATGACAGTTTTTTTTTTAAAATCAAGGCATGCAACTTCGTATACCTCTGTGTCGTCATTAGCAGGTGTGTCGTGTAGCACATTTGTGGGTCCTAGCTTTAAGATAATTGTCTTTGTGTAATACTGTACAGTGAAACCACGTTACAGCACGATGATTGGGGTCTGCAGAACGGCATCGTGATATAGGCAAACAAGTCATTTAACAGATGAAAATATTGCATATGTATTTGGGTGCTGGATTTTCGTTCATATTGAACATAATAGTGCAGTAAATTTTGTTCTGAATGAATCTGTTATCCCTAAGAAACTCTTGATTTTTCGCATTTTATGCAATACTTGAGTCACAACCATATGAGCTATAAAGCACATAAAAACTGACCATGTATATAAGGGACAATTTTGGCATGTTTCTTGACAGTCTTTTATATACAGATTTTTCTGAATCATCACTAGAGGGCGTGTCATGCAACTCGTTGAGGTCCTGTCCGCTATGTCAAGGTTGCAAGTCAATATTTTAGGTTTCAGTCGCATTTTCCCTTCAGCTTCCTAACTTCAGAGCTGTTTAAAATAAATAGATGAAACTATATATATATATATATATATATATATATATATATATATATATATATTTTGTTAAGTTGCATTCCACATTTTGTTGCCTAACAAAGTCACTGGTCAATATTTGGAGGTTTCTTTTGTTTTTTCCAGTTTTATATTATAAAAGCTGTTTGAGGTTCAGGAATGAACTATGGTACACATGTTCTTCTCAGTTTGATGGCGTCTCTTGTAGCACAGTCAAGTTATATCATCAAGGTCGAGGTCACTGATCATTTATTTTTGTACCCATTTCCGTTTTTATACTCAAATGCCCTTTGAGATACGTTCATGAATCTTGGTTACTTTCCTTGCCCAGTAACTTCACAGCTGTCCTAAAGGTCTCAGTAACCTAATTATTGTAACATTTTTTGACCTCCCCACAGAGGCGTGAATGTACAGGATTGTTAATCTTTTATTTCGCTTACCAGGATTCAGAACAAATGCAGCTACAACAGATTTCTCAGAAATTTTGCCTGAGGAAGTGGAACATGAAGTGAAAGAAGTGGCAGAGATCTCCATGGGAACAGAAATTTCAGATGAGGACATTTTAAACGTCAAATACTTGTGTGAACAGGTAGGATTATGCAGTGTGGTAGTCAAGTCTAATAAAATGTACCAAGTTGTGTTATTTATCCTTGTAAAGTAGAATGCAGTTTATCTCGATGTCAGTTACCTGAATTGTTCACTCGTATGGACTCTTTACCATGTCCTAGGAAAATGTATATCCACAATTCGTTGAAATTGATTACCTGGACAATGAAACATTTGGTGTTTTACTGTATAAACTGAACAGGGTAGACATATTCTTACTGATGCAGATAAGGGTCTGCGTTGTTTGTCTAAATAATTTGAAAAAGGAGAACCTAGACCCATGTCTCCTTATGCATTTATGCTTTGACTAATATGAGTTTGGGCTCTTGCAATTTTTGGTACGTAGGATGAATGGATAAAAAGGGTAACTGTTTGATTTAAAGAAAAGGGAAATTTGTAAGTGTTGAACAGCGAAATTATAATCCATGTTCAAGTTCTTTTATTTTCTATAGAATTTTAGTACAGTCATTCAGTCGGGCATTATTTGTAAATCATACCCAAAATAGGGAGTCCAATCTGACCTCAATCAGTTTCTCCGAGTCAGGGATGCTTCCTACGGTACAGTGTGATCTGAGTCCTGGATTTAATGATGTTAAATCAGGGTCATTGCTAGAGCAGGTGGGAGGTAGATTAAGATGGGGGTTGAGTTGTCTGCAAAAAGCTCAGAACTTATGACTAATACTTGTACTTCAGATTTAGAACCAGTTTTTGCATTCGCTTACATTTTTTGTCTTCAAATTAACAACCCAGTTTCCCAATAAAGTTCGGGCAACTTATGTATTTCTGTCTATAACATGGTCTAGAATTTCACAAGTGCTGTCAATGATGGGTTTAGACATAGGTTCTGATGTATTGTGACTGAAAACAATGTCTGAGACAGCCATTTCCCAGCAAGTTACGGCACTTTAGAGAAATCTTGCTCAAACAGTAGATTAAGTTTGCGATCTTCTCTTGCTTTTCTGGTTTTCTATACCTCTATGATCTCTGTATTGAGTCTTTCCAAATTTCCGATGCCTGGGGCAAATGAATTTCAGCATCGAAGATTCTGTATAGTGACTTCAGATCTTTTTAAAATGAGTATGCTCTATATACTTTCCAAAATATGTGGAATGAAAACTCCACAAACATGGATTGGAACATTAAACCCTACACTGGAAAGTGGCATTGGCCATAGAACAAATGGCAGAGTTGAGATGGCATTGTGCATATAGGACACACATATCTGATTGATGCATACCTCATTAAATAATTAACCTTGACCAGAGTGTGGTTTATATAACAAATTTTCACTCTATATTTTAAGGATTTTATATTTTTAGCTGTACTGGTTAAAGACCAGAAGAACTTGGCAATGATCTGTTATCTGTCTATTTGCCAAAGTCTGTTCCTGCTATTCATCCTAAACTGCTTAGAGGATTGACATGAAACTTTGCACACACATTCATCTCAAGGACTAATTAGTTCTAAATGAAATTGTGACCCTTGGACATCCAGTATGCCCACCACAGTGGTCCTCGTGAAAATCTTGTCACTACTTTTCAGTGGATGGTCATACCAACATCCAGCAGTCCGATCTACACCATTTTCATTCAGGTTTGGTTTTGTAGGGTTTAAGACCATTTTTCAGCACATGACAGGCTGTACATGGCGGCCAGTATATTTGGTGGAGGAAGAACCTGGAAGATCCACCGACCTACAAGAAGCTACTGGCAGTCTTTCACACATACCCATGTTGGCTGAGCTGAGACTCTAACTCGTGCAGACAGAGGTGAGATGTCAGTGATCTGTAAAGGCGAGCACCTTTGACCACACAGCCACCCGGGGCCATTCAGATCCAATTACATACTGCAAAAATTAACAATGCCACCATTCATGAAAGAGGAGTAGTATTAACAAAAGTCTTGACATGGCCACTATGGTGCCATGTTGGTGGTCGATGAATGCCCTTTTTATTCAGAACCAGATACATATAAGCTGTAGTATTTAAGTAAAACCTTTAAACTGATACAACCTTTCATACAGAAGAAGTAGCCATATAATGCTTTTCAGAATGGTCAACAGGACAGCCAATATGAAGGTTGAATCAATGTTTTAATATAGGAACAACTATAGACTGCAAGAATAAATTGTTTTCTTTTTTAAATGTTGATATGGTTATATATTCAAAAGTTGCTGTAACAAGATTTTTTTGACATTTGGGAGGTCACATATGCATCAGTTTCAACTAGGACGAACTGTAATATAGCGAGAAGTATTTCAGAGTAAACCCAGTGTCAATACAACCATCTCTTCCAAAGCAGTAGATAACAAGGTTTTAAAGTTTTCTGCCATGGTGGCCATTCTGGATGGCCTCAGATCAGCACCATTTTAATTTTCTCATTTAGAATCAACTGAACATTACAAGTCTTATATTGAAAATCACATCGATTTGACTAACTGTTCCTCTGGAGTAGTGATAACATGACTTTCAAGATGACAGCCATGGTAGAATTACTGGATGTCAGATCGGCACAATTTCCATTTATGCCCAACTAGACATTATATGAAGTCTTCTAGTGAAAACTCCACGTTGATCATGCATTCTGGAGGAGTAGTGATAAGATTTTCAAGATGGCCACCATGATGCACCATTTCATTTTTAAAAAAAGGGTTTATCTTAAGTTATTTGCGATCTTTTATCTTTATATTTTTAGAACTTTTAATTGCCACAATATAGCCCATGGTGCTGATGTGCCCCTAAACTCCATACATACATAGATACATACATACATACATACATACATACATACATACATACATACATACATACATACATACATACATACATACATACATAGATACATACATACATAGATACATACATACATACATACATACATACATACATACATACATACATACATACATACATACATACATAGATACATACATACATACATACATACATACATACATACTAAAGAATTTTAACATCTTTACCTTTTATCTTCTGAGGAGTATTTGTTTATATAGTAGGGATTATCTTCCTGTAGTTGTTAGAAATTTTTACCTTACAATTTCGACAGCTTAAGTTTTAGCCAGTATTATGTAGCCAGGATTGTGCTGATGTGCCATTAAACCCTATACATACATAATTTTGACACAGGTAATCAAATATCTAGATGCAGATAACAGTGTTGTTTTTTTTTTGTTGTTGCTCAACTGGTCATAAACCAGGAGAGCTTATGGGTTGGTCTGTTGCCTATAGTCCGCCATCCATTGATCCATTTGCACAAGTTTGTTGTCACTGCTTTTCCTAAATTACTTGGAGGATTGCAATAAAACTTTACACCCACATTCATCCCATGGTCTAGTTGGTCCTAAATGAGAGTGGTGCTGCTCGGACATCCAATATGACTGCCACAGTGGCCTTCTTGAAAATCTTGTTATCACTACTCCACCTGAATGAATGGTCAAATCAACGTGTGGTTTTCATTAAAAGACTTCTTATGTCTAGTTGGGCCTAAATGAAAATGGTACTGATCTGACTTCAAATATGGCCACCACAGCAGCCATCTTGAAAATCTTGTTATTGCTACTCCTCTTGAACAGGAAGTCATATTGACACACGGTTTTTACCAGGAGACTTCTTATGTCTAGTTGGTCCTAAATGAAAATAGTGCCGATCTGATGTTCAGTATTGCAGCCAGTGACCATCTTGAAAATCTTGTTATCGCTTCTAAACGAAAAGTAATATTGCCATGGGGACAAAATACAAAGCTTTTGCTTATATTTAAACATTACTTTGGAAGGTAAACTTTTTTCTGGGTCACTATTATTGCATATTATTCCCATTAAATCTCCAATAAACAGATACTGCTACATGTGACATGTAAAATCATTGTAATGCTAAACATTAGAGGCATAGGAAAGCAATTAAGATAAATGGAGGTCAGCTGAGCAAGACTAGACTCTAATATTTCCAACAAACTATACAGTCCTATGCAATGCAATATAACAGTTCTGTCATGTAGAAATATCTTTTTTGTTTTGCTTTGTTTATAAAATTTGTATGTATTTAATATAAAAAAAACAAGAAAGAAGAGTGCTTGGTAGCTGTCAGTGATGTATCATTTTGTCCACCTGATGCAAACTGATGTATCAAGGATAATTTCGTCACTACCTCTGAGGCAGCTATATTCAAGAAATCTGTCTTTCAGAAAATGTCATAAACCTTTCAGAAAATGTCATAAACCTTTCAGAAAATGTCATAAACCTGTGTATGTTGAGCTTTAAGACTTCAAAGTTTGTCTCGTCTGTGTAAAATGGTGAGATACAGTAGTCACTTTTCTGCAGGCAATGTTCTCATTGTTGTCAACAGTGTTAAAGTTTTGTGTTTTTGAAAGTCACACATCTTCTACATCACTTGCCATATTTGAGTGAAACTTTGTGATAATATCATTATTGATCTCGATTTATGCCATGATATGCTAGGAGCTTTTGTTTTGCCTGTCTCACGTGCTTCGCCAGAAAGCATGTTTCATCATGATGAAAAGTGTTAGTTTTGTGTTTAAATATTTGATAGTCATTTATCTCCTGTATCAAACTAAAACTTAACGATCAATATTACTTTGGGCTTAAAGTTTATATGCGGATATCCTATGAGTTCCTGTTTTGCTTGTCAGGCCTGCTTAACTTGTTATCCCCGCACGTTTATGCATCATGAGGTAGTACCCTATTTCTGAACTCTATGACGTCAACATCATTCATGATACACCAAATTGGGTGGTATTGCAGAAAAGGAGAAAGATGTTGTTCTGCAGTGATAACAAATAATGTGGACTTTCTACGTGCATTAAAAGATGCAGCAGAAAAAGAAAAAAAAATGTTGAGACCAGATTTGTTTTAGGCCAAAAATGACTGGTTTCAGAACCAGAGTTTGTGTCCGTATTTTAGATTTTTTGCTGTTAGATCTAAAGCAGACTGGTCTGAATTGCACGTGGACAGACAAACCTTTTCATAAAGTAGGGTAAGTTTGAGATTTGGAGTAAATGGGGGCCAGGATGCAAATAAGCAAAAAAAGGTCACATTTTCACCCTTCTGCATATGCATGGGTGAAATAGCCATTCTAAAACAATGTCATTTATACACTTAAACATTCAGCAAAATGAAAGTCTCCTGGAAACAGATGTGTTTGAATACAATCACAAGTAACCAAAAAACGCATTTCCAACCCCATTTCAGGCAAAATTGAAAAGAATCTCCAAGGAAAAATGAGTCGAGTCTAAAGCTTAGTTTATCATTGTGAACAATATTAAAGCTTTTAATAATATTTGTCATCTACATTTGTTGATGTATTCAACTGAAACTTTAGTATAATATTACCATGCTGAGTTTCAGTAAAGTTTTGCTGTCTTGTTTACAAACAAATCATGCTGACTGTCAATGATGGAAATGAATCCTATTCCATTACTGATTGAATATGACAGAGGAATATCATGCTGAGACATGTCATATACTTGTGGTCACACAACAATGTGCATGAAGCCTACAGTAGGCCATTTGCCATCTACAAGATGGATTCATTTTTTTTTTGCACAGGAGTTAACCATTTTTTGAGAGTGATGGGGTGATTTTTAAAAAAATATAACAAATTTTCTCTTTAACTAAATGGCGGGCATGCACATTGGAAGGCATTTCTTCAAAGATTCATTAAATTGGAATTGGACTGGTCAAGGTAAAACTTGAAAACACTATTTATGAGACCCATCAGCCATGTGAGGATTGTTATTACCAGCCATAAAATTTGCTCCAGTATATTTTTACAATGCAATTGTGGAAAGTGACATAGGCTGAGGAAAATAAGCTTCTAGTGGCATTATTTTTGGCTTGGTGGGATTTCCACCTCTCCATGCCTGTGGCATAGTGTCCATTCTCTTTTACCAAATATAGCTTGTATTGCTAGTCAACTGGCTCAGGGTTGTAGAATAGGCCTGATACACCCTCCTGCATGTTGGAAGAGGCAAGTAATGGATGCCACTTTTTCTGTACCTAGGTCGTGTCTTGTGGTGTTCACGCTGAGAAGGGTCTCGGCTTTTTAACAAGTTTATATAATGCATTTGACTTTGTATTTTAAGGGTTTTACCCTTTTTTGCATGTATATGCCCTTTTTTTTGATGTCTGAACTTACTAAGCACTATATAGCCAGGATTATGTTATGTACAGTTAACTCTATATACATACATACTTACTAAAATTGATAACAAAACGGATCCAATGGCCTTACAGGTCAATTCTGTGTCAAGGGAGGCAACTCAGATTTACATAAATGATTATTCCTTTAGAGTAGTAATCTTCCTTGGATATTGGTCCACTGATGGAAATACTTTAAACTATAGTAGAAAATGCATTTATAAGGAAATAACCACAATAATTCCTAAAATAATGTTTCATATTTTAATATAAATTATCTAGTGATGTTTAAAGAAAGGAATTTAGAATATTGTAATTATTTAGAGCAGTATGTTGACATAGTAAAGAGAACCATGAATATTAATATCTCAGTTCTTATCTCTAATTGTATGTAAATTAGTATCACTTCAACCTTATCTCTGTTCTTATCTCTAATTGTATGTAAATTAGTATCACTTCAACCTTATGAGCAATTTCTGTTGTCAATATTTTGATTATTGCATGCTGAGTTTCAGTAAAGTTTTGTAGTCTTATTTGTTTACAAACAAATCATGCTGACTGTCAATGATAGAAATGAATCCTATTCCATTACTGATTAAATATGACAGAGGAATATCATGCTGAGACAGTCGTATACTTGTCACACAACAATGTACATGAAGCCTACAGTAGACCATTAACCATCTACAAGATGAATTCAATTATATTTTGCACAGGAGTTAACTTTTTTTTAAGAATGATAAAGGATTAAAATAAAAACACATAAAAAACATTTGCTCTCTAGTTAAATGGTGGGTATGCACATTGGAAGGCACGTCAAGAAGACTCATCAAATTGAATTGGACTGGTCAACGTAAAACTTGAAAACACTATTTATGAGCCCCATCAACATGTGAGGATTGTTATTGCCAGCCATAAAATTTGTTCCAGTATATTTTTACAATGCAATTATGGAAAGTGACATAGGATAAGGAAAATAAACACCCAGTGTCATTATTTTTGGCTTGGTGGGATTTCAGTCTTTCCATGCTTGTGGCATAGTGTCCATTCTCTTTTACCAAATATAATTTGTAATGCTAATACATTGTATTTTCATACTAAAATTTCCCCCTGCTGGTTAAGGGTTGTAGAATAGGCCTGCTCACTTGCATGTTGTAAGAGGTTACTAATTGAGGCAATTTTATTTTTTTTACTTGGGTTGTGTCTTGTGTTGTTCATGCTGAGAAGGTCTTTGGTTTTTTAACGAGTTTATATAATACATTTGAATTTGTATTTTAAGAATTTTACCCTTTTATGCCTTTATATGCCTTTTTTGGGATGTCTAAACTTACTCGGGACTATATGGCAAGGATTATGTTTATGTCTAAACTTACTCAGGACTATATAGCAAGGGTTATGTTTATGTCTAAACTTACTCGGGACTATATAGCAAGGATTATGTTTATGTCTAAACTTACTCGGGACTATATAGCAAGGATTATGCTTATGTCTAAACTTACTCAGGACTATATAGCAAGGATTATGTTTATGTCTAAACTTACTCAGGACTATATAGCAAGGATTGTTTATGTCTAAACTTGCTCAGGACTATATAGCAAGGATTATGTTATGTATAAACTTACTCAGGACTATATAGCAAGGATTATGTTTCTGTCTAAACTTACTCAGGACTATATAGCAAGGATTGCGTTTATGTCTAAACTTACTCTGGACTATATAGCAAGGATTATGTTTATGTGCTGTTAACTCTTTATATGGATACATACTTGGTAAATTGATAACAAAACGTAGATACAATGGCCTTTCAGATCAATTTGAAGTCAATTGAGGCAACTCAGATTTAGGTAAATGGTTATATCTTAGAGTAGTTATAGTAGAAAAGTCGTTTGAAAGGAAATAACCACAATAATTCCAAAAATAATGTTTCAGATGTTAATATAAATTATCTAGTGATGTTTGAAGAAAAGACAATTTTAAATATATTAAAGATTGTTTAGAAGTGTCAGTTTACAATGATAAAGAGGACCATGAATAGCAGATATCTCTGGAGTTGTGTTCTTACACATCTGATCTTGTGTATTACTTCAACCTTTCTTACACATCTAATCTTTTGTATTACTTCAACCCTCCAAGTCATCTGTTTTCAATACTTTGATTATTGCATGCACATCATTCTTGCATGCTCAGTTTCTGAAAAGTTTAGTCTTATTTGTTTACTAACAAATCATGCTGACTGTCAATGATAGAAATGAATCCTATTCCATTACTGATTGAATATGACAGAGGAATACCATTCTGAGATAGTCGAATACTTGTGGTCACACAACACTGTGCTGAAGCATATAACGAATCATTTGCCATCTGCCTTTCTTGAAGAAAGACAAGAGGATAACAAATAACAATAAATTTGCTTTTTGACTAATGATTATTTCAGAAATAATGTGTGTATGGCATGTTGGAAGGCACTTTTTCAAAGATTCATCAAAGTTTAATGGACTGGTCAACACACACATACACACAAAACCCAGTCCAGATTACTCCCATCACCCATGTTTAATTAACAAATTAAGTGCCTTCTGATCCATGCATTCATTTAATTTTGGAACAGCCATTAGCCAAATTTGTACTAAACTTTTCATAAAGCAATTTGTAGTTTGTATTAGAATTTATTAAGATGATGTATTGAAAAATCTTGTAAGATTTTGCTTAAATCAGATGAAGGTGAACCCATGTAAATTATCGTTTCGTTTATATGACTTCAAAAAGGAAATAGTAGATTTTGGCCTAGTGAAATAGAAGATAAACTGAGAAATTTTCGCTGATTATTTTGACACTGCGTTTCGTAGTCATGATCTTCATATATTTGAGTGGGTCATTAATAATTTGTTTGCACCGTTATCGCAGAAGCACATTCTTGATTGAACCCCGTACCATGGCTAGCCAAGATAAGTGAGACTAATGAACATGCTGGCTGTCAGTGATAGAAAGATATATATATCTCCACTTCTGATCTTCTTTGATGGATAAATATCTATCTGAGATGGCCATGTACCTTTCTTTTGTGTCCATATGCATTAAGCATGAATTTGAACAAAGTTTTACTTACTTTTAAACCCTCCCAAATTTTCTTGTATTGTAAAAGATTTGGGTTGTCTTTGATTTTTTATTATGATTCGTAAATTGTGTTGAGAGTTGATTTTGAATTTGACACAAAATACAGTGAATTTCAACAATGCATCGTTTATGTCCCGTTTATGCAATCCAGATAGTGCCAGTGAAAAAGTGGACCTTAAACTTTTGAATGGTTGAATAAAATGACTGTTAATCAATTTCAAATAAATTTGAGCCCACCAGATGTGTCATATTACAGTAATAATTTGACATGGAGCAATCAGATCAGTGAAAAGGTACATTAGCAAAAAGGTAAATGAGTGTACATGAGCAGTAAAAAGATGCATCAAGTTGTCATTATAATAATGGCATGTTATAATGTTCTTGACTTGGCCTTTGAAAACCCAATACAGTATACATTTATTTAGTGAGCTCACTGTTATACTTGGGCTATACATTTTCCCTGATTTTGTTGATGTTTAAACAACAAAATTAAAAAACTGAACAGTGACTTCTGTGTAGATTGTAGGACTTTATGAGCAATGGCCCATTGGTGTATACAGCATGACCTCCTTAATATTGACCCATCTGTGTAAAAAGTTGGACATACTGAACAATTACTTGTCTGTAGAAAGTAGGACCTCCTGGACAATGACTCCTCTGTGTAGAATGCAGGACCTCCTGAATACTGACCCATCTGTGTAAACAATAAGACCTTGTGAGAAATGACCCATCTGTGTGGACAGGAGAACCTTGTTTGCGATGAACAGTGACCCATCTGTGTACACAGTAGGACCTCCTGAACAATGACTAGTCTGTGTTCTAAACTTCTTTGTCCCATAATCTTTTTAAATTATTTGTCAGCATAATGCATCCACACTATTCATGCCCTGTGTTTGTTTTTGTGTTTTGTTTTTTTAGTTTTGGATCCGATCTAATACAGCCAAAGGGGTAAATTATTTGACGATAACACATAGCTGGCAAAACCATGCAGAACTAGCTTTTCTCCATGTTTATTAAGATCAACAGTAGATGTGCTGTTTACATTTCTTGTCTGTGCATTAATATCATGAATTCACTATAGTGAAACTTTAAAATGTCCTAACACATAAATCGGTGTGTGTTCTCAGTGATGGACTTGAACCTTTTCAACTGCCGAGTCTTTTTGAATGAAAAAAACTTTTCTGAGGCAGTCTAATCCTTGGTCTTTCATTACACAAACTGGAACAAATACTTATCATGCATGGCTGGGTAATGGGTTTTCTTCATTGAAGAAAGATTAATATCAGATTTCTTTCTGTATCTACAGGTAATTGAAATAACGGAGTACCGAGGTCAGCTGTATGATTACATCAAGAACAGAATGACCGCCATAGCCCCTAATCTAACGGTCTTGGTAGGGGAATTAGTAGGAGCCAGACTTATCGCCCATGCAGGTAGGTTACAGTTCTCTCGTTTTGTGTTTTAGGGGGTAAGTATTCAAACCTTTATGATGTTAAAGGAGATCTTGCTGTTGCAGATGGACTAGTTGGAGCTGTTCAAAAAGATATTTATGTCCCACAATGACATTGGTAAAGCACATAGTGTTTACCCTTGTCTATCTGTCTATACATACATCTTAAGTTTTGCATTTAGGTCATTTTTCAGGCACTTTGATGGGGCATCCTTGTTCCATGAACATGTTTCTAGTTGGTTCCCTGCATTGAGGTGGCGGAAGTCCTGTTTTAATCAACTTGTGCATTCGTTTTTCTACAAATCCATCTGTCTGTCCATTCTCACCTGTAATCAGCAAAGTTCTGCAACCCATGTACATAATTGGATGCCATTTGGTGGGTGAATTACCTAATACGTGTAGATCTGCTTTTTAAAGATTTCATTTTTCAGGTCAAATTTTCATGGGTTTATTGCTCTTTTTTTCCATCAGTTGTAAATTTCCACTATAGCAGATCCAGTAACCAGCATAGCTGAGGAACCATTCAAAATATTCTGATGCAGTACTCTGATGTAATTTGGTGTATACATTGTTTCATAGAACTAGATGTGGTTTTATGGATTTTATGTTGTTGACTCAAATTTGGATGGAGTTATGGCCATTGGCAATTAGCTAACTATATCTTCACTATGCTCGTATTTGGCGTAGCTCAAGAATCATTCCACAGATTTTGATGTAATTTGGTATGAACATTGTCACATTTACATAAATGTGCCTTTCATGGGTTTTGTCTTGCCATCACCATTTTGTATAGCATTGTGGCTCTTGCCAGTTCATTTTCATATCCACGTGACAAGTTGCTTGTAACCAGCATAGTTCAACAACCATTAAACATAATATGGTGAAATTTGTTAGTGCTACTGGTTGTAGACAAAAATAGCTTCTGGGATGGCCTGTTGTCCATTGACCATCTGGCCATTTGTACAAGTTTGTTATCATTAATTCTCCTAAACTACTTGGATGATTGCCATGAAACTTTACACACACATTCATCCCAAGGTCTAGTTCCAATATGGCCACCACAGTGTCCATCTTGAAAATCTTATTATCATCATTCCTGAATGGATGGTCAGATCTTGAAAATCTTGTTGTCACCACTCTTCCTGACCTGAAAGTCTTATCGACATGGGGTTTTGAACAGAAGATTTGTGATGTCCAGTTGGTCCTAAATAAAAATGGTTCCACTTGAACATCCAATATGGCCACCACAATAGCCATCTTAAAAATCTTGTTATTGCTACCACTTCTGAATGGATGGTCATATCAACATATGGTTTTTGCTCAAAGATTTCCTGTGATTAGTCCTAAGTGAAAATGGTGCTGATATGACATCCAATATGGCCACCATGGTAGCCATCTTGAAAAGCTTGTTACTGCTACTTCTCCTAAATGGAAAGTCATATAATTATGGGGTTTTCACCTGTGTATTTCTTAACGATGTCTAATAGATCATAAATGAAAATGGTGATTCCCGGACATTCAGTATGGCCACTAAGCAGCTGTCTTGACAATCTTGTTACTGCTATTCCTGAATGGAAAGTCCTATCAGCATGGGGGTTTTAACTGGAAGACTTGTGGTGTCTAGTTGGTCTTAAATGAAAATTGTGCTGCTCAGACATCCAATATGGCCAGCACAGTGGTTATCTTGAAAACCTTCTTGCTACTCCTCAATGATGGAAAGTCATATCAACATGGGTTTTTCATCAGAAGACTTTTTATGATGTCTCCTTGGTACTAAATGAAATTGATGCAGATCTGAAATCTGGTATAGCTGCCTTGGCAGCCAACTTGAAAATGTTGTTACAGCTACTCCGAAGAAATGAATTTGGTTTTTGGTTTTGCCGGGTTTAACGCCATTTTTTAAAGCACATGATAGGTTATACACGGGAAGCTACATGCAGGCTTTCTCACATACCCATGTTGATCGAACAGAGACTCAAACTTGTGTGGATAGAGATTAGATGTGTGAGTGATCTGTAAAGGTGATCTCCTTAGACCATTTGCCCACCCAGGGTCCCTGTCCTTGATGGAAAGCCAGATCGACATGGGCTTTACACAAGATTTCTTACGGTGTCTTGTTGGTCCTGAATAATAATGATGCCAATCTGACACACAATATAGGCACCATGGTTTCCATCTTGAAAATCTTCATGCTACTCTTCCAGAATTGACGGTCATATCAACATACGGTTTTCACTTTTTCCTAAATGAAAATGGTGCCTTGCAGACCTCCAATATGGCTACCACAATAAACATATTGCAAATCTGTTGTTACTAATTCCTCTGAATGGATGGTTATATTGGCATGGGGTTTTCACCAAAAGTCTTCTGATGGTGTCTAGTTTGTCTGAAATGAAAATGGTGTGGATCTTACTCTGATATGGCCGCCACAGCAGCTAATTTGAAAATTTTTGCTCAGGAGTATCAGATGATTTAAACACTAAGCAGTTAAAAAGAAATGGTGTGATCTCGAATTCCAGGAAATTCTTTTTAGTCGAGGGACTTGTGTTTTGTTTTGGCTCATCTGCTTCATTTTGGATTGAGTTATGCTGCTTGTCAAGCAAATTCCTGTTTTTACACAGAAACTTGGAATGTTGCTTGCAGTTTACATAGCTACAGAATCATTCAGCATATAATGATGGAATTTGGTAATGCCCATTTGATGCATCTTTTCTGTCTTTAAAATTGAAAATGTGTGAAAAGTACAGGACAAATCCTAAAATTTGTAAGCTTACTTGGGTTGAAATATAAGTACAAACTTGTGCATGTGCATTTTAAAATTTTAAAACTGAAGGTTTTAAAATTGTCTTTGTTGTCATCATTTTTGTATGCATCTAACACAGCTGGTCATCCATACAGAAAGAACAGTCAATAACAGGAATTACCCTGTCTAATAATAGTAACCATGTACTTTCTGTGGGTGAATTGGTTCAATGGCTAGTGACAGTACTATACATGTCATCACAGGTTAATGTCAGTTGGCATCCAGTTGCATCATGTCCACCTGCTGTTAAATCTTCGGAGTAACACGCACGTGTTAACTCTTCAAAGGTAGTATGTTAAAGAAAAAATGAAAAACCAAGATGGCTCATAATTTTGTTTGGACTTTATAAACATTTGGAGAAAATTGATTGTATGGACTTTCAATGGAAAGCAAATAGGCTGCATGAACATTGTCTGTAGATATAGGTTTTGTCAATCAACTTCATATATTTACATTCATATATTTACATAATCAGCATAGCTTAAGAACCATTCAATTTCATAGGCCTAGATGCGTCATTTTATAGGTTTAGTACATCTACTCCATTTTGGATAGAGTTGTTGCCCTTATCCTTCAATTTAAAGTCTTTCACTATGATGAGTCCTTGAAGGAGTTGGATTTCAAGCATTCTGAATCATTTAAAGGAGTCATTTCCCCTGAATGCCCATCTTTTCCTAACTTTGGTTTCCCAGCTTAATTTCCTCCGTTTAAAGCCTTGTGCAGTAAATTGTAGTGAGTGGGGGCCCTTTCTGATGCACTCATTGCTAATACCTCTAATTGTGAGAAGAAAAAACTAGATTGATGATCTCAGAACCTCGAAGAAAAGACCTATTAGAAAACACTACACTATTTTCAAGGAAAAAAATAGTGTAATTTCACTGTGGCGCCATGCCATCTGAAACATTATGCAATTATTAGTAAACATTTTTTCCATTTGTTTTGCATTTTTCTGCCACATATTTTGATATTGGACCAGTTATAAATTGTGTATACTGGCAAATGTTTAGAAATTTATCTCGTATGCTAACTTTTGTCAAGTGGTAGATATTATTTTTGCACAGTTATTAGCATTGAAGTAATTTTGGTCATCGGCATTAGGTTTGAAATATAAAGTGTCATTTGTCCGACACTGTTACTTCTAAATTTGAATATTTTCAGGTTCCTTGTTAAATCTTGCCAAGCATCCAGCCTCAACTGTACAGATCTTGGGAGCAGAAAAGGCGTTGTTTAGAGCGCTAAAGACGAAGCACGACACTCCTAAATATGGTCTAATATATCATGCATCACTTGTTGGACAATCTACACCCAAGAATAAGGGCAAGGTAAAAGTCATTCTAGGAAAATAAACAATAGTGTTGCAGGAACATTTTGTAAGTTCTCTCATTCTAATAATTGAAATTGAACAATAGTTTTCCAGTCTAAAGATTGAGGATTTTTTGTTTTTTGTAAAGAAATTATTAACGCTCTGCCTCAATGTTTTAGTCCTACACCATAGCTGAATTTTACATTTTTTCTATCTGCTTGTCTGACTTAAATTTTGTTCACCTGGAAACGAGTTGTCAGTGGTTAGCTAAAATCTGGTAAAGACCAATTTCAACCAAATTTGGTCAAAAGGATCCTTGCATGAAGGCATTTAAAGTTTCTACAAAAAGTGCTGATCTGCCATGAAATATGGCCCCCATTACTAAAAATAGAAAAACCTTCACATGACTTCTTGTCAAAAACAACTTGACAGGACTGGACCAAATCTGACAGCATCCTAGCTTATAAAGAGCTTTGGAGTTTAAACGATTTGTTTTTTTTATTTCTACTGGTCACAAACCAGAAGAGCTTATGGGATGGTCTGTTGTCGTCTTGATGTCACTACTCCTGAACAGAAAGTCACATTGACATGGGGTTTTCACCAGAAGACTTCTTATGATGTAAAGTTGATCCTAAATGAAAATGGTGCCGATCTGATGTCCAATATTGCCACCACTGAAGCCACCTTTAAAATTTTGGTATAGCTACTCCTGAATGGATGGTCATATCAACATGGGTTTTTTTTACTAAATGACTTCTTATAATGTCTATTTGGTCCTAAATGAAAATGAAGCTGCTCAGACATTCAATATGGCCACCACTGCTTGTGAATGAATTGTCATAGCAGCATGAGGTTTTCACTGAAAGAATTCTTATGTTTAGTTTGTTGTAAATGAAAATTGTAACAAATATGATGTCCAGTATGGCCGTCACAACTGCTATCTTGAATTTTTTTTTATTGTTACGTCTATAAAACAAAAAGTCAAATCAACATATGGTTTCCACCAGAAGTCTTCTTATAATGTCTTGTTGATCCTAAATGAAAATGGTGCTAATCTGATATCCACAGCAGCTAAATTGAAAATTCTTGTTATTACTGAAGAATATCGGAGATGGTTTTGATACTCAGCAGTTGGAAATACTTTTTGGCCATTTGAGTGTCAGTTTCTTTAAGGGATTCTTGTGTTTTTGTTTGATTTAACTGCGCTTTTAACACGTTATTGGCTATATCATGTGAGGAAATTGGAGTTAAGTGCCTTTCCCAAGGACACACTGAGGTGGCTGGCCTGGGTATCAAACCCATGATCCTTGGATTACGAGTCTGAATCTCTACCAACTGAACTATCATGGCTTCTTTTTTTTACAAATGATGCCAATCTGCCATCAGACATGGCTGCATGTAGAATAACTGTAAACAACATCTCAGAGCCTGCTTAGGGTTGTTCAGTAAATGTATATGGGACCCAGGGAAGGCACTTTCAAAGTGCAGTAGTCGCCCATAGATACAGTTCAGAATTTCATATCATTTTCACATGAATTCTTTGAGTAATGAAAGTACCCTGGCATGCATTTTTTTTAAACAACCTTGCCTGGGTATCATTTTTGTTTAAATGGAACAATCCTTAACAGAATTTGAACAAATTTTACAGAAGGCATACAGATGTGAAGGGCTTCCAGATTTATACAAATGATGCAAATACACTCAAATATAACCACTATTACTAAAAATAGACAAACCCTGAAATGACTTCAAAAACCCTCGACGGAATTTGAAAGAAAACATTATCGCATGAAAGCCTTTCAGATTTGTGCAAATGATGCTGATCCACCTTTAAATATGGTCACTATTAGTAAAAATTGAAACGGCAGCTTCTCCAAAACTGCTCGGCAGAATTTTAACAAATTTGACAGAAAGCATCATGGCATGAAGACATTTTTTTAAAGTTTGCACAAATGATGCTATTTCATCATAAAATATGGCCAATATTACTAAAAATAGTAAAAACGTATAAACAACTTCTCAAAATCCACAACAGAATTTGACCCAATTTGACAGAAAACATACTGGCTTGAAGGGCTTTTAACTAATAACAAATGATGCAATGTGCCATCAAATATGGCTGCTGTTACCAAAAAAATTAGCACTTTAAACAACAACTTCTCAAAAACTGCTCAACTTAATTTGACTGAAAGTGTGCAAGCTTGAGGGCCTTTCAGATTTATACAAATGATGCTGATATGCCATTTGTTACTTAAGATCGAAAAACATTTAAATATCTTTATCTCTAACGATATTTAGTCCTTTTGTTCAAATGT
Source organism: Margaritifera margaritifera (assembly GCA_029931535.1). NCBI lineage: Eukaryota > Metazoa > Mollusca > Bivalvia > Unionida > Margaritiferidae > Margaritifera > Margaritifera margaritifera. The sequence continues at coordinate 10,372,697 of JAQPZY010001688.1, forward strand.
ACTTAATTTTGCATATCAATACTTAAGAGATGACTTATTTTGCAGAGGTTTTAAATTTTTCAGACCTCTAGAATGCTGGCAGCCAAGGCAGCACTTGCAATTCGAGTTGATGCTTTGGGCGAGGAGACAAATGCTACCATGGGAATGGAAAACAGAGCCAAACTCGTCTCCCGAATTAAGATGTTGGAAGACCAGAATGTAGGCCAATAGCTGTATAATTATTTTGCCTTGCCACAATTTATTATACGCCTGTTACGATGTCCAATCTGTCTGTCTGTCCATCTTTACATTCAGCCATCCATCAATCTTTCTGTCTTCGTTTTTTGCACAAAAACTAGACTTGTCTAGAAACCACGATTTACCAAACCTTATAAGTAGCTTGCATTTGGGACAAGGAAGAAACCGATTGATTTTGGGCTGAAAAGGTCAAAGGTTATGGTCACTTTGACTGAAAAAAAAAGAAAAACTGTTTCTACACTATAACTTGATTTATACACCAGTATGATACCATAACCAAACTTTGTAAATGGCTTGGATTTGAGAGAAGATGGAGACCTATTGATTTTAAAGTCTATGTCGGAGCGACTCCAAGAAGAAATGCAATAATATCTTGAGATCTTTATGACCCACATTGACCAAATGTTACGGATGGTTTGCATTTGATACAAGGACGACATCTATTAATTTTGAGGTTATGATCACAGGAACTGAAAGGTGGAAAAATGATTTCTACAAACTACTCAAGTTCTATACCACATGCCTTGACTGAACTTTGCATATGATTTTTGGGTTAAATAGTCTAGGTCAGTGGGATTCCAAGAAGGACATCTAGTATGCTTTGGCACAAACTATGACCGAGCTTGTGGAGGGCTAACATTTGGGACAAGAAAAGGCACCTCTCAATTTTGGGGTCAGTGGGTCAAAAGTCATATTCACTGAGACTGAAAGAGGTCAAATCATCTCCACAAAATAACTTGACATGGCAGGCATATAATGTACTGTTTGCAGTACTCTTATCATAAGATTGTAATAGTATTCAAATTTCTGGACAGACCTAAATTTTTTAAAGCTTTATGCTAGTCGGATCACAACTATTGCACTGGCATTTTTTTGACTTCCCAATTTAAATTTTCTTTCTTTGTTGCAGTTACTTTTAAATGCATCTATCACATACGGTTATCCATATATGTGGAGCAAATGATAACTGATTATATAGCTCTAGTAATAGTGACTATGTGCTTACTGTAACTAGCTCTAGTAATAGCGACCATGTGCTTACTATGACAAACATGGGGAAATGACTAAGAACAACATTACAGTCTTAGCAACCTTTTATAGGAACCAATTATATCATATTTTAATGCTGTTTAATTGACCGACTGTGGCAATTCCTGTAAGGTTCTTGGGAATGAACAGTTGTAATGTTAGGTAAAAACTAGAAAATGTACACTTTGTAAATCTTGGAAATTGATAAAGAAGAAAACAGAAGAACAATTTGCAATAAATTCTAAATTTCAAGAAAGCTGATTATTACAGTCTTTTAGTGGACAGGAAACGGGATAATATCCTACATTTTAAGATGAGGTATTACACTCGGTGATTATTGTAAAAATGAGTTTTTAATTATCTTTCTTCCTGCACTGTACTCGATGATTAGATGAAATCAAGTAGTGGTCCGAGTCGGAATGATGATACATGATAAGGCAGACTATGAGAGTACAGATTAATCTGCAGTAGAAGTATGAATTTCATGCTTGTCTTAATGCCGTACAATCTTGTACATGATGTTGATCATCATCAAGCATAGTAGGTGCCATCAGGTGAACAGAGAAGTTGACCGAGGAAATGGCATAGTTTGCTTATGTTCTTTTTTTCATAAAAACTTGGCCATGTTTACCACTGCAAAATTTAGTATACTTACCAAAATCACTTTTTGTAGGTCATTTTATCCTTTGACACCTCTGACCTTTGAACCTGTCATTGTGCACAGAGTAAGCTTGGTCAAAGCAGCAGTAGAAGAGGTGATTATGTATCGTGTCCTAACACGCATACTTGGGCTCAAAAAAAAAAAAATGGCACATTGAGCCATAAATGCAAAATTGATTCCTCTTGTTTTGCAGTCTTCTGACTTAAAATGTACATTAAATCAAGTTATTTGATATTTGGCATTCATGATAGCTTTTGAGAAAATTTTGTCAAGTTGAGTAGCATAATTCAGCCTGGAAATAACATTTTTGATTGTCTGTTGACTCCCTAAAATAAACAGACCTCGACAAATGCAGTAAAGTCGTCCATCATGCAGAAAGTAATGATCGAGATGACCTTTATATACTGGTCAGTATGGAATGATCAGGCATGAAGGAAACATGTCACTTGGTGTTTATACACAGATTGTTTTTGAGATATGGTATTACACTCCATGATTATTGTAAAAATAAGTTTAAAATTGTCTGCTTTCTTCCTACACTGTACTCAATGATTAGATGAAATCAAGTAGTGGTCCGAGTCAAAATGATGATACATGATAAGGCAGACTATGAGAGTACAGATTAATTTGCAGAAGTATGAATTTCATGCTTGTCTTAATGCCGTACAATCTTGTACATGATGTTGATCATCATCAAGCATAGTAGGTGCTATCAGGTGAACAAAGAAGTTGACTGAGGAAATGGCATTGTTTGCTTATGTTCTTTTTTTCATAAAAACTTGGCCATGTTTATCACTAGTGAATAACTTTAACCGCAAAATTTAGTATACTTACCAAAATCACTTTTGTAGGTCATTTTATCCTTTGACACCTCTGACCTTTGAGCTTGTCATTGTGCACAGAGTAAGCTTGGTCAAAGCAGCAGTAGAAGAGGTGATTATGTATCATGTCCTAACACGCATACTTTGGCTCAACAAAAAAAAAAAAGAAACAAAAAATTGCACATTGAGCCATAAATGAAAAAATTGCTTCCTCATGTTTTGCAGTCATCAGACTTAAAATGTACATTAAATCAAGTTATTTGATATTTGGCATTCATGATAGTTTTTGAGAAAATGTTGTCGAGTTGAGTAGCATAATTCAGCCTGGAAATAACATTTTTGATTGTCTGTTGACTCCCTAAAATAAACAGACATCAACAAATGTAGTAAAGTCGTCCATCATGCAGAAAAAGTAATGATCGAGATGACCTTTATATACTGGTCAGTATGGAATGATCAGGCATGAAGGAAACATGTCACTTGATGTTTATACACAGGTTGCTTTTGTAGATATGGTATTATACTCAATGATTATTGTAAAAATAAGTTTAAAATTGTCGGCTTTCTTCCTACAGTGTACTCGATGATTAGATGAAATCAAGTAGTGGTCCGAGTCAAAATGATGATAGATGATAAGGCAGACTATGAGAGTACAGATTAATCTGCAGAAGTATGAATTTCATGCTTGTCTTAATGCCGTACAATCTTGTACATGATGTTGATCATCATCAAGCATAGTAGGTGCCATCAGGTGAACAAAGAAGTTGACCGAGGAAATGGCATTGTTTGCTTATGTTCTTTTTTTCATAAAAACTTGGCCATGTTTATCACTAGTGAATAACTTTAACTGCAAAATTTAGTATACTTACCAAAATCACTTTTTGTAGGTCATTTTATCCTTTGACACCTCTGACCTTTGAGCTTGTCATTGTGCACAGAGTAAGCTTGGTCAAAGCAGCAGTAGAAGAGGTGATTATGTATCATGTCCTAACACGCATACTTTGGCTCAACAAAAAAAAAAAAGAAACAAAAAATGGCACATTGAGCCATAAATGAAAAAATTGCTTCCTCATGTTTTGCAGTCATCAGACTTAAAATGTACATTAAATCAAGTTATTTGATATTTGGCATTCATGATAGTTTTTGAGAAAATGTTGTCGAGTTGAGTAGCATAATTCAGCCTGGAAATAACATTTTTGATTGTCTGTTGACTCCCTAAAATAAACAGACATCAACAAATGTAGTAAAGTCGTCCATCATGCAGAAAAAGTAATGATCGAGATGACCTTTATATACTGGTCAGTATGGAATGATCAGGCATGAAGGAAACATGTCACTTGGTGTTTATACACAGGTTGATTTTGTAGATATGGTATTATACTCAATGATTATTGTAAAAATAAGTTTAAAATTGTCGGCTTTCTTCCTACAGTGTACTCGATGATTAGATGAAATCAAGTAGTGGTCCGATTCAAAATGATGATGCATGATAAGGCAGACTATGAGAGTACAGATTAATCTGCAATAGAAGTAGGGTTATTAATCTCTCTTTAGCTAGAAAAATGATGCCCATCCCCAGCTGCAGGGCTTGTTAGCATCATTATGCAATAGAAATACCATATTTATGCAAATTTAACAGGGTCATTACCCTTTTTTGTGACCTGAAAAATGATGTCCATTACCAACTGCAGGGTTATCAAGTGTTATAACTCGTTAAATGCAGTGGATGACTGATTTGTTTGTTTGTTTTTATGGCGGAGTACTGACAGTGGGTAGGATATAAATGTCCTCCCAATAATATCAGCACCTGGTGCAAATGTACCATCCAGAAATGCTCCAATTGAACTTGAAACGACCATGGAAGGGACTGCTGCTGAAGCAGCTGAACATGGCAGACAATGGAGAGATAATGTTCACTTTACTGAGGAAACTGAGTATGATTGTCCAAGTGAGAAATGCTGAGAGGGGCAACTAAATCCTTTGATTATGAGAAAGCAATCAGGCATGGGAGAGGGAGAAATTCAATACTATTTCCCCATAATCACCATTAAGTGACAAGTTAGGAAAGATGAGTAATCCTCCATGCCTGCAGTAAGCTGTGGTACTCTTCCCTTGTGGTGAGGCTGTGGGGGATTATTCCCTTTCTTGTAAATTCCTGGATGTAACATTGAATTCTTTTACCATAATCTTAGTTTCATTTCTCTGAACTCTATGATTAAAAATGAAAAGAAAGTAGTGTTCAGAATATAATTGATGATACAGTGGAAACTGCCATGAGGGTGCAGAGAAAGAATTTTTTTAGGCAAATAGTTCTTAATATACCAATCTCCACATGCTATGAGGAGACATACAAGCTAAATTCCTTTGCATTAAGTTAAAGCTTATTTGTGGTGAAAATTGCAGTATGCTCCTAGTGGTCCGAGTCAAAATGATGATAGATGATAAGGCAGACTATGAGAGTACAGATTAATCTGCAGTGGATGTATGATTTTCATGCTTGTCTTAATGCCGTACAATCTTATACATGAAATTCCTGGAGATAGAGCAAAGTCAGTGACCACGGTGATGGAGGGGGGGGGGCATTGTTTTCCTTACCTACTTTTTCGCATAAAATCTTGGTCGTGGTTACATCTTATGAATAACATTATACTGCAAACCTTAGTAAGGGAATATATTGTCTTTCCATTTATCTTGTGCTAATTTTGGTGTCAAATTACCAAAATAGCCTTTGATATAGGAAATATTCAATACTTTTTTAAGTTTGGTCTGAATTGAATTAGATTTTCATATATCTTTATATCAAATTTATCAGGGTTATTACCCTTCTTATGACCTAGAAAAATGATGTCTATCCCCAGCTGCACGGTTTGTTAGCATCATTATGCAATAAAATGAAAAAAGAAAAAAACATTTATATATATTTCATTTGTGCCCTACTTCAAATAGGATAGACCCATAGCTTTTGGTGGAAAATATGCCAATAGATGAGGGTCTCTGTTGCCTGTTTGACACCATAAGTAGAATGAATATTGCATTTTGTGACCACAGATCTTTCTGTTGCAGTCTCTCTTTGTTGGTCACAGTTGGGTTCAAGCTTTACCCAGGAATATAAGTTGCGACAAATTTGAATGAATTATGTAGACTTCTTAATTATGATGTCTGTTAGACCTGTGTTAGAATTTGTTTTAGAAAACAAAATGCAATTATGGCTGAAGCAGACTGCAGAGTTATATGTATTCTATTAACCTGATCTTAGTTTCATTTTTTTGAACTCTGATTAAAAATGAAAAGAAAGTAGTGTTCAGAATATAATTGATGATATCGAAAACTGTAATGAGGGTACAGAGAAAGAAAGTTTTTAGGCAAATAGTTCTAAAAGAACATATCAATCTACCCATGTTGTAAGGAGACATACAGGCTAAATTCTTTTGCATTAAGTCAAAGGTTATTTGTGGTAAAAATGCAGTATTCTCAATATGGTGTTCATTCAAATGCATGAGATTTTGAAAAGCACAAAATATTCAAGGTTTCAGTTTCATTTCATAGTAATGATAAACTTCTACACATCATACCTACTGTTTTATTTCAGCTTATACTTGCCAAAATCACTTCTAAGTTATTTTGAGTGACCTCTGACCTTTGAAGCTCGTCATTGTGCACATAGTAAGCTTGGCCATAGTATCAATAGAAGTGGTGATTATGTACTATATCCTAACACATATATCCTCAAGACCTTGGCACACAAACCCCCCCCCAAAATAACACATTGAATCATAAATGCAAAAATTGCTTCCTCTCTCTTCTTTTGCAGTCATTTGACTTAAAATGTACACTAAATCAAGTTGTTAGATATTTGGCATTTACAACGGTTTTTTAGACGATGTTATTGAGTTAGGTAGCATAATTCATCCTGGAAATAACATTTTGGAAAGCCAGTAACAGGTTCAGCTTTAAATATTGTATTGTAAACATTGTCTATTGACTCCCTAAAGTAAACAGACATTCAGCAAATGTGGTAAAGTAATCCATCATGCAGCAAGTAATGATCAGGATGACTTTTTAATACTGGTCAATATGTAATGATCAAGATGACCTTTATATACTGGTCAATATGTAATGATCAAGATAACCTTTATATTCTGGTCAGTATGTAATGATCAAGATAACCTTTATATACTGGTCAGTATGTAATGATCACGATAATCTTTATATACTGGTCACTATGTAATGAACAGGCATGAAGGAAACATGTAACTTGGTCTTTATACACAGGTTGTTGTTTTTGAGATATGGTATTATACTCCATGATTATTGTAAAAACAAGTTTCAAATTATCTGCTTTCTTCCTACTCTGTACTCGATGATTAGATGAAATCAAGTAGTGGTCCGAGTCAAAATGATGATAGATGATAAGGCAGACTATGAGAGTACAGATTAATCTGCAGTATAACTATGATTTTCATGCTTGTCTTAATGTTGTACAATCTTGAACTTGGAATTCATCACGATAGAGCATAGTAGGTGTCGTCAATCAACAAAGAGGTTGACATAGGGAAATGGCATTGTTTTGCTTGCATTCAGTTTTGCATAAGAACTTAGTCAATGCGAATGCTTGTAGAACTTAGTCATTCTGAGTACTTGTAGAACTTAGTCATTGCGAGTACTTGTAGAACTTAGTCATTGTGAGTACTTGTAGAACTTAGTCATTGTGAGTACTTGTAGAACTTAGTCATTACGAGTACTTGTAGAACTAGTATTAGTACCATCATCACCACCCCCTCCCCACCCACACCACCCCAAAATTGAAATTCTTTAAATTTGTTTATGATAAGCATGATGGTACAGAAATTGCACTTCAGAATATTTAATGATTACTTGAAATATTATGGGCTTTTATGTAATATCAATGGGATTAGTAAAGTTTGAACTAACTTGTGGCTAGGTACTTGTATTTAATATCAATGGGATTAGTAAAGTTTGAACTCACTTGTGACTAGGTACCGTTTTCATGCCTGATCAACACAATGGAGTTGCACGGTATTGATTTAAGGCATTGATACTGTACTCGGTGATGAGATTATAAAAAGTAGTGGTCAGAGTCATAATGTTGACAAATGATAAGGCAGACAATGAGAGTACAGTGTTGGCTAAAGAGTTTATTGCACAGTAGTCCAATGCTATAACTTGCCATGGTATAACTACATTCCGTATACAACAAGTGTGCATGAACAGAGAGAATATGTTACAAATACACCAAATGTTCTAACAATTTGTGTAAATGTCAATTTTTAAAATGAGGGATTATAAAGAATATTTCTGCTGAATATTGCTTGTATTTTAGGGGGGGGGGTTGAATTTAAATTGTGAAGCAGGTATTCCTTCTTTGCAAGGGGGCTACTTTCTTAATGTAATTAGTATTTTTGATTATCTCATCTTTTTCAGGTCCATTGTCTTGAATATTTGCTAGTTGATTCTAACTGAGAACTACACGTTGAAAGCAATAAATATTGAATTTGCTTTAAAAAATTTAAAAAAAAAAAAAATATTCATTACATGTCTCCTCCATTTTTACACTATAAACATCAAGTGATGTCATGTTTATTTAAATTTCAGTCCAGAAGAATAAGTGGCTCTGGAAAGGCTAAGGCAAAATGGGAGAAATATGAAAATAGGAGGTAATTATGTGACGTTTATTAAAGAGAATTTTAAAAATTTGTATTATTTGCAAAGTAAAATATATGTACCTTGTCATAGATGCTTTATAAAATCAGTGGGGTCAGTAATAACCACCAACCATCTGTTATTACAGGTAACTGTTTCTAGTGAAACCAGGACATTCATAAATTTGTAGAATAAATTGGTAAGATTTTAGCCATGGATGTTTGTTCCAAGTTCATCATTGGTACTGGCTTACAGTAAAATGCATTGTAGATTTTACAAAAGCATGCCATGTGCATGCCAAGCAGTATTTCTGGTTGCATTATTGATTTTTTTCATTATGGGAGTATATATAACAGTATGAAACAATATAACATGATGCTTTACCTAAATTGTCAGATATATTCAACAAAGACGTGTCTTAAAGACTGAATCCTGACATAATAAGAGGGAAAAGACATACAACAAATAAAATGATTGCAAGACAAGTGAGGTACATCGTGCACATTGTCAGTGGTTTACATATAAATAGCCATCAGCTGTAAACCTAATGTGCAGATCGGGGGAAAGGTTGAGTTCAGGATAATTTCAATTAAACTGCATTGGTTTGGTTATTGTATAACATTTACATATTTAGACATTTTGTTAAACGTTGCAGTCTTTTTTGCAAGTCTGGTGTGCTGACCACTGAGCCGCTGCATCTGAAACTTTGCAAGCATAAAGCATGAGCTCATGTTTAAAGTCTGAAAATTGTAGCAGTCTGTAGCTTTAATTAGATTGGGCAATCGGTTGGTTTTAGCAGCACTTTTTGACACATTATTGGCTATCTCATGCTGAGGAAATGGGTGCTAAGTGCTTTTCACAAGGACATGACTATTTAGCTGACCTGGCTGGTCTGGGCAGAATAAAAAAAAACATGATCCTAGATTACGAGTCCGATGATGTACCAACTGAGCTACTGCAGTGTATTAACTTTAATTAGAATAAAGTTCAAAACAAAGAACTTAATTTCCATAACTTTGGTTCCACTGTTAGCATCCGGTATTTCAGTGATGAATGTCCTTTCAGTATGATAACTGGTTATGGAGTTTTGAGCTTAAGTCGAGTGCACAAATATTTTGAGAATACAGGGCCGTGATTGATAATTGAAATGAACATACAAGTTTGGGATTTACCATTCATTCATGTTCTTTGTCAATTCTGTCCAAACAGCAATCTGAAATTAAAACGAATAAACCTGGATGACTTGTGAATCCTTTTCAAAAGGTACGAGTGAATTAGTAATTGTCATATAGAGATCTTCAGTGTTGTTAGATTCCTGTACCTTGTTAAAAATCATGTAGGATTTTTTCCTGGAATTTAGCTTAACACAGACAAATAATAATAATCACTTTGATTGCCACATAAAACATAACTCGTAAATTGGTCTGTGATCAACTCCCCATGCCTCTTTTCAGTCAGGTAAAAACATACGACACCAATGCAGATTCCACACTCCCCAGAGTTTCTATGAAAAGAAAACTTGACATAGAAGATGAAGAAGTGGAAAAAGAGGTCATCACTAAAAAGAAGATAAAATTGGAACAAAATAAAGATGAGGAGGCAGTTGATCAAGGTGAGTCTCCACAATGAGCAGAGTTAAATCTAGGCTGTGTTTTTGTGCTAGTGGAATAAAAAAAAATCATTGATGGTCCACTTAAATTTGGGAGAAGTGTCCACACAGCACAGTGTTGAAATAGCCAACACAAATTTTGCACATCTCTGTCCGTAATGTTACAGGCTGTGAATTCAGCTTAATGCATTATAGATATGCATTGACTGAGAGACCAATGGGGGTTTAGCTAGACTGGTAGAGACCAATGGGGGTTTAGCTAGACTGGCAGAGACAGATTGGGGTTTAGCTAGACTGGCAGAGACAGATGGGGGTTTAGCTAGACTTGTTACACTGCTTCATGTTAACAACTTCATAATTAATACAGTGATAAAAGATAACCAGCCTCACTATATGCAAGAGGTGTTTTGCAAACATGCTAGTGACTTTTTTGCAGGAATTTTTTTATATAACAGCAAGGCCAATTTTTTATCAGACTTAGTAGGAATGATTCTTAAGGCATGCTGTAGTCCACTCTGGTTTCTGTAGCAAGGGTGTGGTTTCTTTAGCAAGTAGCCGGAAAATCTGTTTTTGACTTCTAGAATGGTTGAGCCAATTTTGATCAAACTTGTTTGAAAAGTTTCATGGGATATGTTCTACCAGAATTGTGTGTGGGATGGCTCCCCTTGCAGTGATGTTGATTCCATAGCAACCATATGGAAAATCTATTTTCAACTTTTCCAGAACAACTGAGCCAAGTTTGATTAAACTTGGTGGAAATGTTTTTTTAGGGCATGCTGTATTAGATTGTTCTGCAGGTTAACACTCCTAACAATGATATGGCTTCCATGGAAAACCTGTTTTCTATTTTCTGACGAGTCAATTTTGTTTTGATTAAACTTGGATGAAACTGTTTTTGTGACAGTGCCAGATTTGTGTTTAGAGTGGCTCTCCTGGCAATGGTGTGGCTTCTTTAGCAAGAAGGTGGAAAACCTATTTTCATCTTCTTTGGCTACATATCCTCGTTACATTGAGGGGGGGGGGACACCTTTTCCATCTTTATGTTGATCCATCTGTGCATCTGTTCAGATTTCTTGTAACCAGCATAGCTCTGCAACCCTTACACATAATTAGATGCCATTTGGTAGACAAATTTTCCGTTACAGGTAGATGGGTCTTTTAAAGGTTTCTTTTTTTATCCACCTGCCTAAAAGGAGAGCATATTATGTTATGATGTCTGTCTGTATATGACCAATTTCATTTCTGCACAATAACTCGCATTGTTCACCATCTTGTCACTAAACTTTCTGGATGGTTTGCACTTAGGGTGGGGAAAAACCCAATCTGTTTTGGGTTCACAAGATCAGAGGTCAAGGTCATTGAGTTTCAAAGAAGAAAAATGGTTTCCACACAATAACTTGAGTTCTCCATCATCTACAGTTACTAAACCGGTTACTGCACAATAACATTAGGTCTACATCACAGACCTGGACCAAACTTTGTGGAATGCTTCCACTAGCAGTAAGGGAGAAGACTTTCGATTATGTGGTCAAAAGGTCAAAGGGCAAGGTCACTGAAAGAAGAAAAATCTAATAATTGGATGCCATATGGTGAATTGTCTATTACATGTAGTTGTGCCTGTCAAAGATTTCATCTTTTCTGGAAAAATATTTATGGAGCTGTTGCCCTTTTTTGCCATCAGTATTACATTTCTTTCACAGCAGAGCTTTGTATCCAGTATAACATTGTTTCACATCTAGGGGAAGTGCCTTTAATGGTTTTTGGCTCGATTTTGACTAGAGTTAGGCTCTTGACAATTAACTTTATACATTACAGTTACCGTGGAACTATGATGGGACATGGTACGCCATGTATCGAGGATCTTGGAGAAAAGTAATTGCCATGTCTAACAAGGAAAGGATTAAGTTTTGGCATCATTTCTGTGTTTCATATACCACAGTATTAACTCTGAGTTCTGAGAATTTTTTTTTCTTTTGTCACAGATCAGTTAGTTTTGAGGCGGGGATTAACGTTCAATCAGCATAGTATCTTAATGAAGAAATTATATAATAACAATGATGTGGGAATTATAAGATCATACATAGTGATGTTGCCAATCCATGCTGTATGTCAATCTATGCATGAGAACTTGTGCAAATGAAACCTGAATTCCTGCAAAGAATAATCGAAGATGCATGAATAATCTGAATGGAGTCTGGCCATAGAAGTTTTGCCCTTATATCTTGAACTTGGTTTTCTTCAATTGTACCTTCTTGATGGGTGCATCTGTGTCATCTGGACACATTTGTTGACTTCTGCTCCTTAACAAAAATTAGATTTCAAATGGTCATTCTATTATATTTTACTAGTTGGTTAAAAATCACTAGTAGCAGTCATTATATCAAAATAGATCTGAACAACAGATTACAATGTATTCAGAAAACAAAGCAAGAACAGAATACTTGCTGCTAATGGTAGAAGTCAAAATCACTTGAAATCTCATGCATGTTACAGATAACAATAACTTGATAATTATGATTTCAGATACAATAGAAGTGGAAAAGAAAAAGAAAAAGAAGAAAAAGGATAAACATGCAAATGATAGCTTGACACTTGATACAACACAAGATTCGATAGGTACTGCTAGAGTGACTCATTTATTTTTGTACATCATGTTTCAGGGTGTTGAAGAATATAAAGTTAAACAGTTATTAAAATGACTTTTTCACATCTACACAATTGCATCTAGGATGTGTGATTGTGAAAATTCCACTAAAATTTGAAAATTTTGCTAAAATTTTTGAATCTGTGCATGTAAAATCACACAGAAAATAAGGATTAGCTGCAAATTGCACTTTATTTCCAAGAAATGTAGAAATTACCCATTATGCTCCTTACAGTGTTGCTATTGTAGACCATCATTTCAGTTGGTTGAAGAGCGATGGTAGTAGAGGAATGCAGAATTCGGTTTAATTACCAGTCAAGTTTCTTCAACAAAACGAACATGTCTCATCATATTAGGCTGTATGTGACTAGACATATTTGTGTTGTTAAAGAAATTGCACCCCTAGTTCAACTGACTTTGGCATTCCTGGGGTACCAATGCTCTTCAAAGAACTGAAATAGTGGTCAACGGAGTTTGAAAAGCGCAACCACTAGATTGTGCTTGGATTGACTTGATAAGGAAAAAAAGCACCAGAGTAAATATAGTACAAATAAAACAATTGGACTCTAAGCTGCCCAACAGCATCAATATGGGCTGCCAACTATGTGAGATATTGAAAATTTGGCCACCAGTTTTCCTGAACAGAGCTCCACAGCAATGATTGTTATGGCTGTAAAGACCCCCCCACCCCCCCTTTGTGCCAGCGGATCTTAAACTATTCTGTTTTGTTCTATTGATGAATTTGAATGATCCTCATAGACCCTAATGATAGTAATGCTGTCACATCATACATGATGTTTAACTGTATGTTAACTCGCAATTCATTGTTATACTTTCAAAGTACAAGTCTGCACTGGATGAGTTGTTGGAGATTATTCGTTGTTCTTTCATGTGACAGCAAAGTTCAAACATATATATTAGTGTCATGCAAAATTTACAAGTATACAGAATTCACACCCAATTATTTTGTGTATCCATGACTTGTATATTTATATACTTAAAGGCCTTGCTCCAAGTTACACAGAAAAGGTCAGTGTAAAATGTGATTCATGTTTCCAAAGGAGATAACCATAAAAACACGAAAAGATATTCAAAGTTTGGTTTAGCTGAGCACAAAGATTAAGGGTCATTGGACTATTGTTCACTTTTACAATGTTGACCTTAGTGATTACCAAAATTTTCAGATGGCGATTCAGTTCAAATTTATGGGCTTGTGCTGTAATAAGTGGTTGTGCCACAGGCCTAAAGTTGTCTCAATATATTGTCACTTTTTTATGATGTAATGTTTATTATACTATGGAGATGCAAGGAAAAGGTTACAAGACAGGTGTATTGTGCTGTTTGTGTTGCTACTGTTTTCCTAAAGAAGTCATCAACGATAATGATAGATTTTCAAAATCTGTGTATTTTCAGGCACCCCGGATGTTAGCTCAGAGAAGAAAAAAAAGAAGAAAAAGAAAAAGATAAAGGAAGAACCAGAAAGTGATTAAATAAATATTTTAAATGTTTGATTTTATAGGAAGCCTCCTGTGCACAGATGCTTTCATAGCTCGTTCATTGTTTTTCAGTTCAATTTTATATATTGCTGAAGTAAAGAATAGAAAATATATTGTTTCCAGTTGGAATATTATTTTCCAAACACTGTTGTCTTTCAAAAAGAAGTGACAAATTTCATAAGCAAATTTATATCTTTTATAAAGTTGCAAATAAATGTTATGCTTTTTTAGGCTCTTCTGTATGAAAGTATAAAAGGGATTATGCCAGACATTATGCATTTAATTGTTATTGTTTCGTTGTTGTCGTCGTTATTGGCATTAAGAAGGATTCATTTTTATGGCTGGGTTCATATCTTATTCTTATTGGCATTTAGAAGGATTCATTTTTATGTATGGGTTCATATCTTCCAGGTTAGATAGCTAGTACATTCATAAACCATGGTGTATTTGCATTCTGCAATGTGCTACAGCATTATAACAAAATTTGATTAGTTTTACTGTGGTTAACTATTTTCAATCATGTTGAGGAGCCTAGAGTCATATGTTGCATATTATTGTCTCTACTGTTCTGTACTTAAATCTTGATGTTGCCTTTTTTATATTGACAGCATTGTACCAAAAGTAAACCCTGTCTAAATAGATTTTTGCAAGAGGCTTAGAAATAAATTTTTTATTTGTAATCTAATGGAGAAGTACCAGTGATGAAATTTGCTTTTATAAAATGTCCCATCTTAATTGAAAATCAGTTTGAATCACTGTTTAGATTCTGCACATTTTTACAGTTTCACAAAAACCCCCCCCCCACAAGTCTGAAACCATGCCTAATACCTGCCTGGCTTTGAATAAATACAAATTACCCATGATTCACCTACAGACCCATCTACATGGCTTTATTATTTGGTCCTTATTCATCCATTGGTACTATCCAGGGAATTCCTTTATCTTTAGCTGTCTTTGTTGTTAGTATTTAAACTCGTTTTAGTCTGCAATTCCTGTTTGCAATTAAAATTAAATACACAATTCAAAATATTAAACATTGTGATGAGAGAAAAAGGTTGTTTGTGCTTCACAGTATTTTTCGAATAAATCTGTATTCCTCGAACAGGGACCCGCTCATTAGAAATCATCAATGAACACAACACAGCATGTGATATTGAAATTTGGAAAGCCTCACCTCGTGGTTTCTTTGCAGTATAACCCACATTAGTGGGAAGCGAAAATAACGGTCACTTTTCCAGAACCAGCGGCATCATCAATGGTTAAGGTTTTGTTCAAAGCTTTTCAGCAATGCTTTGATCATGTGCTCAACATACAGACTCTGGCCTTCTTGTTATGGTAATGTGTGTAATCTTGTCATGAGTAATTTATTTCAATAGAAAAGGACACTTTATATCAATATATTCTACATGAAGTAGGTGCTGAGAATGAATTATGGAGTTTTTCTGTAAATGTGTCAAAACAAAATATGTGAAAATGTCAAAATGTGCACATTTCTTTATCTAGTCAGTGTTGCAAGTTTACATTCTATTAAGAAGTTACCTTGCAAGAATTTGATTAGTTGTTAACAGTTTTCCACACGCACTTGTCTATAACATTAAAAACAAAAATGTGCACAAACATGTTCAGAGTTTAGGTTATATTGTAAGGATCAATAGCTTTATTTTTACATATAGAAAATCTTGCTCCGTTTTGAAATGGAGTTTGTTCAGGGAAGTTTTTGATGTTCTGATAGCTACTGTCAATACTTGCTTGTAAGTGGAGTCCAACTGCAAACAACATAGACCTTGATCTGCCATCACATAATGTGCCATCAGCCCCGGGTCTATGTTCCACTGATTACTCCTAAGAGATTGCATAGACCATGATGTGCTGCTGCATTATGTGACAAAAGATCTTTGTCTGTGCAGTTTGCAGTTGTACTTTAAGTTATAGGCGAGTATATACATGAAGTGTAGTATGTAGTGTTGTGAATGATTTATGGCGTTTTTCTGCCATTTTTTTTTTTTTTACATCCCTTGTTTCATGTAAAAGTAGGGTGCTATTTCTTTTAATTTCCACATCATGTTTCTTTTTAAAACTGATATTGTATATGAACTCCACACTTCTGGATGTATTGTTTCTATGATGCAAATTTGTATTAAAGTTGCACAAATCACATGATTTTACATCCTCTAATTTTAGATTAAAATAATTCTTCTAGACCATCATTCATTGAATGTAGATTTAGTTGCTAATTTTAGGTACCTGGTATTTTACAGCCATTTGTTGAATGAAAACCATGTGCATTGTACATAAAACAAATAGTTACTTGCGAGTCAATTATGTATGCTTTTCATCTTTTCCATCCTCATCATCAATTGATCAGGCATCAGATATATAAAAAAAATAAAAATAAATTAATATGAAGTACTTTCATTGCTTTTCTTGGCAACTTGTTTTTCAGTAGAGTGTCTGTATTTTACGTCCCGCCATGATAGTGGTATCATATACATTGTTACCTATGTCTGTTTCACTGTCTGTCAGTCCTGTCTGGTAAGCTGTAGGGACCATAACATGGAAACGCTTCATGATTTTGAGACTAGACTACTTGAACTTGAGAGGACCAATTAGATGATGCTTCTCAATTATACAAGTCATGTAATTGAACTCTTCATTGTGTGTGATCAGGTTCTCCACTTCATCTAATCAAACTATCTGGCAGGCCAACAGGGCCATCGTGAGAAAACATTTAGCATTCTTGGAACTCTGAATGCTCACACCATCTTGAGAACCAAGTGGAAAAGTCGTTTGAATCGCTCTATCATTCAAGACAACAGAACTACACATTCTCAAGGCCTGAATATGTGATCTTGAGACAGCGAATTGGAAAGTTACTTGTAATTAATGTGCTCTCTCTCAAAATTGTGTATTGGAGCATTGAAAACGTGAATCTTTCTTCAAATACAGTCAGGAGAGAAATGTGACCAAAAATACTTCTCTGATTGACTCATTTGAGATCACATATTCAAGCTTAAAAAATGCATTAATGTCATGGCCCATTTGTCTTTCCAGGTAGTTTGATTACACTAAGTTTCGTGCATTACAGAAATCATGTGATTGAAAAGTGTCTTCTGATTGGCTTTCTCAAGTTAATTGATCTTCAAGATTGCAAAGCATTGCTACATTATGGCCCCAGTAGCTTGCCATACCTGTCTGCCTGTCACCAAATGGTTAAGTTTCGCATTTAGATGAGCTTTCAGACACTGGTTGGGTATCTATGTTATTTTAACTCATTTCTATTGGTTATTGGGTGTTTCTCTAAGGTACTCCCGTATTTTGGGTATTACTCTAATAAAATGCAAGACATTTGACAAACATGTGAAAATTTGGGCCAAAATTAAGTAAACTCATTCATTTTCAGCTCACTATGACTAAGGCTTTGCTTGTGCATTGACATTATCTTTGATTTTGTCCCCTCCCCACTTTCAAAGAACACAGTATTCACATTTCAATCTGTCAATCCATTGTTTGTTTCCACTTAAAATTTTAAAGCCATTTGAGATTAAGGGATGAAACTTGGTATGCTGCTGCATCATTAATAGAAGATGGGGTGCATACCAGATTGGAGGACCTATATCAAAGTCAAGGTCAGAACTCCATATTTTACATTTTGTTTACATTTTCTCTTCTGCTCTATAACTTTAAAGCCATTTCAAGATTAAGGAGTGAAACTTGAAATGTATCATCACTACATTGTGTCACATACCACATTGGGGGTGCTGTCTTCAAGGTCAAGGCTCAGTGGTTTTTGTTTTCCATCACACTGTCCCTTCTCCTCGGTAATTTTAAAACTGTTTGACATTAAGGGATAAAACTTTCCGTGTCTGTCCAGTAACTTTACAGCTGTCTTAAAGGATGTCACTTTTGTGACCTCGCCATGATAGGTAGAGGATGAAAATTCTCTGAATTTACTTGTTTTTTTTTTTCGGGGGGGGGGGGGGGGGTGGAGGTTTCTCTTTACCTTCATTCATCCATCATACTTCTGCAAACAATTACTTGAAACCACAATAGGAACTCTGTTTCTGAACAGATTGTTATGATGGCTTTGATGTTTGAAAGTGCAGTTTCTGAAACTTTACTAGAGATAATTGAGGTCTAAGTGTACTTTACAAACCTTTTAGTTGAACATAATGTTTGCCTTCGCTGCATCAGTCTCGGATCACACTTCTGAACTGTTTAAATGCATGTTTTCCAGGTTGACAATAACAGTACATGATGTTATGTTGTACTGTAATGAAAATTGGTCTAACCTGAGGAAGAATATCGATTGCCTTACTGAGAAAGTCTTTAGGGTTCATGCTTATTAATGAGATTGTATGACCTGTTTGCATGAGCTTGTTACCCTGAGTATTTTTTTCTGAAAGGAGTGTGAAGAATCTTTAGCTTTAACATTTCCATGATACTGCAATTAGGCAATATTGGTTATGGTACAGTATGCCATGTAGGTGTTGGAGATATTTTTCACTCTCTAAGGATTATGACATAAACACATGATCAGCATGTTCTGTATGATTTTGATCTTTGAAAGTCAAATATCAATGTCAGTATTAGTTAGGTTCATGTCACATATTTGTAGAACTAAGAAGTTTTACAACAGCAAGTTGACGTTCTCACTTTCGATTTTCTTGTCATGGGTCCAAGAGAATTCGTGCATGAGTAGTAGAGTAAAACTATGTCATTGTAACCTACTTTTCAAACTGCAAGGAGGACAGAATGATGTCATTACACTTGGTTCACATTTTTGAAAAATGACAAAGGTGGATTATCCAGATTCATCGAGATTTTGGAATTTTATTGTAAGAAAATTCACTAGTCCAGAAGACGTATCCCAAAGTCTGGATCAAAGGATCAAAGTTTATACAGTTAGTGTCCTTGATAATTGATGGTTCAGCATGCTATACTATATATAGTTCAAACTATATTGTACATTGCTGATACATAAAGTTTTAATGGGAGTAATATAATACCTGCTACTACTATGATCCCTTAGTCATAATCTTCTTTTTCTTAGGTCTACCGTGTTCTTACACATTTGTCGAGATGCTCGACGAATTTCGCCTTTGTTGTTGACTTTAGGCCTCTTTTTGGTGGTGGTTTAGTCACATTCTCCTTGGAGTGTATACGTGTTACTTTTCGTTAAATTTGAAGGGTTTTTGCACTTGTTTAACAATGTGTTGCTTCAGTAAATTTTTACTCCTTAATAGTACTGGTGTCTGGCAAGTCTTGCCTACCCATTTTCGGTTCCTGTTTATTTTTCTTTTTTTTTCTTTTAGCAAATAATATCGTTAGAAGGTGCTGGTAAGTGCAGACATAAGAAGGCCACATTAAACGATCACCTCACCTGCTTGTACATGTACTGGTGGTGGTTCTATTTGTTGCCTGTGGGAAGATGAGGTTTTGACCTGACTGAAAGTTGCTGCACTTGCAGAGGTAGGAAGAAGGGTCCCACTTCCTCCTCTTCATCTCTGGACGACCTCTCTGTTCCAGTGAGAGGTCTAGGTCACTTATTGTTTTAGGGATGTCAGTACCTCCAGTGAAGGAGGGATCAGGAGTACTTTCCATGGTTTAGAAATCGCCTGAAGGCCTCGGATCACTGACAGTCAAACCAATGCTGGCAGGGAAGAGCAGCACTATCGCTCAAACAGATCTGATGCTGACTCGAGTTCTCCATACATAATTTTTTCAGGCAGAGCTTCATCACTGGATCAATCTTTGACCAATGAATGGGCACTGGTCAGTCCCCGGGCAACGGGCTTAGAGCCGACCACTGGGCAATGCTCTTCCAACAATCAGACACCAGGGTTTAGTCGATGGTCTGGGGAAGGGATCGGATCGACACTCCCTTTCGCTATGATTCCATTTAATCTGTACGAGTCTGGTTTTGCTTGCCCGTCTAGGGAGGGGGATTGGATCAGAGTCTCACCTTCCTATGTTTCCTTTTAATCCCTACAGGATTTGGGTATCCTTTCTTCTTAGTAGTGTCTTCTTTTCCCCAATTACATCATTGATGTCTCTTCCTTGGTTCAATGTTATGTCAGATGGAGCAAGTCATAGCCCCTCTCATTCCCCTCTGGCCTTGTCCAACAAAAAATGGATGGGCCACTACTCTCCTTACAGACTGTCGAGGAGGGATCATCAATCTCATTCTCCAAGGAGGGAAGATAGTAGGGTTAGTACCGTTGCCCCCATCCCAACCGAGAGAGGACTGTCCTGTCTTGCATCGAGATTAAAATCAGGATGACGACGCCCTTTCAATTCTGGTAGCCTCGAACGAGTTTCCAGAAGAACTGGTTGTATGAGGCCCTTCCCTTCCATTAGGGTCCCCTTCTTCATTCCACCTTGCAATTCAGCTGATAGAGGAGGTAGAAGTCTGGACCTTTGATAATGCAGTAAACAAGGTTTACTAGAATTATCTCCAGTTTGGAGAGACTTTCTGGGGCACATTCTCGTCCAGACCTTCTGCTTCTCCCGCACTCTGTGCCGGTTTGGGAGCTTATGCAAAAGTTTTATCGGGGGCCAAGAGGATGCCAAACAGTAGAAAGGGTGGTCTTTCCCGTCTTCAACGCTTAAGCTGCTGGTTTCCGCCTTGAGTTATCGGGTCCATTCCCCTGCTTGTCCCCTTAAGCCCCCACTGCCTCCTTTTCAGCTGCCTCCTTCAGTTTGTTGGAGAAATGGCTGTCTCCAGAAGCTATACAGTGTATGTTGGAATCTGGCTCAAAAACGTCAAAGCGTGCCCGTTTGATGCCCATGGCACCTTTTGCGGACCTTCTCTACATCCGTATAGATTTCACTTTGGATACTTTCAAGGTTTCCTGGACCACAGCAAAAACCTGTTGATGGCTGCACCGTTTGATGCAGAGACGCCCTTGTCCCTAGTGAGAGACCAACAGCGCCAGTCCCTGGCTGCGGCTCTGGGCTCAAGAAATGTGCCTACCCTGATCTGTCTACCCTGTCTCCAGTTTGCTTTTAGCAAACTGGAGACCCAATTTGCACCCTGGAATCCCACTCCTTTCTGTACAAGTACGTATCAGATTCGGGATGGGGTTGATACCTGACACCCTAGATTGTAGTTCATAGGGACTGTGGTCTCGAGAAGAATTGACGCATTATATCAACAACTTAGAAATGCGGGCAGTGTGTCTATCCGTACAGGGGTGTGCCAAACTCGTAAGGCGTCGTTGTGTTATGATCTCGAACATGTCGGTTCTAGCGTATCTAGGGCGTCAAGGAGGTACACATGCTCCTCTTTGCATGGAAGTCTGGAACCTCCTCCAATGAGCAGACTTCTCAGAGATCATTCATAGCCCACCATATTCCGGGCAAAAGGAATATCATGATGGGCAGACGGGGCTGTATGGTCCTCACGGAATGGTGTCCGCACCAGTCAGTGACAGAGGCACTTTTTCAGCCTGTGAGGGAGACTGAACAACATGCTCCCTCTTTATGTCTCTGTAGTGCCAGATCAGAGGGCCTGGGCGGTGGACGCTTTCAGAGCCGAATCGTCTGTACGCTTACGCCGTTCCACCTTTCAAAATAATTGCGCAGGTTCTTCACCAAGTTAGGATCCCAACGTCTTTCTCAACCTGATAGCCCACATGTACGACCCTGGGTGGCTTGGTGGTCTAAGGCCCTCGCCTTTACAGATCACGTACCTCTCACCTCTGTCCGCGTGGGTTCGAGTATCGATTTGGTCAACGTAGGTATGTGAGAAAGCTTGCCAGTAGCTTTCCGTGGGTCGGTGGTTCTTCCCGGGGTTTTCCAGGTTTCTTCCTCCACCAAATATACTTGCCGCCACGTATAGCCTATCATGTGCTGAAAAATGGCGTTAAACCCACAAAACCAAACCAAACCATGTGGCCCCAACGGTCGTGGTTCAGCCATCTCCTCGACCTGTTGGTAGACGACCCCAGAAGATTATCATAGAGGAGAGACCTGCTGTCGCAGCATAGGGAATCTCTCGTACACAGCAATCCACAGATTATCCACCTTCACGCTTGGTTTATCTGGAACGATCAATCTGTAAAAACCAGTTCTCGAGCAAGGTCGCAAACGGCATCGCCCAGTATAGGAGGCAATCTACTTCTAAAGTTTAGGATGCAAAGTGGAGAAACGTTTGTAATTGGTGCAGTAGGAAACGCGTTGATCCTGTCTCCCGTTAACTGCAGTTCCAGATTTTCCCCTCTTCCTTTCGAATATTCCGTATCTACCATTAAGTGTTATAGGACAGCCTTTTCTAATGCTCTTAAGTTCTCTCTGGGTTCCGCCATTGGGTTGGATCCTCACCTTTCAGATCTCATAAGATCTCTCGAGCCCGAGAGATCAGTATCTCGCTCATTAATGTCTAGATAGAACATTTCGTTTGTTCTTTGGGCATTATCTAAGCCCCCGTATGAACTTTTCAGTGAAGCTTCCTTCAAGAACTTTACCCATAAGACAGTTTTAATGCTCTCCTTAGCATAGCGAGAAAGAGTGAAATTCATGCCTTGTCTGTGCAAACGGGTTGTTTGCGGTTAAGTGGTAACTATGATTCGGTTATTCTTCTTTGCTAACCCCGGTTTCTGGCTAAGAATCAGCTATTTTGTTTCCTCCCCCTCAAGGGTTCCTCAGATATTTCGGCCGCCACTATTGCCAGGTGAGTTGTCCTCACTAGCAAGAGAGCTTATCAATCCCTCACTAAGAGGGACTTTTCTTTTATAAGAAGTAAAGCCGCAAAGTTGGGGCTATTGCTGAATCTTGGGACTACTGGACTCGATCCTTTCTGGATGTAATGCAAGCTGCCTTCTTGCGATCTCGCTCTACATTTTCATTCTCTTACCTTCGATTTTTGGCACACCAGAGCGAAGGCATTTACTCGTTGGGACCAGTTGTGACAGCACAACAAGTGGCTAAACCATAGACCAGGTTACAGTAGGAGACACTCCTTTAGTAAAAGTAAGTGCATTTTTCTTGTACCAGTTTTTGTTTATGAGGCCATCAGCCTCCCTCCTGCATTTGTAGCAGATATTGCATTACTCCTATTAATTTTGTAAATTTTTATTTTATTTTATAAATTTTTATTTTTGGCTACCAAGATCAGCAACATACTGGGAAGCCAATAAAAGTCAATATCAACATTATTGTTATGTATGATGTTTATATGCTTAACTTTGTCTATATATGTAAGTTGTATGGTTATTTGAAAATACATACTTAACTTTTGTCCATTTATTTACATAGTATATCGCAACATGTCCTGTTGTTACGTGTGTCAGATGTGCCAGTATGTTTATAGGCATTGCGCAATTAGACTTTTGTGACATAGGTCATGTAGGCATGTGTATTTAAATACATATTTTGGTAAACAAATTCATTCCTATTCTTGAATTTCGGTTCTAAAAGATCAACCTGTAAGGAAACTTCTTTAGTTGTGTTGTTGAAATCAGATATAATTTGAGAGGAATTATTTATTTACAATATTCATTGGCAATTTAAAAGTTCTCAGACTTTTAGATTAATACATGATTTTGGGATTTATGTGAACTCATTCAAATACATTCTGGATTACATCTTTTTGGTACATCAGGACATTGAAGGCTATTGGAATTCATTCGGAACATTCTATTATTTTGGACTTGTGATTAGCACAATAGGATTATTTGAAATGTAACTCGCAAATTGTAAGTGTCTTTTGAATTTTCACTTTAATTGTCTGGAAATAAATTGCTTGTTGATTTTACTTACATTGTTGGTTTCACTTCCTTTCTGTTACATATTTTTAAGACCTAGAGTCGTAACATTATAGCAACATCAACATTTTCATTTACACCAGTTAAGCAACAGTATCTGACCCTGGTGAACTGAGGTCACTTGCAGATAACTTGACCCTGGGAAAATATTGAATATGTTCTGAGAAACTATTGTTCTCAATAAATTCAGCTTTATTTCACTTTGTTGCACAATCTGCAATTGAGGTGGCCGTGTCAGACTTAATCATTTGATTTAATAATGTAGCCAACTGTCCCTCACAAGAACATACACTTGTCCAGTGGGTTTGCATGGCTTCTAGTAACAATATATTTTGTACTACCTAAAAGAAAATGTTTTGCGGTTTCTGGTTCACTGCATGAACAATTATTGTTTAATGAAAAATGATTTGTGAAGAGATCCTCATTTAATGAGCTACAACGTAGTCTAAGTCTTGTATGTTTGCAGGGACCATTCCTAGATTCCTAGTTAAATGTTACTTAAAAGAATACATTGAAGGGTTGTTCTTTATCTCTACAGGGAGAAGATTCCAGTCTGTAACAGTCTTTGCTATAAATTAATATTTTGATACAAGTTTGACCTGGCAAATGACGTTTGGAGATAAAATCTACCCGCGAAGTTTCCAATTTCTTACCAGCTGGACACATGCTGGAGCCAAGGCATGCAGGTATCCAGGAGTTATACCATGGTGCACTTTAAAAAATTGTATCATCCTGTGTATGTAACGTCTTGTGGACAGTCTTTTTCCATGTTGTTTTTGCGATGGCCCTTTATCCATTGTTTGTCCGTCCGTTCGCGCAATTTTGTTATCACCACTCCTCCTAAACAACTCGGAGGAATGTCATGAAACTTTACACACGCATTCATCTCAAGGTCTAGTTGGTCCTAAAGTTTAGATCAGACATCCAGTATAGCCGCCACAGTGACCATCTTAAAATCTTATTATCGCTACTCTTCCTGAACAGAAGATAGTCATATCAACATGGAGTTTTCAATACGAGGCTTATTATGATGTTGGACCTAAAGGAAAATGGTTTCAATCAGAGACACAATATGACAGTCATCATGAAATGAATATTATCTCTACTCCTCTATAACGAAAAGTCACATCGAAATGGAGTTTACATCAGTTTCTAGTTGCACTAGTTAGTCCTAAATGAAAATGATGCTGATCTGACGTCCAACATGGAACTGCATCCGGGATGGCTCTGAAAAAGACGATTGAAGGCCGCATAGAAAAGGAAAAGGTCTTCGATTGTCCAGGCGTGGAAACCAAAGGTTACCGAGCGGAAGTGATCTTCGGTTGTGGCCTTGCCGTTGACGGCCTCAGTGCGTCCATTGACCAACTTTGATTTACTCACGATGACAAAGTCAGCCAAGCATTTCCGAGGTGTCTTTTTGTTGGATGAACTCGGAGCCATGATCTCACGCAAATGGGAAACTGGAATCGTTAACCTGGATTCAACAACTGGACATGGGACTCATTGGTTCGCATACGTGGTGTCATCCAAGCATCTATTATATTTTGACTCGTACGGGCTTGCACCGTCACTTGAAGTTGTTGATAATTTAACCCAAGGCCGTGGACGGCAGCCACTGTTTTTTATTTAACGCTGCCGTTGCAAACTCGGATGAACGGCCCAATATGTAGAAATCTTGTTGTTAAAGCATTGCGTGCACTCGAGAGTTCTCCAACCCCGCAAACGCTTATTGATTTAATATTTAACTACACTTGATAGTATACAAAATGCCTCTTAACATTTACGGAAGCTCAACCGCCAGATGACGCGGTGTTGATGTGGATTTGACCAGGTGTGCCATAAAAGCGAATTTGGCCGAGTTTACCAGCCGAGTTGTTGAAGGTGTTGACCCGGACAAGCTTGTGAATTTTGAAGATCAAACTGGAAAACTTAGAACATCTAACGTGGACATTCAAGATGTTATTGTGAGGCTGCGAGGCGCTATTGCGAAAAACCTGTCCGCGATCACTGAAAACGGGGAATCGGAGATTCTGGCGTGTCGGTTGCTTTTATCAAAGACTATTTTTGATGATACTGCTGCTACAACGAAACAATACGTGGATGAACAATCAGATCGCAGATCTGCCCCCACCAATACGCGTGGTAACTTCATGGGGCATATACAGTGGAATATTAACCAGCGAAGGAGAGGAAAAGAAAGACAACATAGCAAATGTTATGCTTGTTTTCACTATAGTCGGGGATGGTTTTGATAAGCTTAAATCTTACATCTTAAAAGTGCCCGAGTCTGGATTGCGTATTTATTCATCGAAACCGGCTTTTGTGGCGAGTGGGATGCAATGACAATAATGATAAACAATGACCAACGTGGTAGACCGTCAGTTCAGTTTGAAGGACTCAACATCTATCCGGACGGGTCTTTTGGCGTTTGTGTTTAAGATTTATCATTACATACAAGTGATGGATTCTGACCGCGGTGTTGAGGTTGCGTAATTTACTAAAGAGGAGGTGGATGAGCAGTGTGTGTGGTCGTTGATGCTATTTGGTTTCTTGCCGCGGCAGCAACTGTTGGCCTTGGCGTGGCGGGAATCACGGCCACAACAACTATTATAGGTGCACCAATTGGAATTATTCTCGGGGCTATATCGATAGTAACCGGTATCTCTGGTGGTGCTAATAAAATAATTTTGATACGGCTGCATTCACAAAAACGTGTTTATTCGGAACTTCTCGCCGCAGCACAAAGCAGTCTCAATACGATTAGAAAACTGTACTCAATAGTTATTGAGGATAACATAATTAGCACGACTGAGTACGAGACCGTGTTGGTGGTTGGAAAACCATCGGCAGCTCTGAGCACAGATACGCAGCCGGCGGTAGTTAATTTGAAGACAGTAAAAGTCGAGTAAATGTTTGCCAATGCGTTTGTATTTCTATTTGTCACGTCACTATCTCAAAGACGTGTATAGTAGTATAATAGCGATTTTGTTGGTTACTGATCTGGTTCAAAGTCTTCCACCCGTGCAAGAGGATAGCACAAAATCGTTTACTCTATCATGCACACGCGCTCAGTGGGGACACAATCGTAGAGGGTATAGAAGGCTTTAACCTAGATCGGTACCAAAAATCTAAAAAGATACAAAATTTCAATTATAACACTACTCCCTTTGAGGGACTCTTGTTTTCAAAATTCTAGCGTATAATGTTGATTTTGTTACCCCACGGACGATCTTTCCTGCTTCAGCTTGTATTTTTGTTCTTTCTATATATTTACTTTGCATGCCATGAAATGTGTTTTTTTTACGCATGAGATTGGACAATAGTATTCAAGTAAATAGATATGCTTTGTTTGTTGTGTCTGTAACTAAACCACATGTACGTTGTGTGATACTTGGGAGACAACTCTAATAGGGTTATATGTGATGAGCTAGGCATGAAATAACAAACAAAGACAGGAGAGGTGAACATTTAATTAATGTAAAAAAATGTCATAGACAATTGGTAAATGCATAAAAAATAATCTAAATACAAGTTAAAACCTTCATTATTTTCATAACATAACTAAAGAATGAATACGATATTTTCATAATATATATATATATATATATATATATATATATATATATATATATATATATATATATATATATATATATATATATCTTAGGTATTAGTGTGGATATATTACAAATATATATATACCAAATATTTTCATACATGACATTGGCATACCCTTAGAATAAAATGTTAGTAGTTTCTGATAGTATTCATAAAAATAAAAAAATAAAAAATAAAAAACATCTTTCTCATTTAGTTTGGTGAAATGAACAGAGATTTATATGTGCCTCAACCCACAACATTACAGTGTATGTAATTATCTATACCACAACCACTCCCCCAACATATTATCTGGGCTTGTGTACTTTTATCTCCTTTTGTAGCTTTGGGTCTCTCTTTGAAAGCATCATAGGCAAGATTGCCATGTATTCACTGACCTAGTCTACCACCAACCCAAGCATATACCTCATTTACTTGGCATGTCCCGCAGAGGACCTACGTTAATAAAATCTTATTTTAAGGTAGTATAACATTCTGTTAAGCAAGGATTTTAGATTTAATTGTCTATATTAGAAGAAAAAGAAGCAATTATACATTGTCAAATTATGACCAAATTTGTGAATTACCTGTAATGTTTTGGCACTTTCAGGCGATTAATGGCATATATTTTTCTCAAAGTTAAATAACACACAGGAACAGAATCTAATCATTATCTTGGTCTCAGAACAACTTTGGAACAAATACGTTGGCTACTGGTTATGCCAGTGCTATAATAGTTCATAGGATGTTAGACAGTCAAACTCAGGCTTTAAATCAATGGAAAAATATGGTCAGAAAAGACATACTATTCTCTTTATTTCTCAACCGATTTTCATGATCTTTACACCAAAATCTGTGTTTCCTCATTGTAAATTGTTTAAACGGGAAGAACCGATATTTCTGAGGTATGTCACAAGCCCTTAAGATAGCACTAGGCAGCTTCGTATGATTGGCTTTGGGGTAAATTTGTAATACTAGAGGCATGGATAAGTTATGCCACAGTATTTCCATCATTATTAGCAAAGGTGTCATGAACGTATGTCCGCCTATGTTATACTTTGTGGAACATCAGTTTTTTGCAGAAAAATAAAATTTAATGCCAGTTGGGTCTGAGATTAAGTTCATGGTCACAGTTGTTATGGGCGGTTGGTGAGCGAGAACAAACTCTTTGTGGGCACCAGCTTGGTAATTCTCGAAGTTAACTTTTCTATTTATTACATTTTTAAAACCTATTTTGGTATCTTTTGATAAGCCTTTACCACTCTCATTTCAACGATTTCGTTTGTTATTCATGAAAACGTAGTTTTACTGATTTTCACTCACTGTTGGAGGATGTGTGGGCGTGAAAATAAACGGGTGAAATAACATAAAGAAATGTTTGTCATGCACAGTTTCTCCATCTTCTTATGAGCATTATACACAAATGTCGATGACTCCATTGCAATGTATCGCAGTGGATGGATTTTAATCCGATATGGTGCATACAGGCGCATCGATCATGCTCTACACTGTTTAGTGCTGTATAAGAGGAGATTATTATTCTTAGAGTGGTTATCTCCCCTGATATTATTTGCTAGCTTCTATGTATAATCATTTCAATAGAAAATGCTCATAAAAAGCAGTTGCATAATTATAAAGAGGATATTTTCTTTTCCTTGGTAGATACCGGTTATATTTCATCGTGTGGTACAAAAAACGTTATATTGTAACGAGTGGCGATGCGACGAGTTAAACTCAAATGTAATTCTTTTTGAAATACTCACGGTGAAATATATCCGGTATTTATGTAGTAAAAGAAAATCTTCTTTTTATTATATAACAGACTTGCTGCTGAAGTCAGATTCCTTAGGCCTAAATTAATTTTCATGCCTGCAAGATAATGCATTTTCCATGTATTTATGATAGTTTAACCAATTCTCTGTTAATATATAAAGAGAGGAGAAGATTTAAACATTTAAAATACAGATTTTATTTTTAGAAGGATATTGGTATTTGCTTATGATCATAGAAAGGAACATGGTTGTCAATATTTCAAAACTTATGTTCATTTCTTTGTTCCTATTAAATGCACAGTATTTCTTCTAATACTAAAGGTCATCAGTACTCTCAATACTTTGATTAATTTTCCTTCATTAACTGCCTTGCTAAAAGTATTATAAATACGACACAATAGAAAAACAGCTGAATAATTAAAATATTAAACCAGATTGCAAATAATTAATTAAGTAGTATGCTGTAAGATAGTTATACAAATGTTTTAAAACACTCTTTTCAAATATTGGACCCGTACTGCTTTGTAGAGAAATATGCCTATAATTAGAGACATTTTTGTCCCCTGTTTGTAAATAAGAGTAGCATTTATCTGTATCCCCACTTTGGCAAGATATGAAGTTTGGAGTAAATTGTTAAATAATTTATGATAAATATCGCTATAAGATAGGAGTGCCTCCCTTAAACAACCTAGGATTCATCTTAATCCGCTTCACTACCCCCCAATCCCTCCCCCACACCTTGTTGATATCAAGATTTGAAAGTGCTTCTACATCATTTCTGCTCATGTGAATACTATGGAGGGCAATGTACGGAAGAATTGTAGAGGGCATTGGAATGATGTAACTTATTTATTACACACTCATTTTTCTGTATATAGGAGTGATTAAAATATGAACCCGTTTCGTCTCCCGATACAACACAAAGAAAAAAAGAGGTACTGATATTTCCCAACAGTGCTTCTTTTTGAAGCCTGCGCACGTCACCAACAAAACAGTGACACTTCTATGAAGTAACATCATGACGTCATCACTGACGCGCTAGGGGATTTAAAATTGCAGCATCAAAACAAGTACTAATATTCATTGATTGAAATAGATACCTATTTTTAGTTAATTATTTATTAAATATTGAAAAGGAAACACTACTCGAAGCAAACTAGTTTCATTTCTGGTAATTTGGGTAGAATACACAACTGAATTTGAATGCAAATGATAAACCGAGTATTCACATGCGATTTACCGCGAATGTGGTTGCGTGTTGTGCACGAGTTGTACAGTCTAACGCAATGCAGTATGGAGACATGCTGCACGATTCCGACAATGTAAAATTAATGGAGAAAATAAAAAAGAGTATATAATGTTAAATACTGACGTCTAAGTGTGACGTCGTATGTTATATAATTACTCAAGATACCCGGCATAAAAATATGCACACACAATTATTCTATACTTATTTTTTCTTCATTAATTTAACACTGTCGCAACTCTGCAGTATTTCTCCATTTTTTCTCCATTAGTTTAACAACAACCCCCCCCCCCCAACCCCCCAACAAACCTTGTTCATATTTTCACATAGACAAATATAGTAACCTATAATTTACACACTCACATATACACAATTACTGTACTTTTCTGTTGTTTTGGTCACGATGCATTAGACTGCTGATGTTTGTGGAATAATCAAAACTATTTGTGTGTATATTTTCTAGTTTGTATCAGCAATGTATCTATCATTTTAAATATATATATTAAAATAATGATAAAATGTATTACAAAAAAAAAAAAAAAAAAATTACATCACGATTTATCCTAATTTTGTAACGTAGATTGAGGAGACCAACATATACAGTGCAATGTGGTGATCTGACTTCCTACACAATTCAGAGCTTGATTTGCACCCTGATTCATGCTGGTTTGTATCTTCCCAACACTTCGTCCGTACATGGACTCGCCAAAAAGTAAGAAAATATTTTATTATATCGGAGAAAATCATGTATATAACTAGTGTTTCGAATTTTTCGTGACACTTCAGGATTTTTTTTGCGGCGGGAAGCGTATGGAAAATACAATTTAATGAAATTAAAAATGCAATATCAACACATAACAATATAATAAGAAGTTGTTGTATGAGATGATGAAAATATGTGTCACAAAGGATATTCTAAAAATATTTTATGTTATTTTGGTGAATAGACATTTAAAAAATACATCTCCATACAACAAATACAAGATACACATTTTAAATATGAAATAAGGCTGGAAGATGCTGATGTGGAAAGAAGCAAAGAGAATGATAGCGGTTAAAGAATGAGAAATCTCATGAAATTTAACATCATGTTGACATTACATCCGGGTCTCTAGATAGGCGGTTGTCTCCATGGCGTCAAGTCTAGCTTTGGAATCTCAGGACATGACACCAGTGGGTTACTGAAAACAGATAAAAAAAAATGTATTTCTCGTATTGAAAATGTACACAAATGCTACGGTGGTTATATATTGTTGAAAAATATTTTGCTTTTTCTTACAAAGCGAATTTCAATTATTATTGCATTAGGAATATATTAAAGGCACCGAAATAATACAACTGTCGAGACTATGACCTAAAATTTACTCAAGACTTCAAGATGACATATCTTCCAATCTGTTAGAGATAATCTAGCTTTAACTACTTTGAAATGGCAAAATATGATTGCAAAGTCTAAAAAACTATGGCTTGGTCGAAGCTGCGATTTCTCATATCTGAGTTCATTCAGAGCAAACATCAGAGTTTAACTCAAGACTGAGTCTGAAAATTTACTCAAAACTTCGAGATGAAATATCTTCAAATCTGTCTGAGACAATCCGGCTTTATCTACTTTGATATTGCAAAATCTAAAAACTATGGTTTGGACAGAACTGTGATTTCTAACAACTGAGTTCTGAGTAATTATCAGAGACTTTAACTCGAAAGGTTTTCTAAACTCCAGGACATGAATCGATTTATAACGTGAACTGTGCTGGTATTTAAGACGGCATTTAATTTCGTCAATCCCACAGTTGTTACCCTTCTATATTTTTAATTCAGTTTTATTTTAATCTTCTTTTTAAAAAAAACTTGCGTATTAATTTGAATCCACAATCCAAGGTTGGCAAATTTGGTTTCGCCGTACAGTTAGTAAGTAGTTCTGAAACCGGGCCTGGTATAAGTTGAAGTTGTGTGCATTTTGCAACAAACACAGTAGAGAGAATGTTGGCATACCTCTATTCTTTCGTGTACTGTGACTGAAATTTCTTTATATGTGGTATCGGGGAAACAACGCGCTGCATAAAGTAGCTGATCGAAATGGCTGCTCCAATGTACTCGAAAAATGAACTTGAACTAGCACAAAGTACACTAACTTTACCAGTTATTATAATAGGAAAAATGAATTTTGCCAGATTAGACAATACCAACTTCTGAAAGTGCAATAAATGAATTATAAAATATATTTTTAAAAAAAATAAAAATAAAAATGAAGTTATCTGCAAGTCTTTTCCCCCCTATAATTTATTTCTTAAGTCCATGAAATGAAAATGACCAAGCGGAACTAGTAGTCTTTTGAGAGGTGCACCTCTGAAGTAAGGCCAAGCTGTATATTGTATAACCCAAATTACACCCATCAATCATACACGAATATAAAGGGAATTAAAAGTTCTTTTAACAATACCTAAGATATACCAAGTCTTTTTTAACAATCACCAGGATAATCAGTGAGGAAAACCTGGACAAATCTTTTTCTTTAGAAATCAGACCTGTGCAGAATACGAAACTGCAGCGCGGAACCTTAAAAAAGCAAAAACTGGAACGGACAAATAATAGTAACACATACAACAAAACGTATTGTATATCGCCAACACCCAATTGGTATGTTAATAAAATGTCGTTACAGATCTTGAAGAGGACTTCATGTGCAATAAATAAATATAGGTTTATGTCGACTCGACACGTATAACAAACGGTAATGCAACCACAGTCGTCATAGAATGGAAATGTTTCCCTACAAAAAATTCTTAAGCAAAAAATCTGATATCAGTAAATCTTCTTCTCACATGTAACATATTGTAACATATGAGAGAGAGAGAGAGAGAGAGAGAGAGAGAGAGAGAGAGAGAGAGAGAGAGAGAGAGAGAGAGAGAGAGAGAGAGAGAGAGACTTACCTGCAAGATTGCACATGAAACGAGTTCTTTGGAACACTTTGCAGATACTGTACATTTTCACACAGCAAACTTGAAAGACTGACTTTTCTTATAGATCTAAGTTGGTCTGCAATAAAATAATAGACACGTGGCTACAATTTATAGAACATTATCAGTGGCGGATCATGGCTATTGTTCCGCTGTACCAGGCTGCTCAGTCCTACAATTATAAAAACTGCTCCCACCTTTTATGAAAAATTCAAACAGCGATATCTGCATAGCACGGCCCCTTTTATAAATAGAGTTAAATATTTTGGAGATTTTATACACACATAAAGTCAAGCTGTAACTATTACACAATATTAATAAAAAGGGAATCTATTTGAATGGTCAGAGATTACATCGTTTGACTCCGAGCAATATGCAATTGCTGACTTGGATATGGATTCTGTTTCCCTTTTTGTGCGCAAATTAGTCACACACCGACAGCAAAAATCTAATTACTCTTTTCAAACTTATTTTCATACCGTAATACGAGGACAACTAAAAAACAAGTGAATTTTTACACGTTAACATCTAAATATTTCTACCACCCATCTTCATCAGTTTGTCGATCTCAAATTTAAATGTTGCGATATAAAATATGTCTCTTTATTCTCTATATAGGCATTCAATGTCCATACCCATATCGAGCTTTTATAGTCTGTCTGTCTGTCTGTCTGTCTCTCTCTCTCTCTCTCTCTCTCTCTCTCTCTCTCTCTCTCTCTATATATATATATATATATATATATATATATATATATATATATATATATATATATATATATATATATATCCAGGTTTTCCCAGCCTGGTAAATATCCTCTTCGTAAAATACTGCATTATATGCACTTGATACGATCAGTTTTGTTTGGCACTGTTGCAGGTACAGTCGGAAATATAGATGGAATGCAAAACATCTTGAGAAATATTGCTCACATCGACCAAAGATGGGTCACATAAACATACTTTTATGCTAAAATACCATTTTATTTTTACATTTTAGCTCAAATGTTCTAACTTTGTTACCTGTAAAGTCATAAAGTCGTTGTGTGAAGTATTACTTAAGGCAAGATTATTCTGTCTTAAAAATATGTTTTAAGCTTCTTGATCCAATCTATTCTTTCATCATCAACGTCATTACAGGTATGAAAGCTTCTTGACCTAATCTATTCTTTTATCATCAACGTCATTACAGGTATGAACGTTTCTTGACCCAATCTATTTTATCATCAACGTCATCACAGGTATGAAACAATCAGAAGTCTACAATTCTTTATTTGAAGAGGTTATTAACTTGACACTTATCGCTATAGTACATTCAGTATTGCTGAAGATACACACATGACATATATTTCTTTTCGAAACGAGTGAAACGTGTTCTTACAAAGAGCAGCGTAAAAATAAGCCCTTAAATCGTTCGTTTATTTAACTAGGTGATTTACTTGGTAAACTTATCAAAGAAGCACTTTTGATTGCAGTGATATACAATGTTAAACAGCTTTTACACAGAATCCATATGTGTCCTGGAAAGTGTGAGGTTTATTCCCTTTTGTTCTGAGCTAAGTATTCAAATAATTTAGTAATTTGTCTATTCAAAGTCGGATATATATATATATATATATATATATATATATATATATATATATATATATATTACAGGGGACAAGGAATAAGGATAGAGTGAACTGGATGTTTTTACAAACCAGAGGCGAGGACTCTAACATGTGTTTCAAAGTTAAGTATAAAAAATAACTTGTACCAACCTGGCGTGAAACCCTCTGGTGGCCTTCGTTCGTGCCAGTAACGGTCAGAGAATTTTAGATTATGAAATTCTTTACCCACAATGCAATTCAGGGTTGGTCCGAATGTAAGACCATTAGTCCCTGGGGTCTCGGACAGCGCGCCGGTGTAGAAGTCAATGTCCGGTGGTTGGCTGTAGGAAGAAAGGAAATAGAAGAATTTTTTTTATATATAATGGATAAGTATATATTTCACAGCGTTGTGGGTGGGGTGTAATGGGCGTGTTAAACTGTCAAATATAAATGATTTTGTTTCTCGATTATTTCTCTTTTCTATTTGCTTCCATTAAATGTCCAGAGATCATACTTTTCATTAAAGCTTATTGATCACCTGTTAAAATGTCAGGAAATGAGCTGAAGGAATAGAAGGAAGGAATGACATTGACATAGATAATGTTGAAATACATATAACAGGACAAAGGAAAAAGATACAAAGAAAGAGGCATGATGTTACAAGTATATAGAAAAGCTAAGTATAAGGTGATGGAGGAAACCCATGGATATCAAAGGAGATGCTATATGTAAGTAAGGTTGCACTCTACAATTTCGTATATTGCATAGAGTTTAGTGTTTAAAGAAAACAAAATTTCCAGGTGTTTCTCACTGGTTGTCATGGCTATTTAAAAAAGACTTTGTGTATCTTTAGTATTGTTAAAAGAACTTAAAGAACTATTATGTTCCTTTATTTTGGTGTATAATTTGATGGGTGTAATTTGGGTTATGGAGTATACAGCTTGGCTTTTCTTCAGATGCGCACCTATCAAAATACTGCTAGCTCCGCTTGGTCATTTTCACTTCCTGGACTTCGAAAGTAAAATGTAAAAGACCGAGCCGATAACTTTTTTTGCTTTTTATATATTGTGTAATTCATTAATTGCACTTTCAGAAGCTGGTATTGCCTAATTTGGAAAACCTCACTTTCCCTATTTTAATAACTGCTAAAGTTAATGTACTTTGGACTATTTGATTCTGATTTTTCGAAAACATGGGAGCAGCCAATTTGATCGGCTGTGTGCTTAGATCATGCACGATTTCCACAACTACAACATGTAAAGAAATTTCAGCCACAGTACATGAAAGTAGCATAGAGGTATGCCAACATTCTCTCAATTTTGCATGTTGCAAATGCAAACAACTTCACTTTACACCGATCACTCTGTCAGAAGTACGTAGTATCTGTGGAGCGCAACCTAAACAGAATTAGGAGAAAACACCAGATATACTCAGTATGTTTACTCGGGTCTGTTTTATGTGTCACATTCAATATCTTTACTAGACGTATATAATCTTGTAGAGAAAATAACCCATATTTATTGATCTTGTCATATGAAGTATATTATACACTTATTTACTGATCCATATTTTATTTATTTATGACAAATCAAACCAATATTTTCCCCCCAATTCCTTACTCATATGTGTTTTTCAATAGTTCTCTAATTTCCGGTGTATGGTCTACCAGGCTGTTCCAGGATTCAGTGAGAGGCGACAGACCGCATAACTTCCGGTACTCCCCATAAGGTGACAGACCATGATCTCTGCCTCTGTTGATATTCACTGCGGCTAAATCCAGGCTTTTTCCATCCTTTGTCATAAACAATTTATCTCTCGCTCCAGCCTCGATTATCCTATAAAAAATAATTAAAACAGTAACTGTTGATTGTTTTGTCTTTTTAATTTTTTTTTTTGTATATTGTCTAGTGAAAGTGACGGTCGAGAACTTCATTATAAATACAAACCCTGGCCCAATAATATGCTAATTCATACGCAATAGGCAATGACAAGCTAACTTTGCGGTATTTTGAAGTAGGTTGGATGCCTGACACATACATTAAAACCTTTCTACAATTAGTTGGAACCGTTTATGTTTTGGCGCATTCATTTATTGTTGGATACAAACTAAGATAAAAGCAGACCTTTGCAATGATATTTACAGCTAATGGGAATAAAGCAGTAGGTACAAAAATAGCGAAGTGAATCTCGTACATTTTCTCTCAAAATTATAAACAACTTATTTTTGAAGATAATCTAACGAACAAGGTAAAATAGTCGCAGTTGTCCTTGTGTAAACGTATTATATAAAAGCAAACACGTGCAATAGCAGATCCTGCAGAATTCAATATAAGCAGAATGTTTTGATATTATGAACTGACACCTCGGTAGTAGTAAATAAAGGTAGGATCGGATAGAGATCGACAGATAAGTAATTGTCACAGAATGACTTAGATATCATGAACTGACACCTCGGTAGTGCAAATAAACGTAAGACCACATAGAGATCGACAGATAAGTAATTGTCACAGAATGACTTAGATATCATGAACTGACACCTCGGTAGTGCAAATAAACGTAAGACCACATAGAGATCGACAGATACGTAATTGTCACAGAATGACTCAGATATCATGAACTGACACCTCGGTAGTGCAAATAAACGTAAGACCACATAGAGATCGACAGATAAGTAATTGTCACAGAATGACTCAGATATCATGAACTGACACCTCGGTAGTGGCAAATAAAGGTAGGATCACGTAGAGATCGACAGGTAAGCATTTATCACAGAATGACTCAGATATTATGAACTGAATCCTCGGCATGGCAAATAAAGGTAGGATCACATTGAGATCGACACATAAGAAATTGTGACAGAATGGCTGACAAATCATTAACTGACACTTAAGTTATGGCAAATAGAGGTAGGATCACATAGAGATCGACACATAAGAAATTGTAACAGAATGGCTGACAAATCATTACCTGACACTTCAGTTATGGCAAATAAAAGTAGGATCACATAGAGATCGACACATAGGAAATTGTGACAGAATGGCTGACAAATCATTAACTGACACTTCAGTTATGGCAAATAAAGGTAGGATCACACAGAAAATGTCATATAAGCATTTGTCACAGAATGACTGCATTACTGCTACCGGGAAAATTCACTGAATGGAACAAAATGAGGTTGTCCTGGAGAGTAAATATTGATATATCGTCAGTGGAGTTTTAGCTAAATTTTAAAAATTAATCTAAAGAATATCTTTTCTTGAAATGACATCACATTATAATTTTACTCAGTTGTGTCTACAATTCCAGAGCAACGGGAAGTTATGTGAGTTTACTCTATATTAAACAGAAAAACAAATAGACAGACAGACGGACATATTTTTTTTATATTTACCTATCTGATCTTGGACACTCTGTGTTTACCATCCATCGGAGCATTGCGTGAGCCCCGGTGAGATTCTTCAAGAAAATTAAGTGAGGATTCGTGTACGTTTGCTCTACGTTAAACGTCTGTAGCACACCGTCTTGTCCAATAAGGGACTGCTGGTTTGGTATCCAGGAATGTCCATTTCTATATAATAATAATAATAATAATAATAATAATAATAATAATTATAATATTTCTCTTCTTCTTCTTCTTATTATTATTTAAAAATCGTTGTCATTATCATCATTATCTCGAGGTAATGACACTTCTTCGGATTGCGAATTACATTCTATTGGTACCGCAATTTTGATCTGCAGATTTCTCGATCATAATGACCCATGTCATAAAAAAGGAAAGAAAGACTGTATTATCCTGGGTTTTAAAAGATTTGAAAAGAGACCGAAACCTACTGAAGGTATGTAAATTTGCATAGCACATATTTTTGATGGAATCCGGAATAATAGGATTTAAAAGGTCTAATCAGCATTATTTAGTCTACACTGAACAGGCTAAAGGGAAAGAAATTAAATTGTAAACAAAATTGAAAGAAGGCACGAAAGAAAAAATAATAAAAGAAATGAATTTTTCAAAACAATTGTGTGTGTGTGTATATATATATATATATATATATATATATATATATATATATATATACATATAAGTAATGTCCATTAGGTATATGAAAAGGGAGAAAATTGAGTTCAGAGAGAGACAGATGAACAGATAGATAGACGGACTGGACCGTTGGTGAGGAGGGTGAGAAAATTTCCATACCTAAATGAATACAACCCATCATTGGATATGGCAGGGTCGCTCGATTTGTTATATTCCGAGTCTTCCATATATGCTGTTTCTAAGCTTCTGATTTTGTATTTTGTTAGAGTTTCTTCTGGAAGAAAGGTGGGCAGAAATTCATCGTAGTTAATTCTCTGGATTTCTGCGACAACAATTTTCCTTGTTTCTTGGAATACAGTTTCGTTGTCATTTGTGCCCCATAATTCAATAAGTTTTGCAGCTATACGGTTGTGTTCCCAGACAAAGAGCGTGTGCATAGACGCCAAAGAGGGTACAACGTTGACTCTGCTGTCACCTGTAATAATAATAATAATAATAATAATGATAATAATAATAATAATAATAACAACAACAGCAATTATTATTATTATTATTATTATTATTATTATTATTATTATTATTATTATTATTATTATTATTACGACGATGATAAGAGAATGAAGAAGATGATGTTGATGATATTGATGATTATATCCAGTAACAGTAGTAATGGTGGTGGCAACATTGAAGTTGTTGTTTTGTAGCAGAAATAACAGCAACAGTTGTAAGAGAAGTAGTAAGAGGATAAGGATGGCAACAATAGTAAAAAAAATTGTACAGAGCATGTCGTTGTGCATGTCGTATTAAGAGGATAAGGAGGGTGGTAACAGTAATAATTATAAAAAGAGTTGTATAGTGCATGTCGTTGTGTATGTCGTTGTGCACGTGGTTATACATGTCGTTGTACATATCGTTGAAACATTGAATCGAACGAGAAAACAGTGACAAATGAAGACAGAAATGTAAATTGACATTTAGATATTGTAATACGACACAGATGGCTCAGGTAAATGCTGCGAGATGTGCTCAGAATTACTCTCTTTACAAAACCATGACAGCTGTCAATCACATATATTTGTGATAAATCACACATCCTTTCCAATACAGTTACATCCTTTCCGTTTCTGATTTTTAAAAAAAATGGTGTTCAACTTACCAGCGTCCAAACAGAATTCTCCTTTGTAATCTATTGTGCAATTTGCGTTCTTGTTTTCGGGGAGGTTAGGTCCAGGGCTAACTTTCATAAAAGCTGCAAAAGAAAATCCGAATAATAGCGCCTTGTATTAAATTTGTATGATCATAACATTCCAACTAGGTCCCTAAATGGGCAGGTACCTGCTAAGTCATGATTTTATATCTGGCAAGGGTGACCCTATCTGCCCCTTCAACATACGAAAAATCGATCAGCTTATGTTGTTCAAATACGGTGTTGATTGTAATTCCAATTCGCTATGGTAGAAGACCAAATCAAATCTGTTGTGTTTTTCAGAACTGAAGTGTAGCTCTCTGCTAAATGGCGCATACAGACGTAAAAGATAGAAAGAATAAAACAGTTTTAAAACACTATATTCAGCGATGTAGTGTTAAAATAGACACTTTGATTGCATACGATTTTCATTTAAAAAAAAAGAAAATCAACTATTATGCCTTTTAATTTATTGGGACATTAAAAATGGCATAGCGAAGGCCATGATTAAACTGAAATGAAATTGCACTAGCAGGATCATTAAAGAAATTCCTGGCGATCAACAATAATATATTAAAGTATTCCAGCAGATTATTTTTTCATTGTATCCAGAGAAAATGTGGCAGTCTGTTAGCGTGCAGGTGAACAGAATGCATGTGTGTTCCTGGACATAACTAGTTCGCATGAGTGTGCATTAAAAAGTCATGTGTGTGTGTGTGTGTGTGTGTGTGTGTGTGTGTGTGTGTGTGTGTGTGTGTGTGTGTGACATGTTTAATGTTTAGATATCTGTCTATAATATATGTTAATGTATGCACCTGTTGACCGATATATATATATATATATATATATATATATATATATATATATATATATATATATATATATATATATATATATATATATATATAGAGAGAGAGAGAGAGAGAGAGAGAGAGAGAGAGAGAGAGAGAGAGAGAATTACAAATATACACCAAACAAACAGAGCGGAAAGTGTTATCCCTGGATTCTGCAGGAGAATGCTTGATAACATTAACATAATTTTTAAATGCAAATAAATAATATTATCATACAGGTTAGATAATTTTAAATGATTCTCTGCGGAGATTTGAAACCGGATCTGCAGGTTACGGCACCTATCGCCTTGCCTGTATGCACAAACCCCTATACCATCTCGACCATGCAGACATCAAAAAATGATGCTACAAAGTTGGTGGTATAGCTATTCGCGCGTAGCAGACATACCCGCTAGTCGATCCAGTAATTAATTCTCATCTAAGTACATAGTCCATCTGGATTCATACTACAGAAATCAATGTATATATAGGTTATTATTTGTGTATATTTGTAATTCTCTATAATAACTTCTATATACCTTGAGTTTATAAGTACGTATCAATATATATATATATATATATATATATATATATATATATATATATATATATCTATACTCACCTCCATTCCTTAATCTAGCATTATCTGCATTCGTTGATCCATAAACCAATGAGCCGTCCATATAAGAGGTAAGTTTGTTTATCTGTTGACGTGGTTCTGAAAGTCAAACACTTTGGAAACTAATAGGACAATAATTTCTCATTCTTATATTTATTCTTGTTTCTTTCTTGAGTAAAGCCATTAATTTCGTGTACATGCTTTGTGTAAAATCCATCTTTTTAGAGGACTCGGAATCTAGTTCATGTAAGGCAGCAATTGCATATCTTTGTGGTTTTCCCGTAATTTCCGTAATAACAAATCTCCCCCCCCCCAAAAAAAAAAAATAAAAAAAAAAAAATTAAAAAGAAAGAAAAATTGTATTAATATTAAGTATATTTGGCAAAAGTTCAGTAAATATGAATTCACGTGAGCTGTCAATTGTATATTGTACTACATGAGCATGTTTTGTTACGTTATTCGTACATAGTTCAAAATATCATTTTCGTACATTCATTTTCGTTTAAATTATTGATATTTTTGCTTATGTGCGTTTGTTATTCGCTCGACACAACATTGTAACTCTGTCATTGAATTTCATTCAATATAATTGCATTTCTGAATGCAGGGAATATTTGTTTGAATTAACACAGAAGTAAAAGGTTTATCTAAATTTAAATTTGTTGGAATGTGTTTCTATCTAAATATCTATATATCTATCACTTCCTTCCTTCCTTTCTCGTTCTTTCTCTCTCTCTCTCTCTCTTCCTTATTTCCTTCCTCTTGTTTCGTTTTCTTCCTGTCTTTCTAGATAGAGAAGTCTTATAAACAACGTTGGTCATCCTTGATAATTTAAGGTGATTTTTTGATTGATCAATCGATCATGTATCCAGATTGATGCAGCTGGCAGATTTCGACTAGGATCTCGTTGTGGCTAGTTTCCTGGCAGTGGCAGATTGTAAAAGGTCTATGATGGGATAGAGACAAAGTTGGAATTGGAGGAGGGGACAAAATGAATGAAAATTATACTTTGAAGAAGGAAACTTGAACCAAAATAGATGACTGCTGCCCACCCCCCCCCCCCCTCCAGCCTCAACCTCATAAGCCACCTCGGAAATTCGCCACTGTATGTACATTTTTTTTAAACGTCAAGTCTGAAAATGAGAGACGAAACATCTCGCTCAAGAGACCAAGATTTTACCCAAAGTGGTGCAGTCTTCTGTCACGACAGCGGCAGAGCGTATGAAATTTAGGCAAGTTCCATCTTTGAAGTAATCGTCACCGGGCGGTATTTCGATCGGGAGACACAAATCTCTGCAGAGAAAGGATCACATAAATAATTGTGCCACATAGTTCCTTTAATTATCTCGGATTTCAGTCCAGTTCAAAAGGTGTGCAACTATCCAAATAAAAACTATTCCGCCTCAAAAAGTATAAAAACGACATCTTTTAATAACCATTTTCCGGAATATTTGTATTCGAATGAAATGACCACATTGTTCTAAATAATCTTTACAAAACGAATCAAATCGCATGTCTTTCTTGTTATTTCATTCAAAAGCAAGATGACCTGCAGCAATGAGCTGTGTTTTTGCTGTTAAATTTAGATGCTGCTTTCTAATGATCAGCGGGTCTCCAGAGGAAACAAAATAATGTAAAAATAAAAAATAAAAATGAAATATAATTAGTTTTTTTATGTTGAACATAAATGGGAACCAACAGCATCTGATTGTCAGCTTTCAGGTCATGTGATACCTACTAACGTCGCTCAGAGTCCTGGAATACGATAGCGTTACGCGACAAGTCGTGGTCTAAAAAGACGTAATTATATTACGCGTCAGGAAAAGAACTGTGTATTCTAGGTGAATGTGACAAGTGAAGAATATTTTTAAATAAAAGTCGCCGAAAATAAATTAAAAGGTATAAATAATTTATATATATATATATATATATATATATATATATATATATATATATATATATATATATATATATATAAAGATAGATAGATAGATATATGTATATATATATATATATATATATATATATATATATATATATATAT
Source organism: Margaritifera margaritifera (assembly GCA_029931535.1). Taxonomy (NCBI): domain Eukaryota; kingdom Metazoa; phylum Mollusca; class Bivalvia; order Unionida; family Margaritiferidae; genus Margaritifera; species Margaritifera margaritifera. The sequence goes on from JAQPZY010001688.1 coordinate 10,416,498, forward strand.
ATATATATATATAGATATTGTCTGTTAAATCTACACGATGACATACGTATTTCATGTTTTGTTTACGAAGATTATAAAGTTGCACAACGTTTATAATTGCAAGTGTGCTTAAAATAAATGCAAATGCAACCGCTAACGTAGATCTAAGCTTTATTTTTATGAACCTAAAAACTATATATCGATTTTACTACTGTCTTTCTGCCTTGTTTGTTTCATTAAAAATGTCAATAGTTTTACGTTTAGTAGGTCTATAAAAAAGAATAGTTTGTACTTGAGTACAGTGACTTAAAATCTTGACGTTCGTCTTACACTGATGACGTCGACGTAACGAAATTACTGGACATAAATGTTCATTGTTTTAGTGAGAAGAAAGGTTTAGAATGAAGAGATTAATGTGTCATTTTTCAAATACGAAAATTACCTTTTTTTCTTACATGAACGAGACTCTTTTTCACGCACTCGATAAACCCCACAAACACGGAACTTTTGCATTTTTTGTACGTTTGAAACACAGTAAGAAGACACAAAAATGACGTGAAAACATGTAGTTAATTATAATTTAATGTAGATATATTTTATATTGAAAGGGGCCTTTCTCGGTGAATTATAATTAAAAAAAAATTACCAATGAGGGTTAGAACGATTGAAAAGTGTACTTTCATATTGTGCACGGTTTTTGGTCTAATTTGAAACAAATACACTCTTCTTCTCTGTCCAAGCAAATTATCTTCGTCTTGCGTTTCAGGCATTAGGACATTTCGCTATAAACGTCAAGACTTCATTTTACCGTTTGCAAAAGCTTGGCGCGATTAACTGAATATATTTTTTCTGTATCTGCTATACATCCTTTTGAAAATGCTGTAACGTTTGAAAATCGTCTTTCTGCATTATACCTGTGTTTAATACTCATTTATAGGAACATACCAATTGTTTAAAATCTGTTACTGTATATTTCCAAAACCTTTCATTTGATATATATTTTGCCATAATTCGTTTTATTTATTTTATAAATCGCTGTCCGATTTCAACTTCTGGCGCGGAAATTGCCTTTATGCGCAAGACTATGTTCAACGCAAGTCTTCTAGTAGGCAGACACGCTAGGTCTTTTCGCGGAAATTTTCTATTTCCAAACGACTATTTTGATCTCTCTCAAAGGAAGGAGCTCAGAAAAATAGTAGCCGTCTATTCTACGCATCATCATCTTTCACAAAGTTGATAATAACTGTGCATATTTATAGTAAAAGTCTTGTAACTGAACGTCCTAGATTTAAAGATAACAGTCACAGCACGTAAGTCAGTCAGTCAATGTATGTATGTATGCATGTATGTATGTATGTATGTATGTATGTATGTATGTATGTATGTATGTATGTATGTATGTATGTATGTATGTATGTATGTATGTATGTATGTATGTATGTATGTATGTATGTATGTATGTATGTATGTATGTATGTATGTATGTATGTATGTAATCACAACAAATTAATACGCAGATATGCTTACATATTGTATTTGTCCTCTCCACAACATTCTGGTGCAGTACCATTGGATCCTGTAACAAGTGCAGATAAAGCATCAGCAACAAAGTCATTATAGCTGCTATTTAAAAATATGTAATAAGATAATGTGTCGTTATATTCTCTTTTACATTATTTTCATATAAAATGTTACAATTAGAACAAAAAATAAAGATAGTTTATATATTTTGATTCACAGTTATGAATATTAACTCGCGTTTCCTACATTATTTCTCTGTATCTTTTACATACTCCCTCGAAAGATTCTATTAACAGAGGTTATCACAACGAGCTCAGCCAATCAGATGCAAGATCACCTCATTAATATGCGTGATTCTCGAGCATTATCGAACTCTTCCGAGATCTTGATGATATAAACTTATACTCCAAGTTTGACTAAAATTGGATCATCCAGAGTAGTAACAAACAAATGTTGATGGATGCACTATGGACGACATTCTAGTGAGCTAAAAATGAAGTCTACAATTTTCGAGGTATTTAACGGACAGTTAGGAACACACTAGTTTTGAAATTATTCTGTAGTCAACTATGCTTGCTTTTAAGCAGGTATCTTTTTCCGTATGTAAGTCCGTCTTACCTACTGATTCTACAGCAAGAGTGAACTCAGGGCAAGTTGTACTTAATCTTTATTCCGTCAAGTACATTTTAAACATTTATTTCTTGTTTATCGTCGATTCACGTTTCTCAAAGTTCTGCAAGCAGACCGATCAAAACATATCGAAATGCCGGCACTCTATACGAGCAGTCAAGGTACATAACTTTATAGAACCTACTGGAGGAGAGTCTATACTCCAGTAGTCTCGTCCTACCGAATTTCTCGGGTGATTTTGTGAGATCTGCGCATTACGCGGATCTGGAAAAGGTCTATGCACATTAGTGTAACGTTCAAAACGAGGCTTACCTAAAGTCTAGTAAAGTTACTGATTGGTTGACATGTTAATTATCCTTCTTAATAAAAACTTAGAAAACATAAATGCGCGATTTTCATATTTTCAGTTCATGTTTTGCACCAACCACATACACTATCTATAGGTAATATAGATAATGTAGGTTTTCGCTTCTGCATGAAAATCTTGCAAATCAGACTTCTCACACTAACTCTCCGAGTATATGCAAGGAGCAGACATTGCTTGCTTTTGTACCAATGCATTCTACCACCTCTAAAATACATTATAAATATGGTTACACCTATCGCTTATGGACAAATAATGCCAATGGACTTTACGGTATATATGGTGCATGATTCACAAAAAAGAAGAAGAAAAATTATTTTATTATACTCTCGTTCGGCGTAGATCTCTCGAACTCACGCGAGAGTCTGTTGGTTGAACGAGACTAATGCCATCAGTTCAGAGTTTCGCACTTTGTATGCCTGACACCATCACGAGATGCTAATAAAATAAGCTGCCAAAACACTTTGTATATTCTCAAATTCAAACTGCCTCGTTTCCAAATGATTTAGATGATTGTTCAAGGCATGCGTAGTACGGAAGTGTAAACTGGTCTATGAAGTGATACGGTTCATAGAGTGTAAAACAGGTTTGACCACTCCTTCATAAAACTTTACTCGACTCCAAATCTTAGTCTAAAAGAATACTGATCTGTCAAAAGGTTACCATTGTCGATTTCGAGTAAGATTTCCAACTTTGGAGTAACACTTATTTCTCGAATTGTGAGTAAATTGTTATGACGAAGGTTCTGAGTCATCACATCTCCATGTGATGTCGTAGGCATATCTTTATCAGATGTACAAAATTACTCATATCTCGTTCAGTTATATGATACTCTTATTTTTATCATATGACTACTGTGTTACAGAGGTTTCTAAACCCATGTCACAATTTGTCCATATTACACACGTAATATTACACACAAATAATATAATGAGGCCTAAGCGTAATAGACGAGGCATCCGAATTTCTTAGAGGTCATTTCACTACACTGTATTGCAGTTTATTGAATTAATGTTGTGTTGTTTTTTTTTTTTTTGCCAGGTGATAAAGGGAATCTTATATTTGAGCTCATATCATATGAAATTTATGAAACTCGTAAAATACTTTCAATCTTTTGCTCGTCAAGGCTTGCATTTCAGTTAAAATTATCAATCCTATAGAATCCTCTACAAAATGAATGGCTGATGTAATTATCTTCTAGTTCGTAGAAACGAGAGAGAGAGAGAGAGAGAGAGAGAGAGAGAGAGAGAGAGAGAGAGAGAGAGAGAGAGAGAGAGAATTTACGGTTTGTTCAGATACAGTACTTGTGGCAACCGGTGTTAGGCCCATATCGTGGTCTATAAATTGTCCCCATTGGAACAACATTAAAGATGCTGCGCTAGTCTGAGTTGTTGATCCAGACAAACTTTTGTGGATATTATTGCTGACGGTCCGGGGATTGGGGAGAGGTTTCCCATTTTTTCCCCTGCACCGAGGGAGGCTTTTTGCGAATCTTTCAGGGCCTTCTGAAATTTAGGAATATTAAAAGATTGATAAAAAATGAATAGAGTGTATGTATGTATCACAGGGAGCAGAGGCACATATGGCAATAATGACAAACAAACTGATAAAGGGACTTATAAAACAGCACATAGAGATCGAAACACATTGAAACTGAGGACTACTACAACAGAGACATTCAGAAACTGAGGACTACTACAATAGAGACATTCAGAGACAGATATAGGAAAAGACAGAGTAAAGAACTGACAAACAAATGAGTGATTTGAAAGGTTGAAAGAATCTGGAAACCTAAGTCAGTTTCATTTGCTCACTCACTCTTTCACTCACCAAATCTGTCTGTCTGTCTTAATCTTATTATCTCTGTTTCTCTCTCAATCTACCTCACTCCGTATCTATTTATCTGTCCATCTACCTACATATTTACCTACATTACACACATACATATATTTTATGAGAGAGAGAGAGAGAGAGAGAGAGAGATAGAGAGGGTGGAGTGGGGTGGAGGAGACAAAGAAAAAGAGAGACAGATTAAAAAGCAGAAAATTAACTGAATTTCTACTGGAATATTATTCAGCAGAACATTACAGCCTCTTATTATCTCTATACCTAAGAATATTTTGATAGAATAATGAAAAGCCTATAATGTAAACGCAACGGTGCACAGATTGTTAAACTAACAAAATAGTTGAAAGCCTATAACGTAAACGTGCCACTGTACAGACGAACAATCAAAGTTATAGAATAGTGAAATATATATAACTGTACATAAGGATCAAACTGATAGAGTAGTTAAAGGCATAGAACATAAACTAACATCGTACAGACGGACGATCAGAGATTACATACTTTCATATGCTGGTGGCACTAGTCGTCTCTGCGGTCTGAAGCTCATACCCCATTCAGGGTGGTCAAGGTTGTTGCAAGATCCGTTTATTGTTCTGTAAGGGGAGTCAATATAGCGGGAACAGTTGATAGATTTCGGCACACAGATACCCTGCCCCTGCAACTGCTGTTTAACAGTATCCATGGCGATAAAACCCTTTCCTCTGACAAAGAATACAAATTCTTGAGTTAAAGTGAGTGAACGACTGAGTGAATTACTAAAATGAATTAAATGAGTCATTAATGACTGAGTGAATTACTAAAATGAATTAAATGAGTCATTAATGAGTGAATTACTAAAATGAATTAAATGAGTCATTACTGAGTGAAAACTAATGCCTCAGTGAAGAAACCAACCAGTCATTTAAAAGTCAGGAGGAAGAGTTTAGAAAGTAGAAATAATGTTTTTCATGATGACTTATTTCTTGTTATTGATAAAATATTAGTAATCGATTAGTAATCCATCCCACCATCTCTCTCTTCGTCTGTCAGCCGGCTCTTCGATGCATCAATAACTTAAATAAATGTATCTCCTTCTATCTACGTATTTCCACATTATCTTTTATCCATTCAATGATTGATCCATTAATATATCCACCCATCCATTCATTCATCTATCCATCTATCTATCTGAATCTTTCTAAATTAAAATATTAATCAAATTTTCCTCTCTAAATTTCAGGAGAGAGAGAGAGAGAGAGAGAGAGAGAGAGAGAGAGAGAGAGAGAGAGAGAGAGAGAGAGAGAGAGAGAGAGTTACTTTTCTTGAAGAATGCCCATCACTGAATCCAACAGTTCTTTGTCCCTTGCTATTGGATCAGTGTTTCCTAATCTGTTATGGAATAAGAACAGCTGATCGGCAGCTTTACCGCCATCTCTTGTCCTGTTCGCTGGCAACAAAAGCAAAATTAATATATCAACACCACAGATTTAACCAAACCAACACGTTTGCATTCTTTGTTTCCTCGTAAGATCATGAGAATGTGCAATCGGTAGAAATAAATAGGAACTGCAAACTAGTCGTCCAGTGATCGAATGAAGAGAGAGTTTAGAAAATTAAATTGATTATATTTACATGATAACCTATCTCCTCAAAGTTTAAACAGATTTTTAATGTATAACAAGACAGACTTATCTATTGTATTCTTTATCCCCTGCCTTATTAAAACCACGGAACATTAAAATTTACGGATGATTCATACAGAGGTTTTTAATATAGAGCTTATTTTATTGAAGCCAAACAATGTCCATCTACACTATTCATTAGTTTACATTAGTCTTTGTCGTTCTTTGCAAATGAATTTCACCAATTAGATTTAGCGTCTATGCAGTTGGACATGAATTAGATTTAGAGCCTATGCAGTTGGACATGAATTAGATTTAGCGTCTATGCAGTTGGACATGAATTAGATTTAGCGTCTATCCACTTGGACATGAATTAGATTTACCGTCTATCCACTTGGACATGAATTAGACTTAGCGTCTATCCAGTTGGACATGAATTAGATTTAGCGTCTATCCACTTGGACATGAATTAGATTTACCGTCTATCCACTTGGACATGAATTAGACTTAGCGTCTATCCAGTTGACATGAATTAGACTTAGCGTCTATCCAGTTGGACATGAATTAAATTTAGCGTCTATTCACTTGGACATGCCACTGTCGTACATCTTACGTAGAATATCTTTAACATTATCCTTATTTTATTAGAACACAAAGGAAGACCACAGTAACCTATTTTTATTGAACGTGAGACTTCGTTACATTTTGGAAAGCTCTTAATTTTGTCCACTTGATGTCATTCAAAATCATCTTGGAAGGTAAATCATAATGAGTTAAATCATAGACTCTAAACCTAAACAAAGTACACTCGCTTTTGCATCCAGCTCAGACTTCCTCGTAGAACACGTGTAAAGTACCAATTAACGTTTCTAAATATTTTTGTGCATTACAAAGCAACCAGCATTGATCCCCAGAATGTGTTTGAGCCTGGGGAAGTATAGACAAGTCAGTAGTTTATTCAGTATATATAAAGACTGGTTTCAGTCAACACACAATTTAGCGAGCAATGAAAGAGATGATGTAACATTTCCAAGATGTCGTTATTGGTGCTTATTTTTTATTTAACCAATCTATGTTGTTTTATCTCTTTCAGACAAAGAATTGATGTATATAATTGCATCTGTAGTTATGCTGAGGACGGTTTTGTAGAAAGGAAAACTCATTTGTTCGAATTTTGTCTCCAGTAACGAATTTCGCAAACGGGCGAATAGCGGTCGCAATGTTCGACAGGCCAGACGGCGTCAGCTTTCTGTTAACTTTCGAAAGGGGAAATACCCTCCATCTGAATAATTAGCATCTCACTTTGCTCACAAATGTGAATCAACAACCGTAATGTCACTGTTATTTCATCATTACTTTTTTTCATACCTTGTCTCCTGGTAGCTTCGTTTATGGCAGATTTAATAGCACCTGGGATCTCTCCGGAACTCAATCCACCCCCAGCCAAAACGGGTGAAAATGGTGCAACGAGAAGCATAGCACACAGAATGGACTGCATCTGCAATGTCAGAAAATATGTATCTAAAACTGAAGTTAAGGAGAATACTATAGTTGCCAACGCTGACTGGATTCATACAGCTAAAGAACGGGCCACAAATGAGACCCAAGTTCCAAATATTCAAAAGACGACTTCTGTAGTAATTGACATGTTTGAAAAGCTGTTGAAAATACATGACTTGTTACATCCAATTGCGGGATCATTTAAAATATTCACTGATTCCAGTAGTAAATCCTTTAGTACAGTCCAGATAAATTATGAAGATGCAAAAGAGTACAAGACTTATGTATGTATGTATGTATGTATGTATGTATGTATGTATGTATGTATGTATGTATGTATGTATGTATGTATGTATGTATGTATGTATGTATGTATGTATGTATGTATGTATAGGGTTTAATGACACATAAGCACAATCCTGGCTATATAGGGTCTAGTGAGTTTAGGTATCCCAAAACAGACATACAAAACAAAGATAACAGCAAAAAAGTGTAAAATGCTTAAAATAGAAAGATGCAAACTTGTAGGGGGACCACACGACTTAAGCTATCTAGGATAAATGCCTTATGTGCATTTTGTCTAAGCTACCTCCTTCTGACAAGTGATTGTCTTCCCATTGTAGTTATTGTGCGATATACTATCAAGCTGTAAGAGCATTTTCCTCAGTTTAAAATAAATTTAAAAAATAGTTGAGAATCAATTAATAACAAATGGTGTATTTACGTGAAATATACAAAACTATGTAGTGCTTATATCATAACTTTTGTCAGCTAAAATAAATATTTAATACGTTTTCATTATGAAGTGCTTAGCAAAATACTAGGCAAGACACTTTACTCTCGTTGCCCTGCACAATCTAACCAAACTAGACAAGACATCTTAGAGCGGATATATCTCAACCAAGCTAGAAATATTGTTATGCAACTCTGGTGCACTCCAGTAATGCGTATGGAGTACTGACTGTTAATTATTTTACTGTATAAATTTTCCCGTCCCGTCTAAAAGTGGGCCTTTTCATATTCAAGAAACAGTCACTTGGTTAAAATACTTTCCTACCAAGTATGAATAAATATATATTTTAATGTCAAAATTTTTCCTATGCCGTCTGATATTTTGATATCTTTTGATATCCAAGAAACGTTAACTTGCTTAAAAATACTTTCTTACTTTCCTACCAATTATGAATAAATATTTGGGGATTTCACTTAAATCTGTTGAATGATAAGCGTTTCAAAAACAATTGTGAATAACTATGGAAATCCACTGGATTCTTGGAGGTTGGAATTCCATTATAGCCGCATACTATAGACTGAAAAGTCTGGACCATCTAGGTTGGTCCTCAAGTAGTCTTAAATACATCGCCATCTACAAAAGTAAACACACCATGAACAGGTTACATATTACTGTTATGTAAATTCACCTTTATTTGTGGGGTACCTATTTTCATGGATTTTGTTGTTACTGTCAATCAAGAACTTAAACAGCAAACGTAAAATCTTTCAACAATAAATCATATTTCTGTAAGTGATATACCCGTGAATTTGATAGGAAGTCACCTTGTTGCTATAAATAGAAATGATGTCATTTATACATAGCAACTTGAATGCAGAGCCATATAGTTTTCGGACAAACGAAACAATATCGAGGTGTCAACAGTAATGAAGCTTACGCTAAATTCTGTCTTTATATTCTTTGTATTTCCAAAATCTGAGATAATATTGAAAATGGTCGTGAAGCATTATGGGACCTGTCATGGGGATAATAAAAAGTATCACTCCTATACATGTAGATATACAGTTTTCACCGTTGTCTAAAAAAGTAAGTGAAAAACAGAACAAACAATACATAAAGAAATTAAATTTTCATGTTGTATTGTGAAAAAAAACATGATTCCTTCCACACTTACATCAGTAAGTTAAGCAACACCATGTATTAGCGTTGAAAAGTTCAGATCCGAAGTCAAGGGATGTGCGCTTTAGCCCTACCGTTTAAAAATTTTTTTGGGGACAAAGAATGTGTTATGCAACGATCTTTCATCTGTGGTGTGAAGAGTTGCCTCATTTGCCCTAACTCATTTCCAATTTTGGAATCAAGGAAGTAAAGGAAGGCTGCACCTGCAGCATTCAGAGTTCTTGGTCTCTTCTTTACAGGTAAGAAACACTTTATTTATCTTAAGGGATGAAATCGCCCGCCTTGCACACTGAGACTCCTCCAGCAACCTGTTGAAATCTAAACTTTTTGAAACAAATAGGGAAACTAAGTTTAGCGGTACAGCAGCATTTTAAAAGTTATATCTTGTTGAAGCAGTTGGAATAAAATGCCTTGCTCAGGGACACACCACGGTAGCCGATCCAGGCTGATCCGATGGTATGATTCGAATCCGTACCGATCCGATGGTATGATTCGAATCCGTACCCATCCGATGGTATGATTCGAATCCGTACCCATCCGATGGTATAATTCTAATCCGTACCCATTCGGTCGCTAACCACTTAGCCACCGCGGCTACAGAAAAAGAGAGAAAAGTTCGAGAAATAAATAGTGAGACAGTTCGATCATTTAGAAGTTTCAGTCGAACTTCAAAGTCAGTAGGTAAAAATTCGACTAGACCAATGAGTGTTACATCCTCCAGCATGAATACGTGCTTTTGTTTGTATATTCCATTGAATAGTTTCAACTAAATCACATTGGCACAGAATGACTTAAGAACACAGAAACGATGTTGTGTTACAAATATATACCTCGTGGCACTACACGTTTCAGGTATGATGCAAGTTTGTTTGCGTTCTACATATCCGCACTCGGTATTAATAGGTATTATGTACATATCAGCACAAATGGAACCATGAGGGTTTAATAATTATTCCATTAAAAAAACATTAGTTTTTTTTAATCAATATAACAGTATAACAAAATTCGAGGAGAAGGAAATACAGGATTTGTATTATTTCAAGTGTTCGTCATAATCATCATGTTAAGGACCACCACTATGAGGTTGAGGCCAAACCCAAGCATGTTAAGGAACACCGGTATGAGGTTGAGGCGTAACCTAGAAACTTGTTATTAAATCTAGTGTAAGAGATCTTAGCGATTTTCATTTCATTCGAGATACTGACTTTTATTTCACCAACTTTGATGCGAATATGTCCTCTTTAACTTCTTAGATATTGAAAATACATGTATCTACAATCACGGACAGATTCCTTTAACTACCCCCCCCCCCCTTACACACATATATATTTCAGAAAACTTATGCTCGTCACTCCACGGTTAAAAAATCAGTAAGAGTGATTAGACTCCTCATCTTCCTCCACCTCCTTCTATCCCACATACTTATTATTACTGCTGTTGCTGTTTTTGTTATTGTAATAATCTAGATCGTTAAATAACGTAAATAACTGATGCAAGGTGATATATTGTTATGTATATTGAATTTATAATATGTGTCCATGATTGTAAGTTGTACTATATGTCAGATTATGATAATTTTTGTAAACGACGTGTTTACATAGCATTTGAGTTCACGGCTGGTTTTGTTAGCAGCTGGACTGTTATTTCCATGTCTTGTTGTAACAAAAGTCAGGTACAAAAAGTAATTTTTCATTAAAACTACTCATATTGTGATGTGACATAGGTCATGTAGGCACGTGCATTTTTATACAGATTTTGGTAATCAAATTCACTCCTATTCTAGAATTTCGGTTCGAAAAGATAAGTATGTAAGGAATATACATTAGCTGTGTTGTTGAAATCAGATGTTACAGTTGTGAAAACCAGATATAATTCAGAGAAAGGAATTATTTATTTAAATTATTAATTGGAAAGACTAAAGTGCTAATAGATTTTAGGACTTTGGGGATTTATTTGAACTCATTCAAATACATTCTGGATTACATTATTGTGGTACATCAGGACATTCAAGACTCATGGTACATCAGGACATTCAAGACTTGTAGTACATCAGGACATTCAAGGTTATTGGAATTCATTCGGAACATTATATATTTTTAGACTTGTGATTAGAACACTTAGGATTATTTGGACTTTAATTCACGTTATTATAAGTGTCTTTAGAATTTTCATTTTAATTGTCTAGAAATAAATTGCTTGTTGATTTTACTTGATTGCGTTGGTTTCACTTTCTTTCTGTTACATATTTTTAGGCCATAGAGTCGTAACTATATATATATATATATATATATATATATATATATATATATATATATATATATATATATATATATATATATATATATATATATATATATATATATATATATATATAGAGAGAGAGAGAGAGAGAGAGAGAGAGAGAATTAATAAAAGGAAGTTTTCTTTCATGACTCGTTTTGATCAAGGCTAATCACCCATGTTATTTTGCTCTTTCCCTCATACTGTATTTTCGTCCTCATTTATTGCATTATTTAGATTTTTGGTTTGTTAGATACGGCTATTGTAGGGCTGTTTTTATGTCCTGAAGTAAAAGAATACTTCCTTATGTCTCAGTTCATATAATAAAGGCAAACTATGATAGGACAAAGGTTTACCCGGTAGTTACAATCTCAAGAGAAAAGTGTGCCCGAAAATATCATACTGTATGTGTTTACCTAATATAACAGAAAGGTTTACTGTAATGGGAGAATGGTGAACCGGCACGTACACTGTGAAGAGAATGTCTTATCCAATAATAATCTATTTTGGTCGATGATATCATGTCTCCTTCCCGCTTCTTGTGCATGTGTAGTTAAGGGAGGGGGGTGGGGGAGGGATGGACCGAATCGTGAAAAACAAAATGGGTAATCCAAAAAGAAAAGAACAATATTTGCTTCCAATAATTGATCTTATCTGCCACTTGGGTATCTTTCTCATGTCAGACATGTTTTTTTTAAAACCGACTACGCATATACATCAGAGACTTTTAAAGGTTTCACTCGATGGGGCAGATTGGTGGGTGGTGGTGGAAGAAAAAAAAAAAGAATGTTGGCAGCTAAGGTTTGGAGAGATACGTCAGCAAAGGAGAGTTTTCAAACATATTGTAGTTATATTTAGCAAACGAGTATAATTACTTTGGCAAAGTACGTCAGAAGCTATTATGTGCGTAGATTAATCGGACTGCATTGTAGGACTGGTTTCATGGATAGGAAACACAGTATTAACTCAGTTTCATTCAGTTCACTCACGTGTCTTTGTATTTTTCTAAAGTATCAGTGTTATACTTGTGTCACTATATTTACCTCCTATATATTAATTTCACATTATTTATCTTTCTCCCTTGCTGAATCCCGTTGTAAAACATATGCACTGACCTATGTATGTAGTCTGTGATCTTCGGGAATTAGTGGAATTAAACTGGTTGACTGTTCGGAATCCTATCATATCAGGGTGTTAAATGAGAGATATATCAATTTCAAGATTCTTCATTCAACATACAATATTAAAAAAATATTTATCAGCGGCTAAAACATCGTTTTTTTTTTTTTTTTTTTGGGGGGGGGGGGGCGTAAATAAGTAGGCATTTCCAGGGCATAATTTCAAGCATCTAACTGTAAAGAAAAATTACTATACGAAACGTTTTGGTTGTCGCGCCTTCATTTATTTATTCATTTTCGGGAGTGGTGGTGGGGGCGGCACAGGCTCCCCATTCCCCCTCATCTGGATCCGCCTCTGTTTATAGATCTTTCATAATACTGTGAAGGATGCCTTTCTCACGTGTTAAATGAGGTAATTTGTACCATGTGACTTTCTCGTCTTTTCGCCGTTGCATACAAACGAAGTAAGATGTCATTTTTATATAAAATTACATTCACGAAAATCAGAATCCAAAATCCCATGCATTTGAATTTTTCATCAATTACTTTTTAACAATTCTTTATTTAAATTGTCATAAAGTTTGGATATCATTAGAAGTTACTTTCTGGAAATGCCTCTGTAAGTACCCAAAATTGTCAGTCTTATAAAAATTACGAAAAGTAATCTTAAGTGTTCCCCATCTCAACATAGGCCCAATACACACTCCTGCATGTCGTAAGTATCGACTAATGGAGTCAGGAACTACGGTAGCTAGTGGTTAGCGTGCCAGATTCGCGACTGAAATGGCGCGGATTCGAATCCTACCATTGGATCAGCCCTGACATGCTACCGTGTCGTGTCCTTGGTCAATGCACTTTACTTTTCTTTACTCCAATTGCCACGGCATTAAATAACCTACTTGTGTTGCTGTGCCGTTAAACACTAAACCAAACAAACCCATCTCAGACTAATTGTATCACACTACTTATATTATCAGGCCTATGTCAAACTGAACAGGCTGCTTCAGCTTCTGTTATCATTACCTTGTCAAACAGGTTACATTGTTCTGCTAATCTAAACATTTTTCTCCATCAGTATTGTAACCAGATACGTCCACACATGAGGGTGGAAAGTCTGTGCTTTCTGACAATTTTCAGGCATTCAAAAACAGAGAAAGAAAGGGAGTTTATAAAGACGACTGTATTGTCGTCCTCATAATAATCATTACAAAATTTATTTTTAATGGTTAATTGATTGCATTATCTTATAATCCCAGGTTCATAGAAAAGCTTACAGACATTACTAATTAACTGGTGCTAACATATGTATGGAGAAAATCCATGTTTGTTTTGTTTAGTGGGGTTTAACACTATTTTTCAGCACAGGATAGGCTATACATGGTGGCCAGTATATTGGGTGGAGGAAGAACCCGGGAAGACCCTGGGAAGAACCACCGACCCACGGGAAGCTACTGGCAAGCTGTCTCACATACCCACTTTGGTCAAGCCAAGACTCGAACTCACGCGGACAGAGGTGAGATGTGTGAATGATCTGTCAAGGTAAGCCCCTGATACCAGAACCTGAAGTAGCCTGCTCAGTTTGAGCCAACTGATCTACCTTTGTCATAGGACTGTTACTGTGCCATTAAACACCAAACCTAACCAAAATCATTTCAGTCAGATTGTATCACGCTACTTGTACTGCTGTGCCGTTAACAACCAAACCAAACAAAAGACATTTTAGTCAGACTGTATCACGCTACCCATTACAATCCAACCTGAAACACCCTTACAAATATAACGATAAGGAGCAGGTTTTTGGACACTTTCTTGTTAGTGACTTTGAAGTCGGAAATATCTTGGCAAACAAAAGAGTTTATTTGTCCAAAATAGAATATGACTGAAAAAGATTTGTAAGTGAGCTGAATTTTAATTTAAAGTCGGTTCAAATTAAGAAATTTGCTTAGGAAATTAAAAATTTTAGTGTGCGATTATGTATGTATGGCAGGAATAGGCCTAATTATCTCGTATAGACCCTGGTGCTCGTCGATAGCATGAGACCCAAATACAAAATATTATAGACCTTGATTGGACTTTGTCTATGTATGTGTGTCTGTATGTAGGTATTTATATATAGATCAATCTTCCTATGTAACTAACTTTTCTTTTTGTCTGCATATTCATCCATCCATTCAGTCATCTATCAGCCATTGTGTTATATATATATATATATATATATATATATATATATATATATATATATATATTCGCTTCGTCCCACCCTTTCATGGCCTCCGACATGTAATATCCTATCCTCACAATATATCAATAGTTAAACCTGTATATAATACTAAAGAAAATGGATTCCTTTGCTTACGTTCATAAGACCAGGAACATATCACAATACCTTGCTGTAAAATAATAAGGAAGTCAGATTCAGGAGGGCAATCAAAACACATGCCACTTTCGTGTTATTGTCATTAGTGTACAAATCTCTCTCTCTCTCTCTTTCGGTACATACAGTACATACATACGTAAACTATATGCATGTTACATATTGGATGGCTTACAAAATATTCGATTCAGTCTTTTAATATAGTCAATGAACAATAGCCTTTTAATGCAGTCAATGAGCGTATCTATTTACGAGTGATCACACGTCTATATTAGCCTAACATGTATTAGCATTTCAACGCTTGAGAAAATCCAAATGGATGTAAAACTAGCAGTACGTAACAGTCTATTTTTTCGCATGATTTTGTAGTTAGGCACGGCCTTCCTGCAATCCCAACCTCCCCATTCCATCCTACACCCTCATCCCCTCATATACAGTGACGGACAATATTACGTGTTCTCCACATTTTCCTTGAATAAAGTAAATCGGGTGTCAGAGAGATATGTAAAGAGATTGTATTTTTTAAAAGTCTTTAAAAACATGATATTTACCCTTGAAAGGTTACGTGTATTATTTGTATCCTTACACATGAATTGCAATGCTGTAATTTTCTTCTCATATCAAACAATTATATGAATTGAAATGTCAAACTCAGAGAAAGATTAAGTGAGTTTTACTACTATAGGTGTATAAAAGATATACGTGCAGCTAGAAGTACTAGTCTACTACAAGGGATCGATTTGGAGGAAGGGTGTTTTGGTAGATTATAACGACCAATTCTCCCCCCCCCCCCTCTCTCTCTCTCTCTCACATACACACACAAACACACACACACACACACACACGCACACATACATACAATTATTATTTTCAGTGACATTGGGGCGGTGTGGGTGGTTGTGACTTTGGACTCTCAGTCACAACCCCCTCTCTAGATCCGCTACTGATAAAAGAGTTATTTTGGGATTGAAAAGTTCAAATCGGAAAGGGGGGAGGGGGTAGATAAGCAACCAATAAAAAGATGGATCAAAGAATCGTTTATTGTATTATAACACAATGATCAGACATCTGGTTATAACCCTCAAATAAGTTTATAACTCTTGACACTGCCAATTATGTATAAATAGTATTCCTACAAGAGAACGAATTATAACCATGATCAAGACAAAACAGCTATAAAACATATAGTTAAGGTGCAACCCCAACACACAACAACCCCCACCCCTCCCCACGATTATGACAAAACTGTATTACCTAGGTGTCAAAGTCAGTTTAATTATTTCACGCCTATGTCAGTTCGAAGAGGGTCCTAACCACATATTGTTTACAAACCTGAGACAGGGGCTAGAATTGACGACAAATACACAAAATAAATTATTGCACATTTACACAAGATAGAGAGTGTATGATAGCTAAATTAGGACAGGTGTTCAGCGGAACCTGGTGTCTTACTCGAGTCAGTGCGTTAATGTAATCCTCTTGTATCTACCCTGTCAAAACTTAAGCACAAAATTTTAATTTCAAGTTCAAGCCGCCGTCACCGTCAGAAAAAGTGATTCATAAGTCTCACAATGGTAACGAATTTGGGACAAAACTTTGAAATATCATATTGATCACATGTGTTTGTCGGAAAAGCTTCGCTACCAATCATGTACAGATCGATCAATCGATCAAGCAAGAAAGAGAGAGAGAGAGAGAGAGAGAGAGAGAGAGAGAGAGAGAGAGAGAGAGAGAGAGAGAGAACAGAAGATAGAGAGAAAGAGGAAAAATTGTATATGAGTGAAAGAATAAATGACATAATAAATATTTGTGCTCTGTGTGTAATGAATATTGTTTAACTGCTAGAATTGACAAATGTCAACTTAAATTCTTAATTATCTTACCTTTATAAGGTGGTACTTCTTTAATCATCTATGTGACATTTTTTTTCAACTGCTTGAATTGAAGAAGAGGAAGTAAAATTCTCTATTAGACTTACCTTTATTAGTTGGTACTTGCTTAATCCTCTCAAATGTTCAGGTCAACGAATGAATACGCTTTATACACTTTAAACAGTTTACAGGGTCACGTGACTTGATGGCACGAGCACAAGTGGAGGAAGATATTACAAATTGTTAAAGTTAATTTTGATGCTTCAGTTATCTTTGATAGGCCTTATATATTATTTTCAGAGTAAAATCTGCAAGAGTATATAAAACAATTATAACTAGAAGAATAGAGGTTATTTCATTTTTTTAAAAACAAAATTGTAAATATTGCACCAATACGAAGATGATGCACCCGCTTATATGCATTATATATATATATATATATATATATATATATATATATATATATATATATATATATATATATATATATATATTATTTAGCGAATAACGGCCCTTTTGAATGCGCTGGATCAAGCAAGGGATCGCGTGTGTCAGGGATTGATTAAGATAAATGCAAGAAACTAATATTGTTTAAAGATTTTATGTTACCGTTAGACATAGTCACGTTTTCTTTTGTGTTTATTGTTTGTCTTGTTTGACTCCGTCTTGTAAATGCCTTTGACAAAACTGGTGAGAGTCGAAAGCGCATAGGCTAGTTAAAATCTAGCTTTTCACTGTTCTTTGTCAGTTTATTGCACACACAGACAGAGACACAGACACACACAAATAAATAAATAAATAAATAAATAAATAAATATATATATATATATATATATATATATATATATATATATATATATATATATATATATATATAGGGATTATTCGCTTCCTTCTATCCCTTTCATGGTTCCCGACATGTAATATCCTATGACTTCAATACATACATCAATATATTCCCAATACTTATCACTATAGTTAAAGCTCTAAATAATACTACGGACAATTGATGCCTTTGTTCACGCTGAAAAGACCAGCAAAATTTCACAATACCATGCTGTAACGTGAAGCGGAAGTCAAATTCGGGGGTGGGGTGGGGTGGGTGAATTAAGCAAAATGCTACTTTCGTAGTGGCGTCATTTGTTTGTAAATCTCTCTCTCTCTCTCTCTCTCTCTCTCTCTCTCTCTCTCTCTCTCTCTCTCTCTCTCTCCGTACATACATACATAAATGTTACTTGTTTGCATAGCTTACAAAATAGTAGATCTAGTCTTTTCATGCAGTCAACGAGCATATCGTTACAAGTGAGCACACACCCATATTGGTCCTAACTAGGATTATTATTTGAACGCGTGAGAAAAACCAAATGGATTTAAAACTAGCAGCACGGAACAGTTCATCTGTTTCGCATGATTTTGCAGTTGTACACCACCTTCCAATACCTTCCCAACATCCCAAACTCCCCATCCCACTCTACTCGCTCCACCACAATTCCACCCAAACCCCAGTCACTACCCATCCTATTCAGGGGTGGGGGTGGGTGGGGTGGCTGGGTAGGTCGGATGCAGATCAAAATTCTTGCAAATCCATCAAAAAACATTCTTTATATATATATATATAATATTTCAGCGTTTGAGGTCTCTATGCCAACGATTTTGGTAGAGTTACGTTACAATACAAATTCAGGCACTGGTGCATGCATACAGACGGACAATATCACGTGGCCTCCACATTTTCTTTGAAAAACTAAGCCAGGCATTAAGGAGATAGGTAAAGAGATTGTGTCTTTAAACATCACTAAAACATGATGTTTACAGCTCAAATGTTTTATGCATTATCTGTATCCCTATGCATGAATTGCAATGCTGTAATTTTCTTATCATATGAAACAAATTTATATCTTGAAGATAAAGATGATATGAATTGAAATGTCAGATAGAGTTGGAGAACGACTAAGCGTGTGTTACTAGTATAGGTGTATAAAAGATATGGGTGTATCCTGAAGTACTAGTTTACTACAAGGGTTCGATTTGGAGGAAGGGTGTTTTGGTTGATTACAATGATCAATTCTCTCTCTCTCGCTCTAACACACACACACACACACATACACACACAGACGCATATACACAAAATTTATATTTTCACTGAATTCCTACTAATAAACCGGTTATTTGAACCTCTAAAATTCAATTTGAAAATTAAAAAAATAATAATAATAAAAAAAAAAAAAAAAAAAAAAAAAAATGCATTCAACAAAGATGAGTGAGGGAATCGTTTTCTGTGTTATAACTTCTTTTGAAACTGTCAATTATGTCCTTAGGAGTATTCCTACAACCTAAAAGATAACAAATCATATCATAACCATGGTCAAAACAAAACAGCTATAAAACATCAGGTAAGCTGCAACCCCACCATACAACCACCCCACCCTCCTAGCGAATATGAAATAAAACTGTATTACCTAGGTGTCAAAGTCAGCTTCATTATTTCTCGCCTATGTCAATTCAAAAAGGGGCATAGCCATATATTGTTTACAAATTTGGGACTGAAGCTAGAAGGAACGACAAAATACACAAAATAAATTGATGCACATTTACACAAGACAAAGAGTATGTAATAACTAATCAGGACAGGTGTTCGGCGGAACCTTGGTGTCTCACCTGTGTTCGTGCGTTAAAATATTCCTCTTGTATCTACTCTCTCAAAACTTGAACACAAAACTTTAATTTAACGTTGATACCGCTGTCACCATCACCAATGCCTCACATTGCTAACAAATTTAAGACAATAATTTTCAGTCTTATACTGAACACAAGTGTTTGTTTGTCGGATAGGTTCGCTATCAGTCATTACACGAGAGAGAGAGAGAGAGAGAGAGATAGAGAGAGAGAGAGAGAGAGAGAGAGAGAGAGAGAGAGAGAGAGAGAGAGAGAGAGAGAGAGAGATTTGACTTAAAGAATATATGACATTATAAATAGTTGTGCCTCTGTATGTGATGAATATTTATCAACTATTAATCTTACGTTTCTTAGATGATATTTCTTTTTTTTAATCATATATGTGATTTATTTTTTAAATGCTAGAATTGAAAAACAGGAAGTAAAATTCACTATTAGCCTTATCTTTATTAGTTTGAATTTGCTTAATCTACTCAAACGTTTGGTCGATGTAATGGTACGCGCACAAGTGGAGGAAGTAATTAAAAAATAAAAATGTTAATCTTGATACTTGAATTATCTTTGATAGCCCTTACTATATCATTATCAGAGTAAAATCTGCAAGAGTATATAAAATAATTATAACTCTAAGAATAGAGGTTATTTCATTTTTGAAAGCAACATTGTAAACATTACACCAATACGAAGACAATGTCCTTAGTTTTATGCATTATTGTTATTTTTATTTTTATTATTACAAAATACATAATTTTATCTCCCATACTAGACAGATGTCACAATGATAATATGATCGTTATTTACTAACTCCATTGTAATGGTTTCTTGTTTTTGCTAGAGGAGTCAATTGTTGAATGAGGGCAAGAAACCGTTTTCACAACTGAACTCATCCAAAATAGAAAAGTATTATCACCCTCCGGGAAACGTACCTCAAAATAACGCCCATCGTCACTCTAAGACTTGCTGGTATGGATTTGTTTGTTGTTTTATTTAGCAAAACCGCTAATATGATAAAATTTGGGGTCAATCTTACCCCACCCCCCACCCACCCCCCAAAAAAGTCATAAAGAAGGCAACTGCCTGGAGTCAGACTCGTTTTGAAACGTCATTTCTGTTATTTTAGCGATTAATTTTGACGAAAAAATCGATTCATTTACTATGACTTGCTATCTAAAGCTTTATATTTCTGTTTATCTCCTACTTTTGGCAAATTCCTTTGGAAAGCAAGGTTAAATCGAGAAAAAAGCCTTTCTGCACGTTTACAGTAGATTCAACTTGTCCACGGTCAGTGAAGAGGAAGTAAATGCTTTGTCAATCTAAGCTGGTACTGAAGAGTTTTCTCCCTTGACTAATGCTTGATGGCACGTACGCTTGGGGAAAAACAGTCGCATGTGTTCTTTTGTCAGATAAGCTTAGCTACCAGTCATGTAAAGAGAGAGAGAGAGAGAGAGAGAGAGAGAGAGAGAGAGAGAGAGAGAGAGAGAGAGAGAGAGAGAGAGAGAATAGTTTGGTATAACTGAAAGAATAACTGGCAACAGAAATAGCTGCGCCTCCATATGTAGCAAATATGGATCAACTGCTAGAATGTCAAACGTTTTAGGTATCGCTCTACAGTTATTATGTACTTCTGAGAGAGGGTCCAGTATAAAGTGAAGTTGTTTGCATTGGCAGCACGCACAATAGAGAGAATATTGGCATACCTCTATGCAACTTTCATGTACTTTGACTGAAAGTTCTTTACATGTGGTAATTATGGAAACTATGCTCTATTTGAAACAGACAGTTATCAAAATGGCTGTTTCCTATGTGTTCGAAAAATGAGCCTGAACTAATCCAAAGTACACAAACTTTAGCAATTATTAAAATAGGGAAAATGAATTTTGTCAGGGTAGACAATACCAGTTTCTGAAAGTACAATATACGAATTATAAAATATATAAAAAGATAAAAAGTTATCGGCTCGTTTTTTTCCAATTTACCTTTGAAGTCCAAGCAGTTTTTTGAGAGGTGCACATCTTAAGTAAAGCCAAGATGTATACTATATAACCCTAATTACACCATTCAATCATACTCCCCAAAAAAACAAAAACAAAATGGCATAAAAATCGATTTTAACAATACCTAAGATATAGAAGGTCTTTTTAAAATAACCAGTGAGGAGAACCTAGAAAATTCCTTTTTTTTTATAAAAACCAAACCATAAACAAAAGTGCTAAAGTGCAGAGGAGAACATTGGTCGAAGAATGAATACGTTTTATACATCTGAAAACGTTTACAGAATCATGTGACTTGACGAAGTAACTACAAATTAGAAATGTTGATCTTGATCCTTTAATTATCAATAATAGGCCGCACTGAATTATTATCTGAGTAAAATCTGAAAGACTATATTCATAGAAAGAAGAATGGATATCTCAGTCCACCTGGCGGGTGATTGAAGAAAGGAAACATATAAAGAAACGCATGATAGACGCCAGCTTCACCCGACTGAAAGAAAGGATATCCAAAGAATACGCAGAAAAGATCAAGGAAGTGAAAACAGAACAAGAAACGGTAAGAGACGCTTCATTGAAGGGCTTGCAACAAAAGCAGCGGGTAAGCAGGACATGAAGACCCTGTATAAAATTGCCAGACACCTAAAAGGCTACTCTGGAACAAACCAGGACCTACCCCTGAAAGACAGAGATGGCAAACTCATCTCTGACGAGAGACAGAAGATCTCAAGATGGAGGGAGCATCTCCAAAGCAACTTAAACATATCAGTGCCAGCAAAGACAGCAGATATTCAAGAAGCAGCAGATGATCTTAACATCAGCCTATACTGCATCACTGAAACCGAAGTTAGAAAAGCCATAAAAGCATTAAAAAACCAAAAAGCACCCGGTGACGATATAATCTGTTCAGAGATGAAGAAAGCTGAGGATGAAGAGAAAAACACCCAAGACCCTCTGCAGGTTTTTCCAGCAGATATGGAACACAGAAAACATCCCATAAGAATGGAAAACTGGCATCATCGTCAAGCTTTTTAAAAAAGATGACCGTGGGAACTGCAATAACTGGCGAGGGATTACACTGCTGTCCCTCACTAGCAAGATCGTCAGCAGAATCCTCCTCAAAAGAATTTCAACTGCAGTGGACACAGTTTTCCGCAAGAAACAATCTGTTTTCAGGCAAGGGAAAAACTGCATTGACCACATCTTCACCCTCAGACACGTTCATGAACAGTCTGTCGAATGAAACAACACGATTTACATCAACTTCATGGAATTTAAAAAGGCTTTTGACAGCCTTCACCGCGAATCCCTCTTGAAAATTCTCCGCTCATACGGAATTCCCCAGAAGATGGCGAATGTCATAAAATTACTTTACAGAAACTTCGAGATCAAGGTTATCTGCAACAACCACCTCATAGACAGTTTCAGCATCACCACATGAGTCAAGCAAGACTGAATCATGTCACCATTGTCTTTTTTTAATGTTGCCATAGATTGGCTTATGAAAGAAACCATAGCAGACAACAGAAGAGGATTTCGATGGATTCTCACACAATGTGTAGAAGATCTGGACTATACTGATGACATCACCCTGCTCTCAAGTCGTCTTAAAGACACGCACGAAAAGATAGCCAGACTGACTGAGCCAGTCCAAAAGCTTGGACCGGAAATGAACATCAAGAAGCCGAAGGTGATGAAAATGAATCAGAAAACAAATAATATCCCAGTCGTCATCAACAAGAATCCCATAGACGAAGGGGATGAGTTCACCTACCTGAGAAGCAACGTGGCAACAGATGGAGACACTGAGAGAGAAGTCAGTTCAAGAATCAGCAAAGCCAACTTGTCCTTTACCATGCTGAAGAACAATCAAAGCAATGGGGAACAAACACAAAGCTACAGATCTTCAACAGCAATATCCTCAGTGTGCGATTAATTTTGACGAAAGAAAATATATAAATGTAACATGACTGCACTAGATCTGCCACCTTTCTATTTTATCCCTTAATTTTGACAAATTCCCTTGAAAAGAAAGGTAAAATAAAAAAAGTATTTCTGTACGTTTCCAGCAGATTTTAACTTGTCCGTGTTCACAGGATAGAACATAGTCTTCTTAAACTGGGAATGAAGAGTATTCTCCTTTGATAGACTGATTGATGGCACACACACTTGGAAAGAAAGTAGTCAGAGTTTCCTCTGACCTTCCCACCCCGTATGCGATATTTGGACAGTTATGTTGGAGTGTGAGTTTAGAACGTATGCCCTGTCAAATACACGGAATTAGCCGAAACATCAAGGTAGTGGCATGCGGTAGTTTCTTTAAACATTGACTAAATTAAGTGACCTTGTATCGAACTCTACCTGCCCGATATCGATAAGATGAATATTTATCTTCTCAGACAGAGCAATCAACACATAATTTGTAACTGTGATTGCTATTAACAAACGTCACCTTAATATCCTACACAGCAAGTTAGACACGCATCCCCCCTCCGCTTCAAATCCGATCTTTACGGGGTGAATTTAGATAACTCTCCCACGTGTGCATGTAGTTATGAAAAAAAAGATGTTGAACACAATTTTTTTCTATTAGAACTTACTTAATGCTTGAAGATCCCAGCTCTTTCGCTCTGTCTTTCAACACATTATTTGTGTAACTCGAGATTTATTACTGAAATGTGACGACAAACAAAGTAAAGAAACAAACTTAAATATTCCGAAATACATCCACGAAACTAGCCGTTTTAAATACTTAAAATTATATTCTTAGTATTAAATCTATGAAAAACAATGACTGCAACCAGTTCAATGTCTATGTTCTCTCTCATTCAATGCGTATTGATTGAATTATATACATGTATGTTTCTTTTGTGTTCCTTTGAAATGTTCTATGTATTTGAATATATGCAATTTTCGACATTGTTTTCAGATATGCTAGCAGTTTTGTAAAATGAATGTCATTTTTGAATCATTTTTGTATCTTTTGGGAAAGGACCTAGATGAGTTAGTCAACTCGTGTCCGAGTCCATATTGTTTAATAAAACGACAATAGAATGTTTAAAGCAAAACAACTGTAATAAGCCAACAAATGGTGCCAATTAGTCAGTATTTAAGAACATTCTACTTTTCCATGCAGCATTGCTTAGTAACCTGATTACCAAATCTTGTGGCATCAGTATTCGAAAGAGATTGTCTGTCTCGAACCTTTGGCCTCTGACCTGACGAAAAAATGCACGATGTGTTATTTGGATCGCGCTACGACGCAATATAAGAAATGCAAAGTACAGTGTCTAATTGGTAAACACTGTACATTTGGCTCGTGCATCGTCTTACTAAAGAAAAGAGATAAGTTCAAATTATCATGAATTAGAAGATAAATATTGTCCTTGTCGTTATGAGGCAGGTATGGTTAGATACAATGTCGCTTAATTTTGATAGCCCTTGTTTAAAGATACTACCTCATGCCACTACGGTGTGGTTTCGGGGAATTTCACTGCGTTCTGCTCCATTTACCACTGTCAACGTCTTACTGCTTATGGTGTGCAAAAAGCTACCGCAAGCACTGCAACAATATCCAAAATATCGTTGGAACGATATAACATTATAGCTAAGTTGTGTTGATACAAGGCTAATTTTTGCCCTTGCTAGATACAATTTGTCGTTGAAACGGCATCTTTTTAAACTGCTCTGGTTGGAACGGTATTTATAATCGTTGCAACGGTATGCATATAATATTGCAATGATACTCACATGCCGTTTCAACGACATTCAGAACTTGTGTTATAGTATTTTTTGTTGTTGCACTCGTCTATTTTATTGTTACAACAGTATATTTTATCGTTGCAACGGTAATATCACTGTTGTAGCGGTAATTTTGAAGGTCACAAAATATTACCGTTGTAACGATAAAATATACCGTTTCAACAACAAAGATAACGCTGCAACAGTAAAATAAACCGTCTTGACAACAAAATATAGCGTGGTACCGGTATTGAATATTATTACAACGGTAGGTGAATATTGTTGCAATGGGATACCTTTTCTACGACACCAGTGTTACAATTACTGTTGCAACGGTAAATTGTATAGTTGCAATGGCCAAAAGATCGCGTTGCAACGATATTTGGATAGCGTTGCAACTATACCGGTTGTCTGATCTTTCTCGTACACCATGTAGTGTTTGACCTGGGACCTGAGACTTAACGCAACAAAAACAACAAACACAGCGGAGTAAGATGACCAAACTATTGTTGTTTACACTCTCTCAATATGGTTCAATGAAAATTTAGGCAGAAATATATCTGATCTGTTTAAAATTATTCTTATAATGCAAAAGGATGAAAAGAATGAGCTGTAGCATTTATCAATGTAAATATTTAAGTTCTTGTTTCGTACAATTCTTTTAAAATGCTGTAAATGGAGCAGATTGCAAGGGAGATTGTGAAGGGTGTGCGGACGAATCCACAAATTTCAGTCTTGTAATAAGCGATGAAAAAAAAAGCAACACAGACGTTTATTCAGTGGTAGTACACTGACGTTTATTCAGTGGTAGTACACTGACGTTTATTCAGTGGTAGTACACTGACGTTTATTCAGTGGTAGTACACTGACGTTTATTCAGTGGTAGTACACAGACGTTTATTCAGTGGTAGTACACTGACGTTTATTCAGTGGTAGTACACTGACGTTTATTCAGTGGTAGTACACTGACGTTTATTCAGTGGTAGTACACAGACGTTTATTCAGTGGTAGTACACTGACGTTTATTCAGTGGTAGTACACTGACGTTTATTCAGTGGTAGTACACTGACGTTTATTCAGTGGTAGTACACTGACGTTTATTCAGTGGTAGTACACTGACGTTTATTCAGTGGTAGTACACAGACGTTTATTCAGTGGTAGTACACAGACGTTTATTCAGTGGTAGTACACTGACGTTTATTCAGTGGTAGTACACTGACGTTTATTCAGTGGTAGTACACTGACGTTTATTCAGTGGTAGTACACTGACGAAGAAAATGAGTTTTAGGGAACAATTTGTTAAAGATAGGAGTGGATTTTAAATTATAATTTCTACAGAAAAAACAAAAACACTCCCCTAGATATAAATGTATCATTCAAACAATTTTAGTACACCATTTTGACAGTTTTCGGCCAAGAAATGCATTGTTACATAAATACTCTGTGCACATCAGTGTATATTATTTGCATTGTATCATCCCATCGGTTTATATAATTATACTGTACAAGTTTTGTTGTAAAAATAAAATGTATAAAAATACTACCTCCCCATATTTGAGATAAGCAAGACCACTCCCCATCTGAATGGACAAATACAAATTCCATGTAACCAGACCAATGCTTGAAAATAATATTTAAATTTCACTATATATCACATACATTAAAAATAACACGGCTTTAAAGATGTTGGTATAAATTAATTTGATATACCAATATTGTTGGCATATCAAATTATTATTCGCCCATGGCGTATGAATACGAATATAATTATTCAACAGTAGACTATTGCTTCTATTCTCTCTAGATCAGTGATAAATTTCCACTTATTAATAATTATTGAAAGAAGAAAATAACGAGAAAAATATTAATATCCCCGTTTTATAAATGAATTACAAATAGTACACAATTTCATCGTAAATCCCCTCTGCTTTCACTTCTCTCTCTCTCTTTCTCTCTCTCATGACAGAAAGAACAAAACTACGCGGAAATCTGTGGAGTGGCAGAGAAAAAAGAATTTGAGCTGGATGAAAATCTTGAACTTGAACATACACCAAGTAACCTAGAGTCGTTATAATGGCATGTGTACACTTTCCATGTTATTTGTGATCAGTGTTACACGATACCAATGATACAAAGTTGCAGTAGCCGTACTGTAAATTCCTTGTTAAGCGGCACACACATAATGTAATTATTTTATGCTTTGCTTTGGTTTTGCTTTTTAAAAACAGATTATTTGAAATATTAACATGTTCACAGGCCCCACTCCCTCTCTCTCTCTTTCTCTTACTGTGTTGGTTAGTCAGTCAGCATCTCAGTTTTATTCAATTGATCCAGATCACTTTCTGTCACTGTATTACTGCCTGTATCAATGCTGGAAAAACTGACAGACTAATCGACCAACATAGAAAAATGGATGGATAATATAAATAATCTTATGTTCAGTACCCCATCTCCACCTCTCTCTCTCGTGCTCTTTCTCTCTCTCTCTCTCTCTCTGCTGGTTGGTCAGTAAGTATTTTAGCTTAATCTCAGTAGATCTCTCTCTCCGTCTCTGTTTCTTTCTGTCTGTCTCTCTCTGTGGACCATGGTCGCATTCTACGGGCATTAATGCGTGTACAACGACAGCAGCAGAGTTTCGACTGTTGCAGGCGACGATTCTCTGAACCTATGTTTGCAAATCTGACAGAGAAACTTACCAACGGAGAGAGACAGAGACAGAGAGATGGAGGATAAAAGCAATCTTATGGTCGGTAGCAATGGTAAGTAAATCATAATAATGACGTAGATCAACTGTAAATATATTTAAATGTTTGAATTATCTCTTGTTGGTTCGACATTTCACTTAGTCTATATTCCGCTCTCGTTTCAATATAATCGCAGGTGAATGAATGGCTGCGCCTTCGCTGTTCGAGAAGTTAGTTATGCGATGTTTGTAGAGCTCTACTTTCTTCATTTGAATCAACTTTTAGGTTTAAATCATAAGTGTGTCTTTTATTTATTCAATCAATATGAATGAAGTAGAAGCTCAGAAAAGGGAAGCAAATTATACAATTTCCAAAGAGGACTGTGAAAAGGTGCAGAACTACATTTTCTAGCGGACACAATGGGCACGGATGTGAAGAGTTAACTCCCTCCGTCAATACACAGTTTTCTGTAGTCAGTCTCTACTCCGTTGGAAACACAAGTATGTGTATTTGTATGCAGTATAAATACAATGTATGTGTAGTATGTACGTTGTATGAAGAATGAGGACTTACAACTCTGACTTCTAGATGGCGTTGACGTAGTGTGAACCTTTTGCTTCCCGGTAGCAAACGTTTCTCATGAGCGAAAGCCTCCTGGAATAGTGTCTGAAAATCTCAAAATACATTCACGCCTTGTAGTGACAGACAGGGGTGGTTAGTGAGTTCCATTATAAACCTTTGATTGGGTGGATACTATTTTGTATAAACCTGTAAACTCCATATTAAATGACGTGAAGAGTAGGACAATATGTTAGGTTTCCTGGTTCAATCAACTTCATATTCGCCAAAACAAAGGTCTATACTTGTTTTATTAACTTTATTAATTTTTATTTTATATAATTTTAATAAATTTGAATTCTATTATTACATGATTTTGTTCAGAACTTTGAAATTAAAGGAGCATTACCTGTAGTTTTAAAATTTACGACAGTGATGCTTGAAATCTTTCTCTCGTTCTTTGAGATTTTAAGTTAAGCATCCACCAACTATATCAGAAATTCCGTCCTTGAAAAAAAACAGTGAGGCGATTTTTGTGTCCTTTTTGTTAAGTAAATTTGGATTCGCACCTGAATTATAACAAAGCCGAAAAGGGAAGTTGTAGTTTGTCCAGAATGACCAGTGTGTTTGACATTTAAGTGGAATATTCTTGAGGTGCATACAAACTCTACGAAAAGGTGCTGCAATATACATCATATAAGTATATAGGTCAGTAAGAGATAAATCTACAGTGACAAACACAACGGGTCGAGTCTATCTTAAATATCAACTGGGCACATATTGATTATAAACAAACCAATTAAATAAATTTCAGATAATTATTGCGAACTTTATCCTCAATGTAAAGTATTGCCCGACATGTATAGGTGAGGTGTCTCAAGTCTTACAGGTAAATAATTACCCATTTTCAACTCATCAATCAACTTGCTCTCCCTTAGCTTGGATCATACCATTTTGTGCACGCGTTTACAACGATGTATTTCAGTCAATCCATAGTATGGCAAAAGTATGTCGCTCACGACCCATGCGCAGTTTTTTTTTATCGGGTGGACCAAGTCCAAATAGCTGTTCTAATGAAACGTCATCTATAGTATGGCCGAAGTATGTCGCTCACGAACCATGCGCAGTGCATCAGCATGCATATCCCTAAAGCTTTTTTTTATTTGGTGGACCAAGTCCAAATAACTGTTCTAATGAAACGTCAAACCGAGATGCCATGAAGGTCGACCTAAAAATACCAGATTCATCGTGGATAACCACAATTTTAGAGTGTAATAGCTATGCACAGAGTACTCTCGAATTCTGTGAATTATGAATTTTGATTTAGTTCAGACACTCTTTAATTATTTCAAACTCCTGAATAAATTTAATAAATATATTTTCATTGAGCTTGACACCTTAAAGTTTCATTACAGTTTCAACGTTTATATACCAACATCAAACGCCTCCTATAAGAGTGCTGCATGCCCCCCCCCCCAAAAAAAAACATCAAGTAGACAAATTTTAGTTGTCTTTTTCACACATTATAATATGCATTAATCTAATTCCAAACAGCGCCCTTTTGCGGGAATATTGTACTCTGAAAATGTTAAATTCTGTAGGAAATGTTTGTATAATGATGTCTGAGATGACTGTAGCTCGTAATCAATCCACTTAATGTATTTTACGGAAGAAATGTGCTGAAATAAGGAATTCTAGTTAAATTCTTGCATGCTTCACACACAGAGTATCGTATTCATTATAAAAAATCACAAAATACATATCACAAATAATGGATTTATGGAAACTAGAGTGTCTGTAGTATTCCGTTGGCTTCAACCTTTTCTAGGTATTATGAATCTAAAAGGATAAAGAAGACCTAACGTCCCATTAGGCCACGTGTTTGGAGTGTTGTCCGCACATAATGTGAGAGATTGTCTCCAGTGATAAAGCAAAACTGATTGTACTTCTCTGACACTTGGAACCGCTGAACCTAATCCATTTCAACCCAATTAGGAGTAGAACATGTTTCACATTGTTGCAATCTTCATTTATATTAAGTCATTTTAGGTATTCAAACTAATGTGCAAACAAAAGCACGTGGTTGTGCGGTAAACACTTCGAACAGGCTTTTCGTCACTGAACTGTTACATTCGGCCTCAACCTTCTGTTTTAGAGCATTCCAGCGTTCCTGTTGATCTCTCAAATGTATTCTGCACTTTCTTTATTCTCTGATCTAGTACCATTTCACTCCTTTTGATCGATCAAAAGCCTTCTCTAATTTCCTTTCTCTCTGACTTATTGCAATTTCTATTTTTTTTTTCTCGTATACGTTACATATTTATCAGGTCTACACAATGCTCACTCTGCACGTGTAGCCACGTGTTTCGATACGGAAATGCTTACTTAAGTTTTTTTAAATTTTCATCCGCTTCTTTCTGTGGCATCCAACACGTACAGTCATGCAACCTGATATGTGTGTATTTAAATTAAGGAGTATTTTCATTTTCTTTTAATATCATTAAGCTTTTGCACTTAATCCGTTTCTCTTACATTGCTGTATTTATAGTCAAGAAACTTGATGGATGTATTCCTATTGAGAATAACTCCTTATCACTTTTAAAGGTAGGTCAGAGTGACATGCTTTTCATGCTTCAATGATTGAGTTCTCCCCTGTTTATTGCATATGACCATACATGAATATGACTTTTGTCTGCCATTGATCTAATTATAACATTCGGAAAATCAGGAACTCTTTTTTTAAAATTCTTTCTAATGGTCAGACAAATAATCTAGAGCCTAAACCATGTTTTTTTTCGTTAATAGTTTAGAAAATGATGCGATAGGGTCCAGTCATTTAGTTTTTATTTAAATTTGGTAGATATACTTCAAACATAAGATAATCTCTTTTGAGCTTTTATTACCGACCATTTCAAACAATATATACTTTAAATAACATTCAGGATTATTTATAAAACAAGACAAAGAAACAACGTACATTGCATACAAAAAGTTCAGGGGGAACCCCATATAGCGCTTCGGTATAACACGAATTAGAATATAACGCGGTCACGTCAAGGCTGCCAATTTGTTTCCTTTGAAGTCCCTTGATCCTTAACACTACTAAAAACATCAGGCAAACAGACAAGTTAAGATAAGTCAGTTAATAGCTGATAATGTTTAAACTGTTTAATTTCAAACACAATAATTAAATTGAAAGCTAACATGAAGCTTTCGTCCTTGTACTAAGGACTTCATCAGCAGAATGATTTATTCTCTACTGATTGTTAACATCACCCGAGGGAATAGTGAGCGATGTTAACAAATTGTCCCAGATTTGCGGTAGATTTCACTAAAGAATGAGTCAGTTAAGTTTCAGAAACCTAAAACTTACAGATCATAATTAATGTACATGCACACCAATGATTAATTGTCATCAAGCATGGAGATATCTTAATTTTGATTGTTATATAAATTGGCAGGTAGTAAAATCATTACAAACGTTTGACTGGCGTTTTGTTTATTTCCCCTCCCCCATCCCCTATCAGAAACTCACAGACGCAGACGTATTGGCATTTTAACATGTTTTATACACGCACGGAAAAAAGTTTAATATTTTCGAAAAAAGAATATTTGAAGCTTATTCCTGTTATTAACTATTTTTTCTTATTACTGACTACGTTATAAATCTCCTATTTGTAAATGTAGTAGCTGCGTTAAGAAAGAACAAGAGAACCATAAATCTAAAAAATCAATTGCATATGAAATATTGATTATCCTTCATAATTTGCAGCGTACCATGTACCGTGTAAAAAGAAAAGCTAATGAAGTGATATAATTACTTTTAACCAGAATTCATCCGTTACTTTGGGCACTTTCTCTGAAAATCGACAAATTTGTGTACAGTCCCAAATGGTTGATGGTCAATATGGAGAACTATTGAAAATTGTATCCCATACTTGCATTAAAAAGAAATTCAAATTATTTAAAATTATTCTATCAATAACTGACGCAAATTTGTAAATACTGAGATGAACAAACTTCGTTCAGCAAACATCCTTGTTGGAAGTTCGCATGTTATAGGACTTTTCAAAGGAAATATTTACATATCGTCTCTTGACCCAGTTCGTGTATTTCTGCAAACATTCTCCCTTACAAACCTTTTCCCTTACTACGTAAGCCCCTCTCAGATCGACTCAATATACATGTTTATGTAAAGATGAGTTCTTTGGGCATGCTACCTGCAAACATAATAGTAAGCACATTATCTCAACTTTGTAGCATAGACAGTATATTTGTCTGTCTCTCTTCTTGTGTATCGACCTTTCTCAATTTGTCACCGCTTTACTTCAATTCAAAGTGTATCGTAGAACGGTGCTTTTGAAGCCATATGCCACGTTAAAACCTTTCTCGCTTACGTAGCTTTGTTCATTTAGTTATGATGGATTTGTTGTAATAGTTCATCGCTTGAAAAGAATGTAATAGGTATACATATTTTACATTCGTGTACTTTTCATTACAACGTCATTCACAAGGGATGTGGTGGTATAATACTTTCTCAATTTATAGGTTAATATGTGCCAGATAAAATATGGAATGAATCAAAATAAAGTATAAAGTAACAAATTCCAAGTACTAGTATATACATACTTTTTCCTACCATTGGTAGATTGTCAAAGGCGCGCAGATTAGTAACAGAGGGATATTGAGATACGGCAGAGTCCTCCATAAGGAAAGGATGAGTCCAATCAGTGGACTTGAATCATCCATCATTATCCAACTTTTGAATTTCTTTATATAATTATAACCTTTAAATCCAGAAAAATATTTTACTTATGATGATCCTAATCAACGTAAGTAAGCTTTAAAGGAAGATATCATGAAGGCTGTATAACTTCTTTTTGTTTTTAAGCGAGAAGATATTTGTGATAATTATTCCACACACAACGGAACTGTTTTTACTTTCAATTAATTATACATGCCCATTTGGAAGAAAACGTATAATTTTTGTTACACTACATGTCTTCTTTGAACAATGCAAAGTCGCGCAAATGAACGAAAAACGGCAAAATTGCACACGTTAATACAGCCAGAATAAAACAAAATTATTTGAATGATATATCTTTTTGTTTTTTTGTGATGTATATATATATATATATATATATATATATAGGGAAGTATCAGGGAGCCTGTGTCTGTATGAATAGCTTTTCAAGCGAGATGTCTGTGATAAATAAAAAATTAAAAAACTTCTGTCGGAACTGCCTTATGTTTGCGTTAAGAAAAAACTCCTGTCGAAACTGTCTTATGTTTGCGTTATATTTTGCATGATTTGTTGCTGATTTTCAGGAAGATTATAACATATAACAATACCTGACATATTTAAAAAAAAAATGAAACGACAAAGTCGTGCAAATAAAACATAAAAAACCCATAAAGAAATTTTATAGTTTCCAGATTGTGAACTGCGAAAATACATTTCATTAGGTGTAAAAAAAAATAGTTTTTTTTCCCGGTTTTCCGATCGACCTTATTTTTGGCGTGCAGGCCCTAGATTATTTATCTTACCACTGGAAAGAATTAAAAAAAAAAGAGTTCCAGATTTGCCGAATGCTATGACCAGTGAGGATTTCATTTCGTTCGTAGGTGACAATATTAGACATTGCTATCATATCATTAGGACAATTACTATTTCTCCCAATAATTGTAAGTGTCTAATGGACATAGACTGGAAAGCGTATTTCAATAATGGCAGCCTTTGCTTTCTATTCGCTAATCGTGGTGAGCGTCAAATTTACAGCAAATAATATTAGACAAAAGCAAATTATTTAAGTAATTATGTTCAGAGTGCATATCTAACTCTCGTATAATATCGTGTTATTGATTACTACTGACAAGATCCTTTCTCCGAAAATAATAAAACGAGGTCATGCAAGCATGATTCTCTTTCGGTAAATGGAGTACTGAACCCAGATGCATGCAAGGAAGCAGGTGTGTCTGAATTCAGCATGTCTGAATCCAAGAAACAAATGACCAAGTTATGCTATACACACATATCCATTCAAATGGATTTATATTACAGTTGTTAATGTAGGTATGTAAACTTCAAAAAGATTAAAAAAGACAAAATAGTGTATAATATATACTTCCACACTCAGAACACGTGCTGGGATATTATTGACAGAAAAAACGTACTCTAAATTAACTGAAAAAGGACAACAATTTATGAATTATAATATAACTTCTTCACAAGTGGGTCTGATTCATAGTAGTTCAATATAAATTTTGCTCGTAGATGATGCAATGACACTGACCCTTTACCATTATTCTCAAGATCAAAAGAGTGCTTGTACTAACCCAAAGGCAGTCCACCTGAAAAGTCTTTTTTTATTAGTTTCTTTGACCACTCGTCCTTAAAATTGTTTAAATCTTATAATATGATCACAAAGATCGATACAAACTACACTAATTTACCGAAGACGGGACGCAGGTGATTTGGTCTGTGTACATGAAATTCGAATGCTTACTGACACTACACACCAAAAAAGAAAGAATCCTTCAATGGAATCAGGACTAATGATCACATGGATTAAACTTTAACACCGAGGTAAATTACTGATGCAGTAATCAATTACATTTGGTAACCACATCTTTGTCTCAAGGATGGACACACGAGAACATCTTAATCCGTATCTAAAACTAATGCTTTTTAGTACTATCTACCAATTTCCTGAAGGTAATTCTCTGAATTAATCAGGACCAATACTATAAAAACTGTAACTTTGAGATTTACCAAGCTGTTCATGCCATGTCGTTAATATGATAAAAACAGATATAAATTGCACGACTAAGTTAAATTATCTTAAGATCAAGTGATACAGCTGCCTTGCTAATTAATGCTAATGCAACCTTGACAAGAATATACAAAAGCAGTGTTAAAAATTATTCAGTCTTCATCTTCTTCAAAAGTCTCAACTTCATCTTCTAATTCATCCTCATCATCTTCTTCTAGTTTTATTTCATTTGACGGCAGATGAAGAATAATTTCAGCGATATCTCTTCCCAAATAAGGCTCAGTCAGCTGAGCAATCTTGTAAAAGTTCAGGGGAATATGTTCCATGTCAATTTTTCCCTTGAACATTTCTCTTAGGTGTGCCTGTGTTGTTTTTATTTTTGGCCAATACTAACACCTTCAGACAAAATAACTGATTGATCTAATTCGGTTGCTGAATTCTAAAATACTTTCAAGACTGACTCGTGCTGTTTCTTGTAATACTTGACTGTGCATTTAATCTCTGTTTTTATCAGTCAATCTCTTCATCACACCTATCTCTTGTTTCGAGTTAATCAATGAACACTCTTTTAACTTCAGCAGCAGCTTTGGGAACTGTTTTGCCTCGGGTCTCTCCTCTGAGTTGTACTCTGTGAGCATCCGTTTCAGTGTGGCATTAACTGTTTTCAACACCTTCCCCACTCTGTTTGCAACAGCTTGTCCACCTATAAAATGTAATGGCTGTATCACATTTCTTTCTGGCAAATCCAAATCGTTTATGATTAATAAGATGTAACTGGACACCGGACTCACTTGTTATAAACCACTTATGCCATAACAGTCAAATATAGTTTAATTTATGTGTCAACTCGATACAGGCATGTACATTTTCATCTGAGTTTCCAGCTCCTCTATTCCACACAGAAACATTGTTAGTTCTAATCCGAATAGATGCAAAAAATGCTAAAACATTATTTAAAAACCCCCACAACAGTGCAAAAATGTAATTAAATCAAGTACAAACTCAAATCCCTGGGGATCAAACACATTTGTTTGTTACGACCAACTTTTGTTACCCCAGTTAGTGCTTTGTTAAATCTGATATAAATGAGTTCAACTGTACACCAACTGAACATCATTTCTACAGATGCATTTAGTGTCGGATGACACAACATCAGCAAGTGATAAAAGCAGTATACCTCTTCTGACAATTTGCAATGTACTATGAGGGAAAATATTGACTCCTTGGAATTTATAACTTACAACAGTGTAACATAGCTGTAGGGTGAAAATATTCTACTAATATGACTGGACTATCATCCCACCTGCAGTATTGAGAAGGAAATTAAGAAACATTTTTACTAAAAAAGAAGAAGAAATGAAACAAGAACAAATATTTTAAAAATGAAATCAAAACCATTATTTTTCATATTTAATAAAACACATAAAATCAAATGACTGAAAACATTAAATATATGAATATATTGTATATTGATGGACAGTTG
Organism: Margaritifera margaritifera; assembly: GCA_029931535.1. Classification (NCBI taxonomy): domain Eukaryota; kingdom Metazoa; phylum Mollusca; class Bivalvia; order Unionida; family Margaritiferidae; genus Margaritifera; species Margaritifera margaritifera. The sequence goes on from JAQPZY010001688.1 coordinate 10,453,402, forward strand.
TAATTTGAATGGCCAATCTCCTATAAAAAAAATTTCCACTGGGTCAGAACTCTTCAATGTCAAAATTCTAGATGACATCTGGTATGAAAAGCTGGTTACATGGAAAAGACCTAACTGCGTATTGCTTGAAGAACCACGTGAACTATAATCCTACACAAATGAGGGTTAATTTCTAAGTTTACCAACAAATATAATACAAATTCAAATATTTCAGTCCTTTCTTTTCAATAACAATTGGTCCAAATGTTGTTTTTTACCATTACTTACAAGCATATTTCTTCATCACTTCTAGGAGAAAAGACCTTTCTGCCATTATTTTGTTGCAATTTTCAGTCATGGTAATCAACTTCTTCCTATTTTCAGAATCTATATTTCTCTCGAAGTCATCCATTATTAAAGATCACGTTTGCTTTCTGAACGATGTCTCATAACATTTCAAATCCTGTTCTGTCCTGAAATAAATACATACACACAACTTTGCAAGAAATAGCAATCGATTGTAGGACTTTAAAAACATTACAAGATTTACTAATTTTGTCAAAAAATGATTGCAATAAACGAAGATTTGATGACACAAAAATCAGATGATAATTTACAGATCAATTATTCAACAACAAGTTCAATACAAGGTTACAAATTTACTAGCATCAATGCAAACAAATGAATTAACGTTTAAAAACATATTACTGTTCTTGCATGATTTATTTAAAAGCATTTAGGGGACAATTCAATGATCTTTCACAAATGTTCATTTGCAAACAAAGCGGGCGATATAAAATTAACAAATAGGAAAAAAGTGAAATGAAAATGTTAGCGTAACATTATAAGAGAATTAAAAAATTAAGCATAGTCCGTTAAGAAAAGTAATTTCCGAGGTTGTCTTCAGTTCCGAATGGGTGGACTTGGCTTTGCTCTAAACTGCCCTTTTCTTCGTGGGTGAAGTCCAAGATTATCCTCGAATATGTCATCTAGAGAAGAAGACCAGTTTAAATGTTTTGAGAAATGAGCTATTTTTATTACAGCGGGTATAAGGTGTAACCTAAGAAAGGAAATTATGAAGAGCTAGCTGAGTTGGAAATACGTGAATGGAATTGTATCTTCCTTTGTGTTACATTGTTAAGTCTTTGTACCCCCATCCCAATATCCATTTATCGGTATTCTTGATTTCATTTGTAACGAGCCCCTGTGTACATTATTGAGGTCATCACCAAATTAAACAACTATTCAAAAATACAAGAATTAAATTATATGCAATCCTATCTATATAACAAATAAATAAGTAACTTCAAATGTGTTATATTTACAAATTAAAGAATAAATCCCTCTGCAATCCATTTTTTCTCTCTCACTTAAATATTATTAGAAATGCACAGTGACCAATCATTTTGATCGCCCTGATAGAGCTAGTTAACGAAAATGATTAATCAGTTTTACCTGTTTTATTGATTGATACCGTTAGCCAGTCTATTAAAAGTTTGCAACAGCGGACTTAAGAGAGCGCGAGTAAAAAGTATATTCGGACAATCGCGTTTCTAATTATGTTTGTGTTTATTACGTATTCTTCAACGGCGATGTTTAATGTTCAAAATTACAATGCAATTTTCCATGAACTATTTATGGTAAGGTGGCTTTGTTTTAGTATCAATGTGGATAGAATTTTTACTCAAAGAATGTGCATAATTATTATTTTTTAATTTTTTGTTTGCCCTTATGATTTTGCTTTGTGGCCTAGCGTCTAATTACTGACGTTTATAACTTCAAATATCGCAAATCTATTATTGTGCTTTTGAGACCAGGGGTCAGGCAGAACAATAACTTAGAAGCTGAGTAGTGCTGTGAGTAATTTTTGGTGGGTTTTTAAAGTTTGAGAAATTATACTTTTGTTATCAGCTACCGTCTTCCAAAACAGATGTTTGTGGTCTAAAAAAAAAATGTTTTTAAAAGTATTTTTATTACTTAAAAAATCAGCATATATTGTTAGCACTTATAAACCCGTGGACTCGGGTGGAACATTGGCTGAGAAGCTTTAAAAATGTTATTGGTCAGTTACCATATTTTCTACTAATACAGTTTGATTTTCTGTAAAAGAAATGGAACAAAAAAATGACGTATAGCAAACAAGATAAGATCCTCGGTAGAGGTCATATCTAAATACAAACAAAATCATTTCATGGCATTAGTTACAGTGGAGGACGCTGAGATATGTTACGTTGAATTTTCTGTTTTCCATAGAACATTAAGTGTTTGTTTATTTTTGTTTCCTTGGCAGTCTGTAAGCCGTGTTCCCAAATGGGGAATTTTCAGATTTGCAGATGAAAGGATTGTGAGAAAGTCCTTTTAAAAATGGATACTGACGTAAACCTACTCTTATTCAAATATAATATAAAATTGTCGGCATCAAGTTGCACTTTACATAGATTCGACGCAAGAAATGTAAGCTTATAGCGCAAAGTAACATATTTTAAAAAAAATGTAAGTCGCAGTCGTGTGTGGTCACTTTAAAGCAATCAGATGAATGTAGTGGGACGTGACCAGCTACATGTACGCAATTCCGAAAGAGTCAAGTCTATAAACATTTCCCCTGACTTTATTTATTGATTACACTCGTCTACAATATTTTCGAAGTCGTCTGCTTCAGAGATAAAATGTGCTATTTATTAGAGATTTTGATGTGCTGAATTCAAATATGACAATTAAAACAACTGATTGGCTACTGTTTCCAAGATATTTAAGTTTTTACATTTTACGTCTAGGTATATTGTGTACATAATAGAGTTTGGTTGCTTTATGTGATAATATTTCACCTGTCCTTTTTATGTAACACTTTAAAAAACAGCAAAAGGGTTATATAAATAAAAAATATATTGAAACAAAAGTAAAAAAAAGTATTATGTATATTTAAGTACATAGTTTAGTCCTTATTCAGTGTCTACTCGGCGTTTCTTGGCTTGTCTCTTGTATTCATTAAATTGAGCATATCTTGACACTGTCCAGCAATATTCTGCAATCATTGATGGGCTCCATTTGCCCTGATAGCGTTTATCCATTGTTGCAATGTCCTGGTGAAATCGCTCGCCGTGCTCGTCGCTCACTGCTCCGCAGTTCGGTGGAAAAAAATCTAGATGAGAGTACAAAAAATGTATCTTTAGTGACATGTTGCAACCAAGGCTTTGGTATGCCTTGAGGAGGTTTTCCACCAACTCCCTGTAGTTGTCTGCCTTGTTGTTTCCGAGAAAATTTGTTGCCACTAACTGGAAGGCTTTCCATTCCATCTTTTCCTTGCCACGCAGTGCCCGGTGAAATGCATTATCTCGAAGTTCACGAATCTGAGGATCAACAAAGACACCTTCCTTTATCTTAGCTTCACTTAACCTTGGAAATTTTCCACGGAGGTACTTGAAAGCTGCTTGTGTTTTGTCCATGGCCTTGATAAAGTTCTTCATCAAACTCAGCTTGAGATTCCACTGCTGTAGTCTGGAGCCCAACCGCTCTGCTTTACTCTTTGGTAGTTCAAAATCCCTGACAAGGTCACTCAATTGACCTTGTGTTATGAGGTGTGCTTCAGAAGAGGAGGATGGGAGAAAATATGGGTCCTGTGACATTGATGGTTCAGGAGTAAAAGTTTCATCCTCTTCCTCTTCCTCGTCCGACTCAAGTGAGAATGATTCTGGTGCATCAGGAACCGGTAGTCCTTCTCCGTGGGGTACTGGGCGTATAGCTGACGGAATGTTTGGATAATGCACAGTTCACTTTTTCTTCTTTGACACACCTTTCCGAACTGGAGGCACCATGCAGAAGTGACAATTGCTGATATGATATGTTGGCTCTCTCTAAATCATTGGCACTGCAAGAGGCTTAGATTTCATTTTCCTGTTCATTCACTGGCGAAGATTTGTTGTACAAGTGTTGCAGCATATGAATGGGGCCCACCTATTGTCCTGATCTCCAAGTTTGCAGCCAAAATAAAGGTGATAGGCTTTCTTAACCATAGTGGTTATACTGCGCTTTTGTGATGCAAAAGTCACTTCACCATAAACATAGCAGAAGTTATCTGCATTGTTCACACAAGTACGAGGGATCTCTGCTCACTTTGGCTGAAGAGAAATATGTCCCTTTGCAAAATCAAACACTGACAAATAAGGGAGCACGACACTGTATGATTTTTAGAGCTGATATAGGGCAATTTCTTCAGCAGAGTGATGTAAGCTTAGTTATGATTGCATCATCCATGACTTCTAAAAAGCAAGTATTGTCCAAAGCCAGTCATATATTTATTCATAGATCCAGTCAAAGATGTTTTTTAGTCATTTCTGGTTTAAATTAAGATCCCTTCCCTTTATAACTCACTTATCCTCCGCCATTCCCAAGTCAAGGGTCGTATATACTGACCCAGTATAATATCTTTAAAACTAGAGCCAATCAACAATTTTAAGCATCATTTTCGTTTTCAATGACTCAGAATTAGTAAAGTTTGACGATATTTATTGCGGAAGCATTTTGGCTGTAGACCAGTGTTATATGAGCCAGATATATTGAAGTTGAAACCTGTATATACATACCGGTACAATTAAATTCCGCGTTGGTGATTTTGTTATGAATAGTCACAACAATTGGAACAGTCATAACTTTTACTGTACAAACACTATACCTGAAGCTGGGGTGGGGATGGGGTGGGGTCCAGTCGGTATAAATTGACCTCTTTTATAAACCAAATATGGTCATTTTATGGAGGAACTGAAATGGACTTGAGCAGGTACAAAGATGGAGTGGTTTTCCTAAAGTGGGCCCAATATGACAGAGGGTCCTTTACTCGTCTCCAAAACCTGATTTACAACTTCTGGTAAACAAATAACTTCAATCAGAACTCTTTGCCAGAAAGATTTATTTAGACTTATAACAACCGGATCAGTTATCAGACAGTGTGATAATCTTAACAGCAACATGGGTCACAAACACTTGTCTTTTCTTCCTTTTTTGTTGTCTATTCTGCACTCTAGTTAGTCTTTCATTTGTCTTTTGATTTTGTTTTATTAACTTTTAAATTTGAACCTGGCAGATGATACAATTTTACAGTTATGCATATTTTCTCTTGACCTAAATCCCCGTCTTCACTACACAATGATACTAGATTTGGCTTGGATTGGTGTCGTGTTAAACGGTACTGCGACACACGAAGGCTATATCGTAAAGTTCACTGTCCAAGTACCACCACGCTAGCTGATCCAATGGTGGGAATCGCACATGCACCCTTCTGGTCAAGAACCCAATACCTTGACCACTGGGCTACCGCTGCTTCTCCGACTTTGCTTGAAATGCCTAGTATAATGATCCCCTACGAAGAACAAAGAAAAGAAAGATATAAAACATTTTACATTAACATCGACACGCCGACCAAAATACCTAAAACTCACACCAAAATGGATACAGTTAAAACTTTCTCTGTTTGGCACATTCATACTGGCACACACATATAGAGTGTCGAATAGCCTGAATGTATTTACCTGTCAGCTTGATCTTTCCGTTGAATATTCGCGAAGGCCTAGTGCACTATCAAAATAGTTACTGGTTTGCATTCATCTTGCTTGCTTTTCTGGAGGAATTCTCTTGCGCACATCCAGCATGTGCAATTCATGCACAGCACTCTACCGTCTTATCAAGTGGGCAGGGCCTAATCTGTTTTATAATAATAGTTTAAACAGACACACTTTTTATGTTGACCTATGACAACTGTAAAGTCGCATGTACTCATCATGGCATATTGATCGGATATACTATTAATCATAAAGTACACGATGTACAGAGTGACTAACCCAACATAGCGATTGAAAAGTTTAGCCAGTAAAGTTTGGTAATTTAGTTCCATTTGGTGTGTATTTTGCTGTCTTTTTGTTTGTTTGTTTTTTTTGTTTTACCGTATTACGATTGTATAAAGTGCATATCAGTGTTAATTTTGGTATGTGCAGTTGCTTCCGATTATATTCAAAATAGTAATTATATCAACAAACAAGACGATATTATTTTGCGAACAGTACGTTCTTTTAATAATATGCAAGTAACATGACAAAGTTAGTTCGTGATTTTCTGTTGGAACATGTTAATAGACATGCATTGTTTTTTTATTACATTAAATTGGCGGCTAGGTCTTGTAGGAATAATCTGCTGCTCACCCAGGATTCTTCACTTGATGCCAGCACGACAGACACAGCTAGAAAACTTCCTACTTTTCTATTCTTTATTTTTGGAAGTTCCTAGGAAATAACGGTTACTTAGATGAAAAGTGCACATATTACACGGGCGAATAAAGTTAAATATAACTCAGTTGAAACGCAATCGCAGACTAATAATGGTCACTTATCAAGAATTATATGAAAGAATTCAGACGTTGCCATTTACTGTTTCCCAAAAAGATCATTTGTGTAACATTATCCCTGAAGTTAAATAATTTTAAGTTTACAGAAACCATATATGATCAGTTATCAATGTCGTTATGCATATCACGAAAACACGAGATGGCTACCATATCATAAATAGTCTCCACATCTCGATTTTTCATAGCTCCTACCATGTACACACAATATGAAACGTATCAGACATTGAAATGAATTTTAAAAACAAGCTAATTACTTGCAATAAGTGAAATATCACAGGTTATGTAACTGTTACCTGCATAAATTTCAGGAAGAAAATATCAAGTTGAACAACTGAGTAATTTTGTTAAAGTAGGCCTAGTATGACATATTACTCTTGGCCGCCTTATTTCTAAGTTTATCGAAAATTAGACTTACAACATTGGTTTATTGCTACTCATCCAGAAAAATAAACAATTTTAGTCTCAACTCTTTACAGGAAAGATTTATTACAACTTCAACTGCTTCAAATTACAAAGCGTGTAGCACGTAGCCTTTCTTAGTTTGAACAGCTATATGGCCGTACAAGCTCTTGCCACTCTTCTTCATACTTTTGCTTTAAAAAAAAGTATAAAACAAAAAGAGCCCACAAAAGCACAAGGAACATTGACCATATATGTTCATGCACGTTCCATATAGATAATCTGTTATCTTAGATGTCTATTCCTCAGTCTATCCTTCGTTAGTCACCCCTCCCCCAATCGAAGATTATCTGTTTCTTTCTTGACCTGAATCCATATATTATTGACACCATATAGCCACTATTGTGCTGAGGTGCCGTTAAGCACTACTACACACATATTATCTATATTAAATGAGTTTCCATGGAACAGTCACTAATGGCAAACCATAATTAGAAGAAACATAAGATCTCTATTCATTTTTATAAACCATGGCAGTCTGGCTATTATCTAAAGGTCACACTAAAACATGCTTCTCTGTTCATTCTTACAAACCCCGGCAGTCTGGGCTGAGGGCCTAAAGGTCACGCTAAAACATGCTTCTATATCCAGTCTTACAAACCCGGGGAGTCTGTCCTGAGGGCCTAGATATCACACTGAATAACATGACTTAATATACTGCTGCTGCTGAACTATTCAAGCAGTCGCCGAAAGTGAGGTCAAATGATAGAAAAAGATTTTCAAAGCAAATTTGAAAATACTTCTTCAGTGTGACCCACTAAGAATCTACAACTACAGTTCAAGCAAAATGACACAGTAGTTTTCCATTCTTACTCTCACTTAATCAGTGGCGGTTTTCCGTGAAAATTTACGACGGTATAATGATCTGACTGTTATTTATTACTTACGTAAGAGTTAAATGGCTCTGTTTTTCCCCCATTCTCGTCTTTAGTATACAAATTAATTTAACAAGGTAATTTCACAACATTGTTCGTTTTGAATCTTTATGGAGCAGCCACAACTACCCAAATGCCTAATCGCAAAAGATCCATGTATGTATGTGTAATCAACATTATATAAAAAAATTTCCTACGTAGATAACAGAATCTCTGCTTTGCCTAATTGCAGGTTATATTTGCATGTAATGACAGCCATCATTGAATTAAATATGTCAACGTGTACGTCTTAAAACTCAGATCAGTATTATTTTATCTATTAGGAATTTAACGTATTCATTTTGAATCGTCTTAAGAAGATTTTATGACAGTATATATTTTAGGAAAACAATGATATGTATTGTATATACCATAGTTGTATATCAATAAGGCGCTATGGCTGTGAACTTACCTTTACATTTTCATCAACACGGCTGCACATTTCTTACATACCAGTTTGTCTTTATCACATGTCTTTAAAGGTGGATCAAAATAATGTTGTTGTTTTGTTGTTTTTTGGGGTGGGTGGGGTGGGTTATTTTAGGGGTGGGTGGGTGGGTTAACAAGTTTCCATAAAGTTACCATTTTGAAATCTCGAAGATATGAAAATATGGCACAGATTTGAGCGTTCGATAGTTACTAATAATTCGCACACTGAAACACACAGCCATGCATACATAGGAATATTGATCATTTATGGATCTGGTTTGCTCTGAACTTTGTACACGTGCGAGTGACATCTAAAATGCAGAACTGTATAATATTTAGCTAACCTGGTCTGTGTGTGAATAACGGTTTTGTTTAATCAATGAAATATGCGCGGCAGATTGGATTATATGTGGTCCACAAACATGTGTGTATTTTGCCTTGTATATAACATAGACATAAAACCATCACAATATATTTCTGTACATATAGTAGCAGGCAATTGCTGACATACATATAGTTAGACATACATACAGTCAGACATACAGACATTCAGACAGACATACAGAGACAGACAAACACTCCAACATATACTATCTGTATTCATGCTCACCTGCTTTCTTGCTTGCATCTATTCACATGTTCAGCACTCAATTTGTACACTATGTTATTTTTTTAGCAGCAAGTATAGCAACTAATAATATTACAGTGGAGCCTGCTGATAACATGTTTGGATATAACCATTTTTGGACATGGTTATGTACTAATTTAGGTTATCTGACTGTGATCAACGTAACTTTTTTTTGTTCTGTTTTGAACAAAGTTTTATTTCAAAATCCCATTCTCTCGCTTAGTGACATAGTCGACTGTTATGTAAGCCAGATGAGCAATATGAGGCCACACATGGACCTCTTTTTAAAATTATATCAATGACGTGGGAAACAAAATATATTATGTAAAATACCATACAAGTGTCTCCGTACCTTATGTATCAGTTAACGATAAATCACTGCACAATAAATGATTGTATATTATAGCATTACATTGAGCAGCATATAGCAAACTTGTACAATGTTTTGCTGTGCGATACCATTTGAGTTACTTAGCATACAATTTCTTTATGGAAATTGAAAAAAAGAGTCTGAAGGCAAAAGAGAAGTCTATTTTTAAGTTAAACTGTTAAAGGTCAAGGTCACAAAATTGTAGGCTAATATATAGCGTATCCTTCACGATACACTTGTTCTGGAATAGAGACGACGTTCAGCATTGGTTTAACAAATGCAAAGAAAGAAAAAATTAAAGTGAAAAGGGTAAAATTTAAGCAACCGACCTAATTAGGCAGGATTATTTTCTTGCACTTTTTTAGGGCATTGCTATAAGTTGTCTGAACAATGTTCCTTACCTGTGAGAAATGAGCCTACAGTGCAAAGATTGTTGATTTCTCATACCTTATACTGCGACTAATTAAAAGTATTTTTCAAAATTATCTTTCATGAATCTACGTTTCAAATGCAAGGTCCCAAAAAATAATAAACTTGTTTCTGGTTTCATGCTGAAACAAGAGTCCCTCAGAGAGATTGACGTTCTACTAGTCGAAAGCATTTCTAGGAATCAAGAGAGACCTTTTCTTCTTTTTAACTGCTGAGTGTGCACATCATCTGGCATCCACATATAATTATCACCGTTTTCATTTAGCACCAACCAGACATCATAAGAAGTCTTGCGGTGAAAAATCCGTCTCAGTGTGACCACCAATTCTTCCGGAGTGGCAATAACAAGATTTTCAAAATGGTCAGCATGGCAGCCATATTGGATGTCAGATAGGCACCATTTTCATTTAGGACCAACTAGGCATCATAAGACGTTTTTAATGAAACCCCCATGTCAATACAGGCATCTGTTCAGGAGGAGTAGCAATAACAAGATTTGTATGATGGCCGGCATTAATTTCCTGACTCCGGATATTTTGTTTCCTTTTACTTCAAGATAACCTATTTTTCAACTAATATACTGGCTATAATAGGTTCTTTTTTCTATAAATCACAGCAAGAATATTTTTTGAAAAGTTATTTGAGAGAGTTGAAAATTTTTTAAACTAAAAATCCCATCCTCCCCTAAAATGAATAAAATAATCGGTCCCTTAGATGTCAGATCGGTACCCCATTTAATTTCGGCCAAAAACAGGATTAGTCGGGAAACCGAAAAAAGTTTCTTTTCTTTTACACCTAATGAAATGCATTTTCAGAATTCACGATCTGGGAACCATGCAATTTGTTTTTTTTTTATAATGCAAAGTGAGAACATTGTAACCGCACAGTTCCAACATGAGTGTTTTTTTTTTTTTTTTAATTATCACAGACATCTTTCTTGAAAAGTTATTTGCATGAACTACATGATATCTCCCTATTGATCTATCCTAAAAGTAAAAAGTGATATCATTCAAATAATTTGGTTTTGTTCAGGCTGTATGAAGGTGTGCAATTTATCTACCTATCTATAACGGAATTCTTGTACTGCATTTACTTCTTTCTTTAAAGCTTACTCACGTGTATTAGGACCATCATACGAAGTATATGAAGTTAAGGCTTATGGTTATAAGTTGAATATTGATCGAAGATTCAAGTCCACAGATTTGACTCGTCCTTTTCTTCTTGCGGAGGAATCTGTCATATCTCAATTTGACTATGTTACCCTGCTACTTTGGGCGCCTTTGACAAAGTACTAATGGTAGGAAAAAGTATGTATATACTAGTACTTGGAATTTGTTACTTTAAACTTTATTTTGATTCATTCCATATTTTATCTGGCACATATTAACCTATTTAATGAGAAAATATGATACGGTCACATCCTTTCAATTCTACTTGTGTATGACTTTGTAATTAAAAATACACGAAAGTAAAATATGTATACCTATTACATTATTTTTAATAGAGGAACATAATTTAAAATATGGCCTCAAAGCACCGTTCTACGATACACTTTGAATTGAAGTAAAGCGGTGACACATTGAAAAAAGCCGATATACAAGAAGAGAGACAGACATATATACTGACATAAGACTGACATATATACTGTCTCTGCTACAAAGTTGAGAAAATGTGCTTACTATTATGTGTGCAGGTAGCATGCCCCAAAAACTCATCTTTACATAAACATATATATTGGGTCGATCTGAGAGCGTCTGATGTAGTAAGGGAAAAGTTTCGTAAGGTAGACTGTGTTCTAGAATTTATTATTGCAGAAATGCATGAATTGGGTGAAGCCAGGATCGGTAAAGATTCCTTTGAAAAGTCCCATATCATGTGATTTTCCAACAAAGATGCTTGCCGGCCTAAGTTTGACATCAGAAATGTTCATCTTAGCATATATAAATATGCGTTAGTTATCGATAGAATAATTAAAAATAATTTTAATCTCATGTTAATGTAGGTGCGGGATCAAATTATCAATAATTATCCATCAGTCATCTGGGATTTTACACCAATGTGTCGATTTTCAGAGAAGATAACATAAGTACAACATGTACGTTATGTGACATATGGAAGACAACTCTAATAGGGTTATTTGTATAGAGATAGGCATGAAATAACAAACAAAGACAGCATAGGTTAACATTCATTTAATGTAAAAATAAAATGTCATAGACAATTAATACAATCCATAGAAAATAATCAAAATGCAAGTTAAAAGCTTCATTATTTACATAATTTAAATGCTCTTTCCACGGAGTCAAGTCTAGCTTTGGAATCTCAGGACATGAAAGCATTGGATTACTGAAAACAGAAAAAAATTATTTTTCTTACTGAAAATGTACACAATTGCTACATAGCGAACTACAATTATGATTGCATTTGAAATTACAATTAAGATTGCATTTGGAATACATTAAACTTAAGACACCAAATTACAATTATGTTTGCATTTGGAATACATCAAACTTAAGACACCAAATTAATACAATTGTCAAGACTGAGGCTGAAAATTTACTAAAAACTTCGAGATGAAATATCTTCAAATCTGTCTGAGATAATCCGGCTTTATCTACTTTGATATTGCAAAATATGATTGCAAAATCTAAAAACTACGGTTTGGACAAAACTGAATTCTAACAACTGAGTTATGAGTAATTATTAGAGTCTTTAACTTGGAAGGTTTTCTAAATTCCAGGTCAAGAATCGGTCCATGAAGTAAACTATACTGATATTTAAGACAGCATTTGATATCTTTAATCCCACATTTGTTACCCTTGTATAATCTTAGCTCAGTTTTATTTCAATCTTTTTTTAACTTGCGTGTGAATCGAATCCATAATCCAAGGTTGGCACATTTGGTTCCGCTCTACAGTTAGTAAGTACTTCTGAAACCGGAACTGGTATAAGATGAAGCTGAATGCATTTGCAACAAAAACAGTGGAGAGAATATTGACATACCTCTATGCTACTTTCATTTACTGTGACTGAAATTTCTTGATATATTGTATTTGGGAAGCAACGCACTGCCTAAAGCAGACAGCTAATCAAAATCCAAAGGTCACTAACTTTAGCAGTTATTAAAAGTGGGAAAATGAATATTGCCAGTGTAGACAATGTATCTGCTTTTTTTTTCTTCTTAAAAATATACCTCTGAAGTCCATGTAATGAAAATGGACAAGCGGAACATTTAGCATGAGAGAGAGAGAGAGAGAGAGAGAGAGAGAGAGACTTGCCTGCAAGATTGCACACGAAACGAGTCCTTTGGAACACTTTGCAGATACTGTACATTTTCACACAGCACACTTGATAGACTGGCTTTTCTTATAGATTTAAGTTGGTCTGCAACAACATAATTGATAGGGGTTAAACGATTAATCGATATATCGATGTATCGATACTTTTTCTATATCGATACCCATATCGATACAAGAGGGGAAGAATCGATACAAAATGAAACTTACTCGATGCAAGTTACTTTAATCTTCAGCAGTCGTGAATAATTATTAGTCATTTGCCTTTTCATTCTTTAAATTGTGAATTCATATGAGACAGCCGTAGCAAGTACATGCACTTATTTCTGTCAGTAAAAAATAAAAACAATTGACAACACCCACTCGCCTTCTACAAATTAACACAAGGTGACTAACTCACTTGGTTCGAAATCTGCCCCCATCTCCCGCCCCAATTCCATGCTAATTAGTTTATCTCGTCTGCATCTTCAGCCACTGATAACATATATCAACGGAAAGAAGACATTGCAGATTTCTTCCCTATGTATGATTTAAGTACTTTACTGATCATTTAATAACCACTTTTACACGAAATTTATCTGCTGTTGCATCGCATCTTGTCTACTTGGATGGAACTGAAGGCTACACATCCGGTGTGTTACGCAGTGTTACATGCAATTCTGAATATGCATACCTATATCGAGCTGTTATAATCTCTCTCTCTCTCTCTCTCTCTCTCTCTCTCTCTCTCTCTATATATATATATATATATATACATGATCAGTTTTGCATGGCACTGTTTCAAGTACAGTCAGAAATAGAGATGAAATGCAAACACCTTGAGAAATACTACTCACCTCGACCAAAGACGGGTCACATAAAGATACTTTTTATGCTAAAATACTATTTATTAAATTTTAGCTTAAATGCTCTAACTCTGTTACCTGTGAAGTCATAAAGTCATCGTTAAACGTATTACTTAGCACTGTGAAAACAATGGTGCACAGTGAAGCAGTTTTCAGTAATGACATTTTTTGCAAATACCCCAATTTCGTTGACATTGATTCTTATACAGTCATGAAACTTAATGGGTGCGTTTATCTTGACAAGACCTTTTCAACCCTAGAAAAAGCATGTCACAATAACCTAAATTTCAAATTGTAGTGATTACGTAGCTCTTGTCTAAACATTATTCTGACACTTTTTTGATACAATTAGGACACTGATAAGATCATACAGGTTTTTTGACTAATATTCACATCGATTTGATGTAGAACACAGTAAACTACTTTTCTTTTCATAGAGATTATATCAGGGTTTTATCTTTGAGTTATTTCAGTTCCTGCACGAACTATCACATGATGTTCATTCTGTGATATCAAATATAGTTTGTTTTACTATTAATCGGAACAAACTTTATGGTCTTTTTCAAATTAGTAGCAAATTATGTATCAACTAGCCCTTCAGGTCATATTTATTTTTCAATGGAGGCAACTCAAATTTAGGTAAATGGTTAGACTTAATACTAGTTTTCACATTGGAGATTGTACCAGTGATGACAATACTTGAAGCAATAGTACACAACGCTTTGTAAAGGCAATCACAATAATTACTCCAAAATGTGTCAAATTTTAATATGAATTTTCTAGTGACATATAAAGACAAGACAATTTACACACTATTATAAAGATTATTTAGAGCAGTATGTTTACAATAGTAAAAAAGACTCTAAATAGCAATAGTAAAAAGGACCCTAAATAGCAATAGTGAAAAGGACCCTAAATAGCAATAGTGAAAAGGACTCTAAATAGTAAAAAGACCTTAAATAGCAATAGTAAAAAGGACCCTAAATAGCAATAGTAAAAAGGACCCTAAATAGCAATAGTTAAAAGGACCCTAAATAGCAATAGTACAAAGGATCCTAAATAGCAATAGTAAAAAATACCCTAAATAACAATAGTAAAAAGGACCCTAAATAGCAATAGTAAAAAGGACCCTAAATATCAATAGTAAAAAGGACCCTAAATAGCAATATCTCTTTTTTACATCTGATCTTATGTCACTTAGTATTACTCAAACCCTCCAAGCCATCACTATCTTCAATACTTTGATTGGATCATGCAGCTGTGGTGCAAGTAAGACACAGGATTCTGCAAAATTCTTGTTTCACCTTGGCTCACGTGAAATATGCATTTTTCTTTCTTTTTATTTATTAAAAAAATACCTTTGATATAAACGTAATAACTTGAAAGCACCTTCAACCTTTATACTCTGACATACACAACATTATTCTGTTTAAAAATATGTTTTAAGCTTCTTGACCCAATTCATACTTTAATCATTAACGTCATCACAGGTATGAAACAATCAGCAGTCTACAATTCTTCATTTGAAGAGGTTATTAACCTGGCATTTATAGCTATAGCACATTCAGCTTTGCTGAAGATACACACATGATAAATACTTCTTTTCGAAACGAGTGGGACTTGTTCTTGCTCATAGCACCATACAAACAAGCCCTGATCAGAAGTCATTCGCTCATTTATCGAGATGAATTACCTGGTATGTTTATATCAAAGAAGCACTTTTGATTATAGTAATATGCAATTGTTAAACAAGTCTGCTTTTACCTAGAACCCATATGTGTCCTAGAAAGTGCGAAGTTTATTCCCCTTTTTTCTGAGCAAAGTATTCAAATAATTTAGCAGTTAGTCTATTTAAAATAATCTAGTAATTAGTCTATTTAAAGTCGGATATTTTTTTACAGGACAGAGTGAACCGAATATTTTTACAAACCAGTGGCGAAGACTCTAATATGTGTTTTAAAATTAAGTAAAACGAATAACTGATAGTAACCTGGCGTGAAACCCTCTGGTGGCTTTCGTTCGTGCCAATAACGGTCAGAGAATTTCAAATTATGAAATTCTTTACCCACAATGCAATTCAGGGTTGGTCCGAATGTAAGACCACTAGTCCCTGGGGTCTCGGACAGCGCGCCGGTGTAGAAGTCAATGTCCTCTGGGTGGCTGTAGGAAGAACGAAAGTAGAAGAAATACTTTTTTAACAATGGATAAGTATACCTTTCACAGTATTGATGGTGGGGTGTGATGGCGGGTTCAGTTGTCTAATATAAATGAAGTTTTATATCTCGATGATTTATCTTTTCGAATTGCTGCCATTAAATGTCCAGAGATCATAATCTCCATAAAAGCTCATTGCCCACCTGTTAAAATGTCAGTTAATGAGTTGGAGGAATAAAAGGAATGAATGACATCGACATTGAAAATGTTGGGATACGTATAACAGGACAAAGAAACAAGGATACAAATAAAAAGGCATGATGTTGAAAGTATATAGAAAAGTTAAATATGAGGCAAAAGATGAAAGCCATGGATGGCAAAGGAGATGTTTATATTTGATTCGTTATAGGTTACGAAGAGCTATGAATGCTATAAGTAAACATAATTATGAGAAAACACCAGATATACTCAATGTGTTTGCTAGGGTCTGTTTTATGTGGTACAATCAGTATCTTTACTAGACGCACATGTTCAAGTAGAGAAAATGGATCCATACTTATAGATCTTGCCATACGAAATATTGCACACGTATATTTACTGATCCGTGTTTCTTTTATTTCTGACCAATGAAATCTATACTTTTTTCCAATTCCTTACTCATAGGTGTTTTTCAATAGTTCCCTAACTTCCGGTGTATGGTCTACCAGGCTGTCCCAGGATTCAGTGAGAGGCGACATACCGCAGAACCTCCGGTACTCCCCATAAGGCGACAGACCATGATCTCTTCCCCTGTTGATATTCACTGCGGCTAGATCCAGGCTTTCTCCATCTTTTGTCATAAACAGTTTATCTCTCACGCCAGCCTCGATAATCCTAAATTATTTGTTTAAAAAAGACATCATTGTTAACTGAGACTTTATATTGTCTAGTGAAAAGGACGGATGAGAACTTCATTATGAATGCCAACTCAGGCTTAGTTATATCTTAACTCATCCATAATATGCAATTGCAGATAACTTTGCGGTATTTGCAAGTAGGTTGGATACCTGGCGCTAGCATTAAAGCCTTCCTACAACTGGTTGGAAATGTTTTTGTTTTTGTGCATTCATTGATTGTTGGATATAAACTATGATAAAGACAGACCTTTTCAATGACATGTACCACCAATGGAAATGAAGCAGCATATAAAAATAAATCTAGTTCATTTTCTATCAGAAATGTTAACAACGTATATCTCCTTGTTAAGACGTATTAAATAATAGCAAACGCGTGCAATAGCAGATCCTGCAGAATTCAATATAAGAAAAATGTTCTGATATCATGAACTGACACCTCGGTAGTGGTAAATAAAGGTAGGATCACAGAGACATTGGTATATAAGCATTTGTTACAGAATGAGTGACATGTCATGAACTGACACCTCGGTAGTGGCAAATAAAGGTAGGATCACATAGACATTGATATAAAAGCGTTTATTACAGAATGAGTGACATGCCATGAAGTGACACCTCGGTAGTGGCAAATAAAGGTAGGATCACATAGACATTGATATATTAGCATTTGTTACAGAATGAGTGACATGTCATGAAGTGACACCTCGGTAGTGGTAAATAAAGGTAGGATCAGATAGATATTGATATATAAGCATTTGTTACAGAATGAGTGACATGTCATGAAGTGACACCTCGGTAGTGGTAAAAAAAGGTAGGATCGGATAGAGTTTGAGAGATAGGCATTTGTCAAAAGAATTACTGCATTACTTCTACAAGTAAAATTCATTGACTGGAACAAAAAGAAGCGTGCTAGAGAGTAGGAGAATATAGAGACATCGTCAGTGGACTTTTAGCTACAATTTTCAGAATTAATCTAAAGAATGTCTTTCCTTGAAATGACACCAAAATACAATTTTATTCAGTTTTGTCCACAATTCCAAAGCAGCAAAAGTCATGTGAGTTTACTCTATATTTGAACAGAGAGACAAATAGGCAGTTAGATGGACATAATTTTCCTTGCTTTACCTATCCGATCTTGGACACCCTGTGTTTACCATCCATCGGAGCATTGCGTGAGCCCCTGTGAGATTCCTCAAGAAAATTAAGTGTGGATTCGTGTACGTTTCCTCTATGTTAAACTTCTGTAGCACACCGTCTTGTCCAATAAGAGACTGCTGGTTTGGTATCCAGGAATGTCCATTTCTATTTAATAATAATAATAATAATAATAATAATAATAATAATAATAATAATTAATAATAATAATAATAATAATAATAATAATAACAACAACCATCATCATCATCATCATCATCGTAATAAAATCGTTTTGATTTTCATCACTATTTGGAGGCAATGCGAATTACGTTTTGTTGGTACCACAATTTTAATATGCAAATTTCTCGATCGTAATGACCCATGTCATAAAAAAGAAAGAAAGACTGTATTATTCTTGATTCGAGTCCATTGTAAGTAATATATACCTTGAAAAGAAACTGAAACCTACTGAGGGCATGTAAATTTGCATAGCACATATTAATTTTTTTATAGAATCCGGAATAATATGGTATAAAAGGTATACTCAACATTATATAGTCTACATTGAAGAGGCTAAAGGAAATATAAACTAAATTTTGGAAAACTTGAGAGATGGCAAAGAAAGAGAGAACAAAAGAAACGACCGGGGAAGGGAGGGTGAGAAAAGTTCCTTACCTAAATGAATACAAGCCATCATTGGATATGGCAGGATCGCTCGATTTGTTGTATTCCGAGTCTTCCATATATCCTGTTTCTAAGCTTCTGAGTTTGTATTTTGTTAGAGTTTCTTCTGGAAGAAAGGTGGGCAGAAATTCATCGTAGTTTATTCTTTGGATTTCTGCGACAACAATTTTCCTTGTTTCTTGGAATACAGTTTCGTTGTCATTTGTGCCCCATAATTCAATAAGTTTTGCAGCTATACGGTTGTGTTCCCATACAAAGAGAGTGTGTAGAGACGCCAAGGAGGGTACAACGTTGACTCTGCTGTCACCTATAATAATAATAATAATAATAATAATAATAATAATAACAATAGCAATGATGATTATTATTATTATTATTATTATTATTATTATTACGACGATGATAAGAGAATGAAGAAGATGATGTTGATGATATTGATGATTATATCCAGTAACAATGGTAGTGGTAGTGGCAACATTGAAGTTGTTGTTTTGTAGCAGAAACAACAGCATCAGTTGTAAGAGAAGTAGTAAGAGGATAAGGAGAATGGTAACAGTAATAAAAATAATTGTATAGTGCATGTCGTTGTACATGTCGTTGTACATGTCGTTGAAACAGAGATTCTAACAAGAAAACTGTGACAAACGAAGACAGAAATGTAAACTGACATGTAGACATTGTAAAATAGCACTGATTGCTCAGATAAATGCTGCGAAGTGCACTCAAAATTACTCTCTTTGCAAACCATGACAACTGTCATTCACATATCTGTGTGGTAAATCACTCATCCTTTCCAACTCAGTTACACCCTTTTCGTTTTTGCTTTCAAAACAAATAAACAAAAAAAAAGATGATGTTTAACTTACCAGCGTCTAAACAGAATTCTCCTTTGTAATATATTGTACAAGTTGCGTTGATATTTTCGGGGAGGTTAGGTCCAGGACTAACTTTCATAAAAGCTGCAAAACAAAGTCCGAATAATTGTACATTTTATTTAATTTCTACGATATTAACTTTCCAGCTAGGTCCCCATCTGGGTAGGTGCCTGCTAAATCATATATTTATATTTGACAACGGTGGCATTATACGCCCCTCAAACATTAAAAAAGGACAATACAAATCGATCAGGTCGTGTTGTTAAAATATGGGTTGATCCTGTTGTTGCAATTTGTCTCTTTTAATAATAATAATAATAATAATAATAATAATAATAATATTTATTTAAGGAGGATAAAACATCTGGTCGTGACCCTTAACATATATATATATATATATATATATATATATATATATATATATATATATATATATATATATATATATATATATATATATATATATATATATATATATATATATATATATATATATATATATATATGTGTGTGTGTGTGTGTGTGTGTGTGTGTGTTATAAGTACCCTATGCATATAAATATAAATACACATCTCTCTCTCTCTCTCTCTCTCTCTCTCTCTCTCTCTATCAGGCAAGGCGATGGGTGCCGTAACCCGCGGATCCGGGTTCGAATCTCCGTAGAGTACGAATGAAAAATTCTCTAATCTGTATGATAATAACCTTTATTCGGATTTAAAAATTATGTTAATGTTCTATGTGGACTTACCGCCATTCCTTAACCCAGCATATTCTCTATTCGTTGATCCATAAATCAATGAGCCGTCCATATAGGAGGTAAGTTTGTTTATCTGTTGACGGGGTTCTGAAAACATAGACTTGGGAAATTAATGAAACAAACATTTCTCATTGTTATATTTATTCTTGTTTCTTTCTTGAATAAAGCCGTTAATTTCGTGTAGATGCTTTGTGTAAAATCCGTCTCTTTTACAGGACTCGGAATCTAGTGCATGTAAGGCAGCAGTTGGATATCTTCAGGTTTTTCTGGTAATTTGTTTTTATGAAAAAGATTGAATTCTTGAATAAGAATAATTGGCAAAAGTTCAGTAAGCATGTATTCACTTAATCCGTCAATTGTATCTTGTACTGAATGAGCATGTTTTTGTTACGTTATTTGTACATATTTCCAATATGTCGTTTACTTATTCCATCTACACAACACTGTAACTCTGTCACTGAAATTCATACAGTATGATTAAGTTTCTGCATGCAGGGAATATTTGTTTAAATTAACACAGAAGTAAAAGGTTTATCCAAATTTAAATTTGTTGAATGTCTATCTGTCTTTTCATATATATATATATATCCTTTCCGTCATCACTTTCTTTCTTCCCTTCCGTTTCCTTACTTTTTTCCTTCTTCCCTCTTCTTCTAATTATTCCCTTCATCTTTTCTCTTTTTTTCCTGTCTATCTATCTTAATAGCCAACAATCATCAGAGAAATCTTATGAACGGCTTAGGTCATCCTTGATAATTTAAGGTGATTTGTTTGGAATGAATCAGTTGATTATCCAGATTTATGCAGTTAGCAAGTTTTGATTACGGTCCCACTGTGGCTTGTTTCCTGGCAGGGGCAGATTGTAAAGGGTCTAAGACGGGATAGAGACAAAATTAGGGAGGGAGGAGGGAACAGAATCAATCAAAATTATGCTTTGAAGAAGGAAACTTGAACCTAATTGTGTGCCTGCAGCCCCACCCCCATTAGCCCCCCCCCCCCGTAAATCCGCCACTCTGTTCATTTTGTTTAACGTCCATGCTGAAAATGAGAGACGAAATTTCTCGCTCAAGAGCTAAGTTTACCCAAAGTTTTGCAGTCTTCCGACACGACTGCGGCAGAGCGTATGAAATTTAGGCAAGTTCCATTTGTGAAGAAATCGTCACCGGGCGGTATTTCGATCGGAAGACACAAATCACTGCAGAGAAAAAGGATAATAATATTAATTGTGCCCCACAATTCCTTTAATTATCTCGGATTTCATTATAGTTCAAGAGTTATGCAGACACTCAAACCGTGACTATCCCGCCTCAGCATAGAAATGACTGGGACAAAAAGTATAGAAAACATCTTTTTATAAACATTTTCTGGAACACTTGCATTATAATGAAATTATCATATTTTCGAATTAATCTTTACAAAAGGTCTCAAATCTCAGGGAAAATGTTTTAGAAAATAAGTACTTTTTTATATCCTGAACATAAATGGGAATTAGCAGGTTTGAGGTAGTTGTCTAAATAGACGTAATTGCTTTGAGGTAGTTGTCTAAATAGACGTAATTGCTTTGAGGTAGTTGTCTAAATAGACGTAATTATATTATGCATTAGGAAAAGAACTGTGTATTCTAAGTGGATGTGACTAGTGAAGAATATTTTGAAATAAAAATCCCTGAAAATAAATCAAATGATGCAGAAGTGTATCAACATTGGACACACACACACACACACACACACACACACACACACACACACACAATTGTAGCAAACCATTTATGCACAGGTGCTTTAATGTTTTCATACATTCTGTAAAAGAACAATGTATACATAATTTTTCTATATTTTTGTTTGTTTAATCTGCGCTAGGACGAACCTGTTTTATGTTATGAAGATTATGAAGTTGCACAACGTTAATAATTGCAAGTGTGCTTAAAACAAATACAAATGGAAGCGCTCACGTAGATCTAAGCTTTTTCTTTAGTGAACCTAACACACTATGTATACATTTTTTTACTACTGTTGTCTTCCTGTCTTTCTGCTTTGTTTGTTTCATTAAAATGGTCAACAGGTCGACACAGAGCTTTTGCATTTTTACGTTTGTAAGAAAATGATAAAACACAGTAAGAAGATACAATATTGTTGTACATTATAAATTAATGTAAAAATATTTTACATCGAAAGGGACTATTTTCCGTGAATTATAATTTTAAGATTACCAACGCGGATTAGAAAGATTGAAACAAATACACTCCTCTTCTCTGTCCAATCAAATTGTTTGCGTCTTGCGTTTCCGTCATAAAGAAATTCGCCAATAACGTCAGTACTTCATCTTACCGTCTGCAAAAGTTTGACGCGATTTACTCAATAGTTTTTTTTTTGTGTATCTGTGATACAGCCTTTTCAAAATGCTGTAATGTTTGAAAATCGCCTTTCTGCATTATACCTGTGTTTGAAAATCGTCCTTCTGCATTATACATGTGTTTGAAGATTGTCTTTCTGCATGATACCCGTGTTTATTCATTTATAGGAGTATACCAATTTGTAAAAATGGACTACTATATATTTTCAAATCCTTTAGTTTGATATATTTTTTGACATAATTCGTTGTATTATATATTTCATAATGAAATATTGAAATATATCAGTGGGAGAAAAATGATATCGCCACAGTGGCGATACCACTTTTGAAACTACTTTCTTTTTTTAATTTAAAAGATATATCTGCTATTAAAATCTGAATTTCCACATTTACGACTATTTCATTTTTCTTCTTGTTCTGCTCTCTCTCTCTCTCTCTCTCTCTCTCTCTCTCTCTCTCTCTCTCTCTCTCTCTCTCAGGATGAACAGATCTTAAGATGTGTCAAAACTGTAGACCCACTAGGATACATTTATTTCATCAATAATGAGGCGCCATATAAAAAAAATGTCTAAAGCACGTACGCCTTTAACACTCTACGACAAAAGGACACATTTTATGAAAAACGCTTGTTTAAATAAAGTAATAAAATTGTTTAAGTACCGATTCTATCTCTCAACACAATCATAATCATGTTTGAAAACTATGGAGAAATCAAGCATTGATGATTGTTGACTGCAAACCGAAATTTAGAGACAATCGAAATTTGGTTTCAGCGCCTGTTACGGAACTAGACTGCAAGATTTCCAGGGCCATAAATTCACGTTTGAATGCACAAATAAACAAAATAAAGAATCAAAATCCATATAAGTAAACTCACAATCATTAAAATATTTTGTTTAAAGATGTTACGTTCTGTAATCTGTCGGATGTGACCGCTCAGTGATGTTTTTACAGTATTCCCACCCCAACAATATTCACTGTACCAATCCGCGCATGAAATGTGTTCACGACAATAAATATTTCTTCATTTTTGTTTGAAAACTGTCACTTTTTGACAAAATACACAATTTGAAGCATTATTTGTACAAGCTAAATTTGTAAAAGGTCGCTGTCCTAATGAAATTAAATTTCGGAACTTCTTTTTATCGATGTAGTAATGCAGCAGAATGGAGAAACGATGGATGCATGCGACGGTTTTTGCCTTAAAAATTATATAATGAAAAGAAAATCTGGTGTTTTTGTTTAGCAGATATAAGGAAACATTCTGTATTGTCACTCGTGGCTTCATCCACTCGTGCCAACACAATGTTTCTCACTTCATTCGTGAAAAATTTCCTTATAGCTACTAAAAAAAGGAAAAACGTAGCTATCCTTTGTTTATATATTTTATATATCGCTGTTCGATTTCAGCTTATGACTCTAAACTCCTCGTTGTGAGCAACACTATGCTCGACGTTAGTCTTCTTATAGGCAGAACCGCTAGGTCTTTTCGCAGAAAATTGGTGTCCAAACGACTATTTCGATATCTCTCGAAGTTAGGAGCTCAAAGAAATAGCAGCCGACTATTCTACGCATTAACTGTGCATATTGTTACGACTAGGGGTAATGTAACAAAAGAAAAGACTCGAACAAGCTTTCAAGATTTAAAATACAAATATTTAATTTCCTAAAATATTAAAATATTTCAACAAACAATCAAAGTGAAAGAATTAAAAAATAACTTACAGTATAGAATATCCTTAAAAGTCCTAAATTGTTCTAAAGTTCACTGATCCGGAAGTTAATCCAAATATTCTGAATGAAGTAGGTTCCGAATGAAACCTTCACTGTACTGATATATTAATAAGAATCAGTTATATCCAAGTGTTATAAATTCCAAATAGTCCTCGTGAATATGGAATATCACAAGTTCTAGAAATACTTCCGATAATTCCACGGAGCTGTATAATTATTAAGGTTTAAGAAACAGTACTAATCCAGAATGTACTGTATACTGATATATATCTATCTATCTATCTATATATATATATATATATATATATATATATATATATATATATATATATATATATATATATCACTAAAGTAGAATATCCACACACAAAAAGAACCAAATTCGTTTATGACCTCTTAATCCAGTGTAGCTATGAAGATTGCTAGAATGCTGCTATAAATCCTATTATATAGTCTCTTACTACGCAGAATCGAAATAAAACCCATACTACGTCTTTGATAAACAACTGGGTATTTCGAAATAATTTCCTTCTAAATTACAACCCTCTCTGAACCAATCAGAAACTAGGTTATGTATGACATACTTGTGACCTGACGTTATTAACAGTCAATAAAATATTGACTCTGAAATGAATCATAGAATCTAGGTCAGCCGTTCATACCCTCACGCGCTGATCACGTGACATGACTAATGCTTCAGTGAAATATTGATCCAATTTACCGTATGTGTACTCACGGCAAGACGACAGCTGTTAGACTAAGAACAGAGATCATAAACTAATAAACTATACCATTATTAAAAGAAAAATGATATATAATTCCGTAACAATATTGATAGTAACAATCTAATAACTGAACGTCCTGGAGTTAAAGATAGCATTCACAGCACGTATGTCAGTCAGTGAGTATGTATGCATGTCTGTATGTAATCACAACAAACTGATAGGCGGATATGCTTACATATTGTATTTGTCCCCTCCACAACATTCTGGTGCACTACCATTGGATTCTGTAACAAGTGCAGATAAAGCATCAGCAACAAAGTCATTAAAGCTGCTATTTAAAAATATGTAATACAGAAAATTTGTCCTTATATTCTCTTTTAAATTTTTTTTCGTATAAAATGTTACAATTAGTACAAAAATGAAGAAAGTTTATATATTGTGATGAACAGTTATGAATATTAACTCACGTTTCATACATTATTTCTCTGTCCTTTTACATACTCCATCGAAAGATTGAATTATCAGTGTTTATCCAGAGTAGTAACAAACAACTGTTGATGGACGCACTAAAGACGACTGTCTTGTTAGTTAAAACTGAAGTCTGCAATTTTCGAGGTATTAAAAGGATAGTTAGGACCACAGTAGTTTTTAAATTATTCTGTAGTCAACTTTGCTTGCTTTTAAGCAGGTATCTTGTTCCATATGTAAGTCCGCCTACCTACTGAGTCTACAGCAGGGTGAAATAGAAAAAAGTTGCACTGGATCTTTATTTCGTCTAGTACATTTTTGAAATTTATTTCTTGTTTATTGTCGATTCAATTTTTTAAAAATTCTACAAGCAGATCGAAAAAAATCGAAATCATGGCACTCTAAACGAGCAGTCGAGGTACATAACTTTAAATAAACTACTAGAGGAAAGTCAATACATCAGTAGTCTCGTTCTACCTAACCTCTCGCGTGATTTTGTGACATTTGCCCCATACGAGGATGAGGTAAAGGTCTATGCACATTATTGTAACGTTCAAAACGAGGCTTACCAAAAGTCTGGTAAAGTTACTGATTGGTTGACAGGTTAATTATCGTTCTTAATAAAAACTTTGAAAACATAAACGAGAGATTTTCATATTTTTCAGTTCATGTTTTGCACCGACCACATACAATATCTATAGTCAATATAGGTAATGTAGGCTTTCGCTTCTGCATGAAAATCTTGCAAATCGTTAGACTTGTGACACTAACTCTCTGAGTATATGCACGGGGCAGACATTGCTCGCTTTGCACCAATTGATTCAACCACCTCCAAAATACACTATAAATATGGTTGCATGTATCGCTTATGGACAAACAGTGTCAATGGATTTTACGGTATATATGGTACATGATTAACAAAGAAGAAAAAGAAATGAACGACACCTATCGGATACAATCAGTTATATACATCTTTATATCATACTCTCGTTCGACATAGATCTCTCAGACTCACGCGAGAGTCTGGTTGAATGAAACTAATACACCCTTAGAGATCCGCGCATGCGTATATCTTACACCATCACGAGATACCAGTAAAATAAGCTGCCAGAAACGCTTTGCATACTCTCAAATTTAAACTGCCTCGTTTTCATAAGGAGTAAGAGATTTGTTCAAGGCATACGTAGTACGGAAGTCTAAACTGGTCAATGACTCTGGTCAATGAAGTGATGTGGATCACAGAGTGTGAAACGGGTTTGGCCCCTCCTTCAGAAAAAATTTAGTCAGCTCCAAATCTTAGTCTAAAAAAAATACTGATCTGTCAAAAGGTTACCTTTGTCTATTTCGAGTAAGATTTCCAACTTTGGAGTAACACTTATTATTCGAATTGTTGAGTAAATTGTTATGACGAATGGGGCCATATTAACACACTACTATGGCATATTGATGTCGTAGGTATATCTTTATCAGATGTACAAAATTGCTCATATCTCCTTCAATTATGTGATACTCTTACTTATCACATGACTACTGTGTTACAGAGGTTTCTAAACCCATATCATAATTTGTCCATATTACACACATAATATTACACACAAATAACACAATGGCGCCTCGACGTAATAGCTGCAGCATTTGTTAGAGGTCATTCACCACACTGTATTGTAGTTTTATTGAATTAATATCGTGGGGTTTTTGCCAGGTGATACAAGGAATCCTGTATTCATGCTCATCTCAAATGAACTGTGTGAAACTCCTAAAATAATTTCAATCTTTTTGCTCGTCAAGGCTTGCATTTCTCTTAAAATGAGCAATCATGTAGAATCCTCCACAAAATGAATGGCTGATTTAATTTCCTTCTAGTTCGTAGAAGAGAGAGAGAGAGAGAGAGAGAGAGAGAGAGAGAGAGAGAGAGAGAGAGAGAGAGAGAGAGAGAGAGAGAGAGAGAGAGAGAAAGAAGATGTTCGGTTTGTTCAAATACAGTACTTGTGGCCACCGGTGTTAGGCCCATATCGTGGTCTATAAATTGTCCCCACTGGAATAACATTAACGATGCTGCTGAAGTTTGAGTTGTTGATTCGGACAAACTTTTGTGGATATTATTGCTGATGGTCCGGGGATTGGGGAGAGGTTTCCCATTTTTGCATCTGCTCCGAGGAAGGCTTTTTATGAATGTTGTAGGGCCTTCTGAAACTTTGGAATATTAAAAGATTGATAAACAAAATGAATGTATCAGAGGGAAAAGAAGCACGGATGGTAACAATGATAAACGCACAAACAAACTGACACATACAACAACAGATAGAACTCCAAACACACTGACACGGAGGACTACTATAACAGGGGCATTCAGAGACAGATACCGGAACAGAGTACATAACTGACAAGCCAATGAGTGATTTGAAATGACGCAAATACCGACTGTGAGAAAAAAAAGCACGAGGGCGGAGTAGTTCAGGTGGAAAGAATATGGAAAGGTCTCTCTCTCAATCTTTAATTCTCTGTTTCTCTCTTTATCTACCTCCCTATCTATCTATCCACCTACAGATGTACCTATATTGTGTACGTATACATATATTTTATGAGAGAGAGAGAGAGAGAGAGAGAGAGAGAGAGAGAGAGAGGGGGGGGGGGACGGAGACAAAGAAAAAGAGAAAGAGATAGAAAAGTAGTAAATAAACGTAACTGCTTCTGGAATATTATTCAGCAGAGCATGTACAGCCTTTTATTATCCCTATATCCATGACCAAGCCTTTTATCATCCCTATATCCATGACCAAGCCTTTTATTATCCCTATATCCCTATATCCATGACCAAGCCTTTTATCATCCCTATATCCCTATATCCATGACCAAGCCTTTTATCATCCCTATATCCATGACCAAGCCTTTTATCATCCCTATATCCCTATATCCATGACCAAGTCTTTTATCATCCCTATATCCATGACCAAGCCTTTTATTATCCCTATATCCGTGATCAAGCCTTTTATTATCCCTATATCCATGATCAAGCCTTTTATCATCCCTATATCCATGACCAAGCCTTTTATTATCCCTATATCCATGACCAAGCCTTTTATTATCCCTATATCCATGACCAAGCCTTTTATCATCTCTATATCCATGACCAAGCCTTTTATCATCCCTATATCCCTATATCCATGACCAAGTCTTTTATCATCCCTATATCCATGACCAAGCCTTTTATTATCCCTATATCCGTGATCAAGCCTTTTATTATCCCTATATCCATGATCAAGCCTTTTATCATCCCTATATCCATGACCAAGCCTTTTATTATCCCTATATCCATGACCAAACCTTTTATTATCCCTATATCCATGACCAAGCCTTTTATCATCCCTATATCCATGACCAAGCCTTTTATCATCACTATATCCATGACCAAGCCTTTTATTATCCCTATATCCATGACCAAGCCTTTTATCATCCCTATATCCATGACCAAGCCTTTTATTATCCCTATATCCATGACTAAGCCTTTTATCATCCCTATATCCATGACCAAGCCTTTTATTATCCATATATCCCTATATCCATGACCAAGCCTTTTATTATCCCTATATCCCTATATCCATGACCAAGCCTTTTATTATCCCTATATCCATGACCAAGCCTTGTATTATCCCGATATCCATGACCAAGCTGATAGAATAACAAGAATAAAACTGAGGACCCGATCAAAATATTGAATGAAAGATGTCATCAATTCAAATAAAAGGTTTGTTCTCTTTTTTCACGCTTACAATTGGATACAAAATTGAAGGTCTGTGCTAAGAATAAACAAACAGGAAATTATGTTGAATGATATCTCGCCTGCTCTGCCTGTATATTGGATAATCCAAAACTTGGCATAGCAACTTTAGCAAGAAATGCAGGTCATTACAACCACAATTTACCGTTATGAGTGTCATCATAAGTGATATATCTAAATGCACACATGAAATTACATGCAACAGTGTATAGGAAACTGAGCTACAAGCGCAAAAGGGTGTTTGGCGTTCTTTGCGAAAGCAAAGAAGATCGCTGTATATATTTAACTACAACGAGAGAGAGAGAGAGAGAGAGAGAGAGAGAGAGAGAGAGAGAGAGAGAGAGAGAGAGAGAGGGAGCGAGAGAGAGAGAGAGAGAGAGAGAGAGAGAGAGAACGTTATAGCATAAACTTACTTGGGTACCGCATTGAATGACCCCCATGATACCATTACACAACAAACGACTTGTTTTTATATATTGCTTTAAAATTAGTGGATCAAAACTGCTTTACTCCTTGTACATTAAAACGATTTTATCTCATCGGTGACGGCAGTAAAATAGAATTTTACTACCACAGAAATTAACACGATAGCATTGTCGGGTACACCATTCTACTATTATGATTAAACTTTCTTTATCAAGATAATAAAACCCGTCTAACAAGGAAGTACTCTTTTTATACTCGAGGAAATAAAAACAGCCACAAAATAGCCGTATGTAAAACCCCCAATATAACAAAGAGGACACTCTAGCGTCCTCTAATGAAAAACCTGTAACGTAAACGGAACACTGCTCAGATAGACACTCAAATCAGCAGTATGCTTGAAAGCCTAGAACATAAAGGTACCCCTGTACAGACAGACAATCAAGGTGATAAAATAGTGACAAACCTTTAACATATACGTACCACTGCACAGACGGGTCAAACTGATAGAGTAGTTCAAAGCTTATAACATAAATTAGAAAATGTACAGACGGACATCAGCGATGATATACTTTCATATGCTGGTGGCACTAGCCGTCTCTGCGGTCTGAAGCTCATGCCCCATTCAGGATGGTCAAGGTTGTTGCACGATCCGTCTATTGTTCTGTAAGGGGAGTCAATATAGCGGGAACAGTTGATGGCTTTCGGCACACAGACACCTTGCTCCTGCAACTGCTGTTTAACAGTGTCCATAGCGATAGAACCATTTCCTCTAAAAATGAATACCAATTCCTGCGTTTCACTGAGTGAACGAGTGAATTACTAAAAATGAATTCAATGAATCATTCAACAAATTAATGCCTCAGTGAAGAAGTCAACCAGTTTGATGATAGTCATGAGGGGAGAGTTTAGAAAATAAAAATGATGATTTTTTCCCGGATTACTTATTTCTTGTTTGTGCTTAAATACTAGCAATGAATTAGTCATACTATTCTCTCTCTCTCTCTCTCTCTCTCTCTCTCTCTCTCTCTCTCTCTCTCTCTTTGTTTCTCTCCGTCCTTATGCCGGCTCTCAGATGCGTGAATAAATCAATCAATACATTTCCTTCTTTCTATGTATCTCCATAGCATCGGTTGTCCACTCAACCATCAATCCATTCATCTATGCATCCATTCATCCATCTAAAGGCTTTTTAAAACATTTGATCAAATTTTTCTCTCTAAATTTCATATTCAAGCCCAAAATGTTACGGTCAAGAGAGAGAGAGAGAGAGAGAGAGAGAGAGAGAGAGAGAGAGAGAGAGAGAGAGAGAGAGAGAGAGAGAGAGAGAGATATACTCTTCTTCAAGAATGTCCATCACTGAATCCAACAGTTCTTTGTCCCTTGTAATTTGATCAGTGTCTCCTAATCGGTTATGGAATAAGAACAGTTGATCGAAAGGTTTACCGCCACATAACTTCCTGTTCTCTGACAACAAAAGTAAAATTAATATATTACCACAACGATTTAATCCAACCCGTTTGCATTCTTTGTTTCCTAATAAGATCATGAGAATATTCAATCGGTAGAAATAAACAGGAACTGCAAATTAGTCGTCCAGTTGTCGAATTAGGAGATAGTTTCAATATTAATAGGACCGATTATACTTACATGATAACCTGCTTCATTGCTTTATTTCATACCTTGTCTCCTGCTCGCTTCGTTTATGGCAGATTTAATAGTATCTGCGATCTTTCCGGAATTCTTCACGCCTCCATACGAAAGGGGTGAAAATGGCGCAGTGAAAAGTATGGCACACAGAATGGACTGCCTAAGTGACATCTGGAATATCAGAAAACAGCGTATCTGAAGCTTAAAGAAAAGAGAAAAAAATAGAGTTGCCAACGCGGATTGGATCCCAACACTTAATGCACGGGGCCACAAGTGAGACCCCACTTCGAAAAATCCCAAATTGACGTATTTAGTAATTGACACTTTTGAAAAGGAATGGAAAATACATGACTTGTTAGATTCAGTTGCGTCATCATTTAAAGTATTCAGTTGATTCCAGTAGTAAATCCTTTAGTTCAACCCAGAAGAGGTAAAAGAGTACAAGACTTATATATGTATGTATGTATGTATGTATGTATGTATGTATGTATGTATGTATGTATGTATGTATGTATGTATGTATGTATGTATGTATGTATGTATGTATGTATGTATGTATGTATGTATGTATGTATGTATGCATGCATGCAAACTTGGATCAGCATGCGCTCATCGGGAAATGGAAGTGCATTGTCACCTACTGCGACAGACACCTGCGTACGTTCTGACACAGTATGGTTTTTTCGCTGAATCATTGCCATTTTTAGATAGTTTCTCCTCAGCTTAGAAGAAAAATACTAGAAAGTAAGAACATGAATTTGGCGGCACTTCTTATACTATATTATAATGGCCCCTCATGTGCAGGTGACAAAATGGATAGACCAGACCCAAGACTAAACCGAGGCCTGACGCTCAGTGAATTTATTGTACCCTTTTGGAATGTAAGAGAGTATCATGTGACAGGTTTTTCTCCAGCCACGATCTGAATTAGATTTGTATAAAAGTGACCTTATCGTCATGGGTATCAAATATGGTGGTAGGGGGTTCTAAACTTATCATAAACAGTTTAGTGTTAAAGCGACGGCCCATCTGAAATATCAGAGCCTTAAAATCAACTGGACCGTGCGTAAGAATACCTTATTTTGCACCATTTATCCAAATTGCAAAGCTGTGACGCGTCTATATTGTGATAGTTCCGTACACACTAGTGCATTTAGTTCATCATCAGCCTAAGCTCTTTTCGAATTGCCAGCAAACGATCTGTAGATACAGAAGAAAAAGCACGTCAGTTTCACCAAGGACATTAAATATGTAGTAATTTCAATGGGAACGTGGTTGTCTTCGAAACCGTTGTAACAATCTGCATGTATGCCTCCCATGTAAGAAAGACCACCCAAACAATCAGTGTAAGCAGTCAAAAAACAATTCGACCCTCAGGAACAAGGGTGCGTTCAAAAAGAGCATTTTGTTACAAATTTGCCACAAGTTTCAACACCTATTAATGATAATAAACTTGAACTGTTTCTTCAGGACCACCCAGATAAAAATGTTGTCTCGAATTTGATATGAGACCTTTGCTTGGGATTCGATTCATGAGTTTAGTGCCTATCAAATACATCGCTAGAGTGTAACAATCTTATTTCTGCGTGAACGCAACCTGGTATAACAGACCAGTTGATACAATGAGAGATCTTTAAAGGATTTGTATCTGGATCTTTTGATTCTTCTCCATTTCATACTTAGAGAGTGAATCCTGTTGGAGTAGCAGAAACGAAATATTCAAAGAAGAAACGTTTGATAGTGGATTGATCGGCTCCCCAGGATGATTCACTGAATCCTTCTCTAAACGCGTTGATTGACAAAGAGCACTATTCCTTACACTCTGTGACAGTAGATTATGATATTGATCTTTTAAAGAAAGTTGGTTCTATGAGCAAGCAATGTAAGATTGATATATATAACGCCTTTAAGCTTATACCCATTCTTCTATCTCTTTGGCCTTTCCATGGTATTAAATGAAACAATAAATATTATTTTCACACCAGATTGGTGTTTGGGAGCAGATCTATTCCAAATATGTTTGATTATTTATCAACAGCCCTTTGTTGGATAGCAAAGCAGAAATTTCACATTGGAAATATTCTACACTTGTTAGATGCTTTCTTGACAAGATTAACAAGATCTTGACTCTGATTGTACGGTGGTCTTGCTATTACATTTGTCTAATGCTCTGCATATTCTCACGGTTCCTCATAAAACACTTGATTCCACCCCATGCCTGGAGTTCCTGAGCTTCATCTGAGATTCTATCAAGATGTAAGGAATACTACTTGAGGTGAAAGTAGACCGCAAACGTGCTGTATTGTATTCCTTTCTGGACAAGAAATCTTGCACAAAAATACAGCTTCTCAGATTTGTCGGTCATTACATTTTGCTTCACGTGTTATTCGGCCTAGCCGTTCAGTTGTTTCATATCTGCTTTCCCTTTCAACAACAGGCAAGGAACTCCATCATCATATTCAATGAACATCATAATGTAGACTTGATATTGACACGTGGTCCAGTCCTTATTGCAATGGAATGGGGTTTCCTTTTTCTTAACTCATAATGTTACTGTCGCAGTAGAGATACATGTATTTACTGATACTACAGATAAAGCGTTTGGTGGTTACTACAATAATAGATAGTTTCAAGATTCTTTCCACACAAATCTTTGT
The DNA here is from genome assembly GCA_029931535.1 of Margaritifera margaritifera. Lineage (NCBI taxonomy): Eukaryota > Metazoa > Mollusca > Bivalvia > Unionida > Margaritiferidae > Margaritifera > Margaritifera margaritifera. Next base: position 10,487,429 of record JAQPZY010001688.1, read on the forward strand.
TAAGAAGGTGAGACGATATCTATGACATTTATTTTAAAACTCTTCCCTATACTGATGGCATGTGTCATCTGAGGTGAAGAGTGGTCATGCCAAAGGATACTCTTCCACTGTGATTGTATGGCTAAAGTGGATATTATTAACAAAGGACGTTCAAAAGTGAAATTAATAATGAAACTTGTGCGGAAGTTGACACGGGATGCCGCAGTTCAAAATTTTACAGAACGTGCATAATTTTATCGCTAATTCCCTTTCTCGGTTTCAGATGACCAGGTTTCACAGTTTGATACCCAGTGCGGATCACAAGTCAAGTTTTTTGTCTGACACCTACAGACTTAATGATGATCGGATAGACAATATTGACGATTGATAGATTGCGTCCATCACGCATGGCACAACTAGCACCTAAAATTTAGCATTGCAAAGTTTCCTCCAGTTCATCACTTTGTGTGGAATACTTGTTCCTCGTGGATCTTTACCTGTATTGTTTGAGGATCGGTTTATCCAGTTTACATCCTATTGTAATCATCATCTGGGATGAAAAGTTGCAACTATTAAGCTCTACCTTGCAGGGATTAGTTTGCATTATCTGAAGGCTGGACTGAACAGTCCTTTCACTCACATTCTGCTTTTGGATTACATCTTAATGGGATTAGGTAATTGTAAAGTGGTACTGGCTCTACAAAACGTTTTACCATACGTTTGCCATCAAATTATTTGGCTTGTTGGACCATGGTGTTTTTTTGACTTGTACAGATTCTTTGCTTGTATGCTTGTTTGATGTTATTCTGTTGTTGTTTGTGCTGTGGAGAATTTACTGTAAGAAGTTTGGTGGCTACAACAAGTATGATTCGCACGTTTGCCCAGGACAAATCTTATTACACAGTGCCCTTACGTGCATCTAAGTCTGGCCGATTTCATCATAGCGTGTGCATTCAAATATTTAGAGCAACCCACCATGTCCTGTTGTAGCAATGGAGAAGTACATTACACTAAGAAATAATCACAGTCTTGGTACCAATTCACCTCTTTTATTGAACTGTGGTCACTCTTTTCTCACACGTGACAAATTCATTACTTGTATGAGGCATTCATTATCTGTGCTTGAGCTGAAAGATTCCAAGTACTGTGGTCATTCGTTTAGCATCGGTGTTGCTACCTTAGCTGCAGGTGCTGGATTTGAAAGCCGTATGATACAAACTTTAGGTCCTTGGTCATTTAACTGTTATGTGAGACACACCAGGACTCCTCGGCTAACACCGTGTACAGCTGAGAAAAAAAGGGTTGTGCGTAATTTCACAAGTGGTTTTAATTAATCATTTGATGTGCGATAATAATGAGACTGACTTGGCAGATATTATATAATATTTTCTTTTTCATTTTTCTTATTCACTTTTCTGTTTTGGGACTCTCGTTCACAATATCAGAAATTTGTTTTCTCAATTTTAGCCTGTGTTAAAAAAGACCATGAACTCTGAAGTCAACGGACGGAAATTTTAGACCCACCTGTTCACCTTCTTTAGGACAAAGAATGTGTTGTGTTCCTCTCTACCGTGAAGGATTGCCTCATTTGTCCTAACTCATTTAAATTTGTGGGGACAGGATGAGCGCGTTGCGGATCGCGGACTCTAATGGACAGTCATGGAAAGTTATGGGTAAGAAAGTTCTCAAATTTGGGCACTTGTGGTTTTTTCCTCATAAGACATATTAGTACAGTAATCTGCTGTTTGAAGGTACTGTGATACTTATTTTAATGTTCTGTTTCTAAAATTATTATTCTCTTTTTATTCTTATAGTGTGAATTGTGAAAAATAGCGTGTTGTGGATTGTTCAACCTTTGTTGGAAAAAAAATTATATCGGAAGTTTTGCTGTGAAAGATTTACCTGCCAAATTTATATTCTATGAAAATTATTTTCGACATTTGTGGTCCGACATTCGAAATATTGTATTTTACTGGAATTCACGTAAAACGATTTGAGTATTATTCAGAAATACTTGGTTTTCTATTTGATTTCAAGTATATTTTTTGGCTACATTTGGCTAATTGGATATTTGATCATTGGCATCATTTTATATGACATTTTAAAAATAGAGATGCTACACAAATATGAATTTGGTAAGCCTTGATTAAGTTGAGTATAAAGTATAAAAATTGTACATACATACATACATATATATATATATATATATATATATATATATATATATATATATATATATATACTATAAACTCATATGCGTAATTTTACATTTAGAGTTGCTTGATTAAAAAAAGCAAAGCTGCATTTGTATCATTCAGAGTTATTGTTATTCTCTTTACAGATTTAGTACCAATCTGGTCACCTATCGCAATCTCTCAAAATGTAACACATTTTGCGTATCTCAATGGAGAAACACCTACCTATCACTGTGGCGTAGAGGCGAACAAAAATGCTGCTACTATCTCTCTTCTTTCGATCACGAAAGTTTCCCTGCCAAGCAAGCCTTTTGAATCATGGTAAAAACATAACCTTTATGATCAGCTGGCAACCAGCGTATGCGTGATCAAGACTTTTGCGTATGTAAAATAGTTTTCACATATGCCAAAGCAATAATTTGCATATTTGAAATAAGTGAGTCATTTTGCAAATGAACAAAACATTTTAAATATATTGGAAAAAACTTTACATCTGAATAATAAGTTTTTGTATCACATAAAGGCTCAACTAAATGTCTTGCTTTTTATATTTACATGTAGCACAATTTCCATAATATTGTTACATGTATGATTATGAAACTTGATATGTGCATTCACCTTTATTATTTATGTTAGCACCGGTAAAATATAAATTGTGGTTATTATTACCCACTACTATTCTTGCCAATTGGCCATACTCAGTTTTATGGATTATTGTACCGGAGAAGCAGGGGAGACATACAATTCTGCAGAATTTCTTTTTGGTTCATCATTAGCACAGATCTTTACATTTTTGTCAAATATAAGCCCGAAAGAAGACACAAATATTTAATTAGGATTGATTTCATGGAGAGGAAACACAGTGTCAACTCAGTTTCATTCAATTCACTCGCATCCGATATTGGCATTTTTCTAACGTACCAGTGTTATTCTTGTATCACTATATTTACCTCTTTTATACCAATTTCGCATCATTTCTCTCTCTCCTTTACTGAACCCATTGTAAAACAAGCACACTGATCTATGAATGTAGTCTGAGAACATCGAGCATTAGTGGAATTAAACTGGTTGATTGTTTGGAATCTTATCATTAAGGGTGTTAAATGAGAGACATATCGATTGCAATATTCTTCTTCAACATTCAACATTAAAAAAAATATTTATCAGTGGCGGAAACAGGAGGAGGGGGTAGGTATGGTGGCGTAATCAACTAGACTAGGAGTCTGTGGGATGGAACCTCTGGTGTTGGCCTGGGTGGCGAAGCCCACGGAAGCTCATGCATTGTTTGCGTTTCCAATTACATTCTGGATTACATCTTTGTGGTACAGCAGGAATTCAAGGCTATTTGAATTCATTCGGAACATTCAATTATTCTGGACTTGTGATTAGGACATTTAGGATTATTTTTATAATTTAACTCACAAATTGTAAGTGTCTTTTGAATTTTCAATTTAATTGTCTGGAAATAAATTGCCTGTTGATTTTACTTACATTGTTAGTTTCACTTTCTTTCTGTTACCTATTTTTAAGATCTAGAGTCGTAACAATATATATATATATATATATATATATATATATATATATATATATATATATATATATATATATATATATATATATATATATATATGCATGATATGCATATGCGTATATATGCGTGATCACAAGAACCTGATAAGAAATACACACATTTCACAATAAACTCCACTAAATCTTCACTGTGTGCAAACTCTGAATTTTTGAGCTCCTCTTACTTTGTTTTATTTTTACACGATATCTAACAACATTTGCATGCATAATTTGTTTTAGCGTAATTGTAACTTTTTATAAAGATTTTCGCAAATAACACACGGACAAGTCTGTAAAGTTAAAAGAAATATCATAAATGACGAGAAAATGCGGAAAATTGCCATCTCGCGCAAATCCACAAACTCCTCGAAAAATCCGAAAGTTTCTTTACACACACACACACACACACACACACACACACACACACACACACACACACACAAATGTTTTACTCAAGAAAGAGCTAGAATTTTTGCCGTCATTTACAAGAAGTAGGGAAACGATACTCTCGTTTTCTGATTCCGGATTACCATCCGCTCAAACGAGACTGGAACTACTTTTCCTCGAGGATTCTCAGTTACAACTGAACAAGCGTGAACAGCTACAACGTAGCCTCAATTGAGATGCAAAAGTAAATGAGTAACATTCTGTGTAACAAGTCTATAACATCAAGTTACAACAATGTTTCCAATCCAGCTGTAAATAACTATCAAAATAATGCTATCATTCCCATACCAAGTCCCGATTGGAGTCTCTGTCAATGTCCCACCAGAAACAGTTCAACCGCTAGTATTCTAGCCCCGGAGAGATGTTTTCAGAGTCATTCATCTGTTGAAACCTTCCGTGATGCAAAATTTCACAACTGCATAATAACAGTAAATCACATACATGCTGCTCCGATGCGTCTAAGAATTCGTGTTACTAACAATGATCGTAATGAAAATGAGTGATTATTCATAAACTGCAGTATTCATGTGCATATCAGCTGATCAATATGTTATTCGGTTCATGGTTTAGGACGACGTTCGTATTAAAAAAGTTTAAATTTTAAGCAATTTATTTTGCTTTTCAATTAATTGTAGTAATGTTATTAAATTATGTGAAAATTGATAGATATATAGATATACAATATCATTATCATAGTAATTCGATCTTAATTGCTACATCAAGTCTTGTTGACAAAATCAGAAAATACCAATCATGACTCAACGCTCCACGTCTTGTAATGATCTGGATTTTCTGATGCTGAAAACTCTACGTGATCAAGCAATCAAGATCGCATTATTCTGATTATATATAGTAATGTATCAGTTTATGCATGTAATAAAATTCAACCTATCTATTGTGATGCATTGGGTAGCACATGCATATAAATCAGCATTGCAGAACACAATGAGAATGTCAATGATATCTGCATTGCATAAATACAGTGACTAATTTATGATTTTGCCGCCCCTCTTCACTGTTAGAGCCCCCCCCCCCGCCTACTAAAGCAAAGCCTTAAAACCATAGCCTTTAAAGACCTGTACGCATTTAAATAATGACAAAATAACTAGAGCTTTTTCTCTGTCGTTTCTTTTCCTTTTACAACATAAATACAAATATTTGATAAAGCCAGATTTTCATACTTTAAAATCTGCCGCCCCTTGAATTTTGCTGGCCCAGGCAACTGCCTTGTCTGCCTAATTGGAAACTGCCACTGCATAAATACAAGGATCTCACCTTTTCTTGGACTGTATTATTATACTTTCTACAATCCGGTACAGTTGTATTCGTTTAACGTCATAATCTTTTGTCTTGAGCAACAACGTATTTTTTGATTGCTTCATACCTTACTCGACAGATTACCGTTGTACCGTGTTTCCGCAATTTTTGTCGTATGCGTGTGCTAGAAATGGAGACGAAAGTCGTTGAAGCGAAATTGTTAATTCAGGTTATTTTATTTTCTTGGTAGAATTGACGATAGTAATTAGTTTAGAAATTATTTAATATAGATATATGATATTTGATGGCTATGCTGTAGTGACAGTCGTATTCTAGTCTGTTGCTCACAGGTTTAAGTCGATTCAAGTCGATCGGAACATCGCTCAGCCATTTCCGTCAGGTCGTGATATAACCTCGGAAGTAGTTGCAGGAATACACATCAATTTGATGTGTTTGATGATTCGCCTCTGGTGGAGTGCACCACATATGTTACGACAGCAAAGACCAAGGATGTTCTGATTGTGAATTTATCTCCTTCCGCTGCCATATTGTGAACGAAAGTAGTTCAGAATATAGTTCTCAAAGGCGACGAATTACATCCGAGGTTTCTTTCTCGACATGACGGAAAAGACCGAGATTGTTCCGATTGAGGTTTAGGTGGCGCTCTCCAGTTTCGTACTTTGCATAGGGTTAGAAATTTAAAGAAAAAGAATTACCCAGGGTTTCCTCACTGGCTGTTCTGGCTATTTAAAAAAGACCTTGCATATCTTAGGCATTGTTAAAAGAACTTTGAATTCCCTTTAGTTTGGTGTATGATTGATGGGTGAAATTTGGGTTATAGAGTATACAGCTTGGTCTTACTTAAGATGTGCACCTCTCAAAAAACTGCTAGCTTCGCTTGGTCAATTTCACTTCCTGGACTTCAAAGGTAAATAAAAACAAAAAGATCCGATAACTTTTTTTACTTTTTGGATAGTTTTTAATTCATTCATAGTACTTTCTGAGGCTGGTACTGTCTGCTCTGGCAAAATTCGTTTCCCTATTTTAATAACTGCTGAAAATAGTGCACTTTTGTCTAATTCAGGTTGATTTTTCGAGCACTTTGGAGCGGCCATTTTGTCCGCTGTGTGCTTAGATCATGTCCAGTTTCCACAAGTACAATATGTAAAGAAATTTCAGCCACAGTACATGAAAGTAACATAGAGGTATGCCAACATTCTCTCCATTGTGCATGTTGCAAATGCAAAATACTTCATGTTACACCTGTCACTCACTCAGAAGCATGTATTATCTGTAGAGCCCCCCCCCCCCCCTAAATAGAGAACACATTGCAAAGAATACACGTCTGCTTGCTGATACAAAAAAGCCAAACGATCAAACGATTCCACGTATTTCCGAACGACAGAAATATCGGTGTTTTTCATCTTTCGACTGCGCTCGGATTGTTCTCATACGGATGGCCTAACACTCGGAGCTGATCCGATTTGGCATCACCGCTAAATACATGTAATGTTAGGTCCCTTCGCAATCAACCACACCACACTGTTAATCAGATATTAGCTCCCCTGCCTATCCATCAATTCATCCTTCCCGTCTTCCATCCAGAGATAATACATATATTGGATGGTAGCACGTTATACTATATATATATATATATATATATATATATATATATATATATATATATATATATATATATATAGAGAGAGAGAGAGAGAGAGAGAGAGAGAGAGAGAGAGAGAGAGAGAGAGAGAGAGAGAGAGATCATTCGCTTCGTCCTACCCTTTTCATGGCCCAGATATGTTATATCCTGTCACAACAATAAAAAAACTTTTACTGAAACGTATTACGGTGCAATAAAACAACTATATAATTTATGTCTTAGTTTCAGCTGATAAGACCAGGAAGATCTCAGAATAGCATATGATCTAAAACGAAGTCAAATTAAGGAGGAAAATTATGAAACATGACACTTTCGTGGTGTCGTAATTTGTGTGCAAATTTCTCTCTCTCTCTCTCTCTCTGTACATACACACATAAATACATACATGTTACATGTTTGCATAGCTTACAAAATATTCAAGCTGAAAGATAGTCAACAAGCGTATATATCAAGAGATCACATCATCTATATTAGCCCTAACTTGGAATAGCATTTCAACGCTTGAGAAAATCATAGAGACAGGTGAAGAGACCGAGTCTTTAAAAGTCGCTAAAACCACGATATCTACCCTTGAAAGGTTATGTGTATTATTTGTCTCCTTACGCATGCATTGTAACGCTATAATTTTCTTCTCATGTGAAATAAATGTATCTCTTGAAGATAAAGATATTATGAATTGAAATGTCAGAGTCAGAGAACGACGAATTGTATTTTACTAGTATAAGTGTACAAAAGATATGGGCGTATCGAGAAGTACTAGTCCAACACAAGGGTTGGATTTTGGGGAAGGGTGTTTTGCTAGATGACAACGACCAAGTCTCTCTCTCTCACACACACACACACACACACACACACACACACACACACACACACGCACGCACACACACACGCACACGCACACACACACATGACATGATTGACAGTTTTAGAAAAAGTGATAGCTATGTCTCAATGGCAACGAATTTGAGCCAATACTTTGAAATATTATATTGATTACATGTGTTAGTTTGTTGGATAAGCTTCGCTACTAATCATGTACATGTACACATCGAACCATCGATCGAGAGAATTGTATATGAGTGAGAGAATAAATGTCATAATAAATATTTGTGCTCTGTGTGTAATGAATATTGTTTAACTGCTGGTATTGAAAAAAGGGAACTTAATTTATTCTCTGTTATCTTACCTTTGATCTGTGGTACTTCATTAATCATCTATGTGAAATATTTTTCAACTGCTAGAATTGAAAAACAGGAAGTAAAATTCACTATTAGCCTTACCTTATTAGTTGGTACTTGCTTAATCCTCTCAAACTTTCTGGTCAACGAATGAATAAGTTTATAAATTTTAAACAGTTTGCAGGGTCACGTGACTTGATGGTACGCGCACAAGTGGAGGAAGTAATTAAAAAATAAAAATGTTAATATTGATACTTTAATTATCTTTGATAGGCCTTACTATATTATTATCAGAGTAAAATCTGCAATAGTATATAAAATAATTATAACTCTAAGAATAGAGGTTATTTCATTTTTGAAAGCAACATTGTAAACATTACACCAATACGAAGACAATGTCCTTAGTTTTATGCATTGTTATTATTATACTATACTATATTATACTACACTATACTAAACTATACTTAATAAACTTACTTATATTTCATTTTTATTTATGCTTATGTACATATGTTAAGTTCTTCCATTCAGCTTTATTTCACCACTGTGTTCCTTAAGGAATATGTATACATTTACAAGGCAATGTAGGTAATAGTTACCTATCCCTTCTGTAATTACATTTTTCGTTTTACTTCTGCTTCTATCACACTCTTCTTTATGCAATTATAAAACTTTCTGGTATGTGCTACCAAATATAAAACAGCGCCATCACTTTATATACAAAATAATGTTCAAAAATACCAATCAAAACAAACCATTCAAGAAATAATTCTATGCAACAAAAACGGACTTCCTTCCTTTTTACATATTTCATGCATATTAACCTCAGTTACAACTTTGTTACATGCCATTACTCTTTCGTCCTCTATTGGTACTTTTCTAAAGTACCAACTTTATTCTTGCAAACATTTTAAATTTGGCTCGTGCGTCAGCTTATTAAAGAGATGAGATAAGTTTTAATTATTTTGACTGAAGAGATAAATATTGTACTTGTCGGTATGAGGGTTCGATACAATGTCGCTTAATTTTGCTAGCCCTTGTTTAAAGAGACTATACCGTGTCCTTGTTTAAAGAGACTATCCCGTGCCCTTGTTTAAAGAGACTATCCCGTGCCGCTACGGCCTGGTTGCGGGGAATTCCATGCTTTCGATAGGAAATGCGCTCTTTCTTCACACCTCTGGATACCTGTCCAAATATTTAAAATGGGGTGTGAAAGGTCATAGGAAACGCGAACTGTAAAGACATGTACAATTTATCCCAGATCTCACTGCGTTCTGCCCCATTTACCTCTGTCACAGTCTTACTGACTATGGTGTGCGAAAAGGTGCAAAACTACCGGTACTGCTGCAGCGATATCCAATATATCATACTAACGATACCAAAATGTTGTTACAATGCTACAATTTGTCGATACAGCACTAATTGTTGCCGTATTTTTTAAAACTGGTCTTGTTGCAACGGTATTTATAATGGTTCTAATGGTATTCATATAGTGTCGCAATGATAGTCACATGCCGTTGCACGTGTATGCATGTGTTTCGATATGGAAATGCTGGCTTAAGTTTATATAAAATTTCATCCACTTCTTTCTTTTCAAACGTTGACTTTTTTTTCTCAAAGCATTAGAAGTTCATAACTTGTTATCAGTAACTGACTGATCCAATTAAAAATACTTTTTATGGTGTGAAGAAACTTTGCAGCTAATGTCTCTCTAACCTGCTTCGTAATAGTCATAACGTCATTTCAGCTGTATGACCACCAAAAATACGTTATGACATCACATAAAATTTATAGGAGAATGAACTCAAATTTTCATGTGTGCCTTGAATATACTAAGTGAATGGAAATATATACCAAACTTGTATTCAGGTCTTTTGAACAGTTTTAAAGATATGGCCAAATAATTTAAAGATACGGCAATTAATTTAAAGACATGACCAACTAATTTCAAACATTAGCGTTTATGGTGTAGGCTACGAGAGTTGCTATGATGCATATAGTTTTGTCATCAGTAGGTCACATCCGGTCTATCTATTGGCAGTTGCAATCAGGTTTTTTGTGTTGTTTTAATGTTTTTTTGTGTTTTGAACCGTTAAAAGCAAAACTCACACACACAGCAGCGATGTTAAACTCTAGTAAATAACGAAGACAAATTCAAATTAGGGAGATACAGAGAAATCAGTTTATAAGGCTGTTATGATGAAGGATTCTATGTATACTTTTTACCTTTATCAGATCTGTACTTTACCTGCAGTGCATCCAGTTAATGGGTTTAGTTTGTTCCTGTCAATCTGTCTGTCTCTCTCGCCATAATGTATCTCCTGCACCATTAAAGACACAGACATGAAACATTGGGATATTATTGAGTGTAGTCTTTAGATGAACACAGTGGTTTTAAAATATTAATTATGACTCTTCGGATGGGACCGGTGTCTGGGGATAGTTATTTTTTTTATAAAAGCATCTACGTATTTTAAGTATTGCAGGTGGAGATATGAAAGTTAGTTTGGGTCATATTCAGGTCCAGGGCTATAACATATGCATTGTGCTTTGTATTTGCACTCTCTGGTCTTGTCCCTGGGACGGGCCATAGGGGTATGCTAACCCTGGGTCCCAGCTTGGAAACTGTTGAAATCCCCACCCAATAACTATATATAGGTTTGAAGGACATGATACTGAACCAGGCATACCGGTATATCCAGTACAGACCATGAATCATGTTCCTTAGGTTGTAGACTTGCCTCTAGGTCATAGCTTGGAAACAGTTGAGATCCCCACCTTCTAACCATATATTAGCTGAAGGACATTGTGCCCCCTGGAGTTGGGAACTTGACCCTGGCTCATAACTCGGTAACTGTTAAGAATCTTACCACATATATAATATACACACACTAATTGGATATGAAAAGAAAAATACGCATTTACAGTATTGAAAATTTGCCCCTGAATCAGGCCATAAAATTAGCCGAATAGATTGAATGATTGGCGATATGCATTGCCAGGTTCTTTATCTAATTCTTGTTTTTTTTTTCTCCCTGTATCTTATTTTGAATTTCATTGAATTTGATTTTTACCCAAGCAATGATCGAGTCTGAAAACTATACAAGTGACACTTCCCACATGCTTCTTGAAAAAAAATGTGGAACCAGTTTGCATGGATAATTGTGTAATTTTGTATCATTTTGTTTGGAAGGTTTACTGAAACTAGCTTTTGGCTGGATGATGTTTTGTAAATTTACACATTGCAACTAAAGAGTGTATCGCTGTCCTTTCTTGAAGGTCAAGGTCACATATCAAGGTTACATTTTACTTTTCGTGTGCTGTTTGTAAGTCTGAATCGGTAAACTTTTGCACATATGTAAGACAAGGGTGTCAGATTTTCATGGTGCTCATTTCAAGGTCAAAGGTGGACATTACTATATGTTTGGAACTGTAACTTGCAAACTTTTAAACAAAGTAATAGACATAAAACTTGGTATAGCTGTACTTCATGACTTGATACTGTCACTTGGCTCTTACACGGGCCTATATGTAAGGTTAATATCATTTTATTGTGTCCAAACTGTCACAGAGAAGCTTTTGCTATAATGGAATGAATTATTTCACCTCAAAAATTCATAGGTTGAGGGTATATTTTGTACCTCGCATGTGTATCGACAGCATGGTTCTATCAGCAAGATCAAAGTCACATGTAAAGCTTACTCACTTTTTGTATTAAGACTGTAACTCTAAAGTCATTGAAGGTATCATTTATTTTGTCATGGAATTTTCATCAAGGTTAAGATAATAGATCAACATTATTTATTTTGTGTCAGGGCTCTGGCTCAAAAATTCCCAATGATAGTAATAGTGAGATGAAACTACATATATTCATGCATCATGACCTAAGGATACGTCACATATCACAATTTTATGATCCCATTTTAAAGGTCAAGGCCATTTTTCATGGTATGGGCTGTAGTCCAGAAGCCGTTTAAGTAATACAAATTACATGGTTTAGATGGTGTAATCTGTACGTGTGTCATGATCCTATTTGCAAAGTTAAGGTCACAGTCATCTCAAGGTTACTTGCTTGTGATGTCTTGACTGTGACTTTAAGCCATTAAAAGTTGTATTATCAAATATTGCACAATTTTACATCTTGACTTTTTTGCTTTCATAATCTTAGCCACAACGTTATGGTCACATGCCAATATATTTCTTGCCACGTCTTATAGAGTTGAAAATGAATATACTCATATCCATGATAACCAGACAGTGTTTCATATACCACTTTCATGGTTCTATCTTAAAGGTTAAGGTATTCCATTTTTGTAACCAGGCTGTAGCTCTGAAACTGTTTAAGATACTTTGAAGAATGTATGTATATTGATACAGAGAGAGTGTTGCATACAATGTTCTGTGTCATTTTTCATGGTCAAGGCATGAACACTTCTGGTGACATGTAACTCTGGTGTCATGTAACTCTGGTGACATGTAACTCTGGTGACATGTAACTCAGGAGTCATGTTAAATTATGATATGACTATTTATATATATTTTACACCCGTCTTAAATTGGACGTATTTTGTTACCGCATTGTCCGCTATTCTTCTGTTAATATTTGCTTGTGCAGCCAATGACCACAGACAGGTCCGCTGCCACAAGGTTAGGTACACAGCCAGGCAAGGGAAAATGTAATTATGTGATTTGTACATTTTCTGGAGGAAAGCTTTTGAATACTGAAGATATTTTGATGAAACTTGAACCATTTACATATTATAACTAGAGATACCACAGTCATGTCTTCAGTCTCAGGGCTAAGTCCACAGCCAGGGATAATATAAATTAGCGACCTCCATGGACAGATATAACATTTAAACCAATGAAGATATCTGGACGTGATAGTATCTCATGTATTCATAGTCATACCCTCTGCCCCCAAGGTTACGGTAAAAACCAATCGATGTTAGTGGCCTGTTTCTTTATCCAGGCTGCAGTTTTTAACCACTTCAGATATTTTATTAAAATTTTACCCAACTCCACCCATTATCATGTGGCTAGTAGGTTCGTAGCTCAAAAAGGTCAAGGTCATTGGTAGGGAAAAGGTAACTAGATGGGAATATAATGTGCCATGTGGTACTTTTGTTACTTATAGCCTCATGGTTGTATCACATCTCATTGTTGTTGTGCCATCTTCAAGATATAAGTTGTAGACATTGAGAGGGTTATTCTACATACTTTTACCATTAACCCATGTGATATTATGTGAATTTTTGGGTGGTTTGTGTATGTGCATCTTAGCTGCTTCTGTTGTGTAATTTTCATAACTTTCTGTGCATGCATCTATAGCGGTATGGGAATAATTATACATAAACGGGAAGGGCATGCAGACATGCTGCTTTTCTGAAGATTTGTTTTAAAATAACTTTCCACAAGTTTAGTATGACAAAATTTTGGTACCAAAGAACTCTCTACATGAATATATTTGTGAAACAGGCTAAGAATATGAGGAGTGTTCCAACTGCTAGGAGCTTCATAGAAAGTGAGACATGACATGTACAATATTATTCATTATTCATTCATCATATGTCCTGAATTCACTTAGTAAGTGACAGAATCTTAATTTCCATAAGAACTAGATCAAAAAATATATTTTGACATATAGAAAACAGTCATATATTGTCAAACTTTCCAGGAGTATTTTTAGGCAAGTTCCGTTTTTGACATCTTCCATAGCAACCATTCAGACTCCATAGCAACCAGGTAGAAAATGTATTTTTCACATCTCCGCAAAAAATACACTGGTAAAATTGTAATCAAAGAATTGGAGGAAATATTTATCATGACATGATCGATAAACAAATGTATCTTGGTCTCCATGACAGCCAGGTGAGAAACACAATTTTGACAACTTCTCCCAAACCACTTCATTTAATGTTATCAAACTTTCAAGAAATGTTCCATGTGATATGTTTTAGTGTATGTTGTTTCTTATAGCCCCCATAGCAACCCTGCATCTTTTACACCAACCAATATTTTAAAAACTATTATGGCAATTTAAGTAAAACTTTACAAATACAAGGAAAATCTTTTCTTTAACATTTTTTTGCCATATCCGTATCTATGAAGAACTAGAAACTGTCTGCTAGGGGACCAGCCATTGATTTTGGCAGAGAGGGCATTTTCTTTCGAACCAGATTTTTTTTCTTTTCACTATTACCTCAGGATAATTAATCCTTTCCAAGAACTATAATGGATATAATAAGTTCTTTTTTCCGTAAATCAGGGCAAGAACTTTTTTCAAGCTGGGCGGGTGGCAGAACAACATTTAGATTTTGGGGTAAAATTCCCAGCCCGCCTCCTCTTTTCTGAAAATTAAATGGGCAGTCCCTAAGTTTAATGCGACCAGAAGAAAAATCTCTGATCCTAGTTTAACATGAAATTGCTATTATTTGCCTAATTTTATTTCAATGTAAAACTGTTGGTGAGTCTCGATTCTTTTGAAGTATGTTTCATTAATCCTTATAAAATTCACTTTATTTTTTGACGTCAATAGCATGCACTTATCTTTAACATTTTCATACTATCAAAGTTTGGCTTTCCTGGCTTTTCTCTAGCGCCTGCGCATTTTGCACAACTTCGCAAAGATAGCGCAAAGAAGCTATTTTGATCCGTGTCGATAAATAAAGTATATTTTAATCAGGGTTGATGTTAGATGTGTGTATGTAAATCTTCCTCCACAAAAGAGTGGATGTTATAATAGATAAAGAAGAGACTAAGAGACTTGCAAATTGAGGTGTTAATTGAGGCATTAGCAGATTTTAACGAATTTCATAATTCAGCTTCATTTTTGGATACTAATTTGCTAATTAAGAAGAAAATAATGTGGTAAGCAATTAGAATAGTTTCGTATTTCATCCTGCCTTTTGTACGTGAACACTAGGACAAATATTTTTACACATGTCTCTGTCTTGTCATTCATGTGTTATTTATTTTTTACATTAAAGGAAAGGGGACTAGCTTTTTTGTAGAAATTCGAACTGACATTTTCTCATTGTAACGAGTTGTGTGTGTGTCTGTGTGTGTGTGTGTCTGTGTGTGTGTGTGTGAAAGAGAGAGAACACACTTTCCGATTAAACGTATGTGGGGCCATCAACTATTTTTTTTACGTATTCTGAGAAAATATCATCATTTAATATTCAGTGTGTAGTGTTTGATTTGTAAACATTTGTTTTATTTTCTCAGACCATCTTTGTATCGGAAAATGCTCTTAGACAATATTCAAGACGTCAACAATAGCCTACATGGTTCATTCAAGTTATTGTCATCAATGACGTCTCTAACATCACGTGGATTCCCATAACGACGCTGTCAGTTACTATAACAGCCAGTTAAGCTCGCTGTGCTCATGGTTTATCATAGGTTTCCTGTGTTTTGTTGGCTTCCATGTGTCTAGAAATTTTTCTGGTATGTTGTTTTATTTGCTGTTTTAGTTTCTTGTTTTTGTAATTTTTGCGTCTCATTTTCTTGCATTTTAATAAGTTCTGTTCAAGTAAATGATATGACCAGAACAAGGCAGTGTAGACATTTTTGTCCAACTAGATCTATTCAACGACCAAAGCTTAGCGAAATGATGTCAGAAATTGATTAATAGTTACCTTGTTCAAACATGAGTCTCTTTGAGCATAATTAATTAATTAACTTTACGGAATTAGGAGGTGCTTTGAGAAAGAAATGTGTATTTTTATGCTTGAAACATTTTTATTATTGGCAAATGTACCTTGCCCTGTAGTGATGGAACATTGATGATAGAAATGAATTTTGAGAGAGTTTGTATTTAAAATATATTTGCTTCTCCAAAGCAGATATGTAGTTCAGACGTTGGTTTTAGCAAGCATTTGTTGATATCAATCAAGAGAAATTCAATTTGGCATTTTAAAACGGTTTAGACCATCTGATGTAAAATAAAACCCAATTATATTGTGAAGAAATTATGACACAACGCTATTGCATAAATTTGATTTGTTCTACCATTCTTTCAGTATACTTTGATTTATCAAAAAGTGCTCACATTCTATTTTATTTTTTAAAAAAATGCATTTCTGTATAATTTCTGTCGCTTAGATGCAATTAATGGAAGGCTGCGTGCGACTAAAGGTGAAGACCAGGAAAATGTATATCTCTTCCCGACGCCATCGATTAATTCTTTAAACTGACTGAACCGTTAGTACATCGTATGATCCATTTCACAGAAGACCATATAACCTACATGTACATGTATATACCGAGATATCTACCAAGCTGCTTCAGTATTTACCAGAGGTAACACGAATGTAGACAGAATTCCATAATAGGTCACCGCATGAAGGAACCAGTGGTTTTTGAGCTTACAAAGACGCTATCTGATGATATTTTATTCTACAATAGTAATAATTCTGCAGTCTCCAAAGATTCGCAAACCTACAGAAACACGGCCTATGTTTTTACAACTGCCTTAGACAATGATGAAACTGATGAAACTGATGAATCTGACGCTGGTAAGGGACATATTTTCTTATGCCTAAAATTACCGAGTTAAAAAATCGCCTAATTCACATTTGCTATCTCTGTAACTTTTTGGGGTGACAAAACATACTGACATAATTTGTTCCAGACATGCCGTATGATGAGAAAATTCTGCATTGTTATAGCTTTACCAATTTCCGATTTATAAAAAAAATAGCAATCGTTTTTTTTATTTTTGCAATTTCGCAGTTTTTCAAAGATCTTATTTTCATTTCGCGTTGTTAGATTTTCGTCTTTTGAGACCAGGCGTCGAAAATATCGAAACTTATATCACGCGAAAATTTCATTAAAAAAAATATACATAGCTCTCTTCCTCGTGATTAATCAAGGAAAAAAAATTAAAAATAAGTTGAAGCTTCTAACATATAAATTTTTTGTATAGTGTAGAATCAGCCATACTGAGCATGAAAATATAATTATAAAACACGAACTTAATTATAGATGTATTTTACTACATGAATCTTCAAACCGTTTTACTTGCGATGAACACCATCCTGCATCATTCGTTCTGTACAAGAATTTTCAAGATTTGCATTATGTTTTCTCGTTCAATCACTTAAAGATTTATATATTATGTTCTATTATTAAAATTGTGCGTTTTTATTTGTATATTAATTTTATCAAGACATCAGATTGGCTGTGTATATTATATGTCATATTCAGTCATTTTTCTATTTTGTTTCAATAATTACTGAGTTTCATTTAATAATTAATGAAAAAATGTAAATTGAATATTATTTTTGATTTACAAATAAATTGTATTTTGTTATCAAGGCATTTTTCTTTTCATCCACACATTCCGTCAGAAAATCTTACAATGAAAGAGCTCTTTTCGCAATTTTTAGAGTCGGAAATTACATTGAAAATTTGCACCATGGAGAATGATGTCCTGTTTTTGGAGGATGATACCAGTGGCTCTGACATAGAAGTAAGTCTTTCATCCTTCTCTTCCGGGACAACAAAATTAATCAACCTGTATAGAAGACAACCAAGAGATCCTTTCATTTATTCCTTTGTTAGATCTTTAGCAGAAAATATGTGGATGTGTATACATACATACATACATACATACATACATACATACATACATACATACATACATACATACATACATACATACATACATACATACATACATACATACATACATACATATATACATGTGTACACATTCATATATACGTACCTATGTATACAGACAGACAGACACATGCATACGTACGTGAATACATACATATATACATACATACATACATACATACATACATACATACATACATACATACATACATACATACATACATACATACATACATACATACATACATGCATACATACATACATCTTGATTGTGTTTTTTTCTTCTAGCTCATTCGCATCAGTTTGAATGCTCTTCAGGTACACAAAACTTGTTTAGTATTATTCACCGAAGTCTAAGCACATTTACTTGTTGTCATGTCTTACTTTAAGGAGGTTTGGAAAGTGTATTGACAACATTTAACTATATGAAAACGTACAATATATTTCTTCGGCTTTCTAAACAAGTATCATCGTCCAAAGGGAAGATGGTCAGATAAATATTACTGGCTGTGCAATAAAAGAAAGTATCCTGTGATGTAAAAAGAATTCCAGAATGTATTATTATGTCTTTATTCATTTTCCTACACATTTATTTAGCGGCATATTTTTGACGTAGACGGGATTGGGTTTCAGTTCAAAATTATAATCACCTAGCACATCATAGTAACTTAAGTTGTATGTACAGTACTAATATCTGTAATAGATATATGGCAGGCAAGTTGATAATACTGCTGCTACTACTACTACTACTACTGCTACTACTACTACATCGATCGTTATCATCAGGCATTAAAATGTCAGGTGTCACTCCTTCGTGATCAGTGTTGTCCTCCGGATAAATATTCTTTAATTTCCATTTGAGGCCAAACAGGTTTATTTCTACTCGTCAGTGGCGGCGCGAGAGGGGGGGGGGGGGCATTTGCCCCCGTGCGCCATGCGAAAGGTGGCGCCGTCGGGAGATTTTGTTGGCAGCTGAAATTTTCATAGTATTTCACCTCACCTTAGTGTAACAGGGGAATTCTTCACAAAACGTATATGGGGGGGGGGGGGCGGGGAGGAAGAAGGTTGGCAACTGACATAAAAGCTGTTCTCTGGGACAAAGTAGGGAGCCACTAAAGAACATTTCCCCCCGGCACCTCGAATCCTCGAGCCACCACTGCTACTCGTTGTTGTTTTTGTTGTTGATTTGGTGCTTTTGGTGATTGTGGTGGTGGGTTCATGTTTGCGAATCACTTACATTTTATACACTCTAGCAAATTTCGCGATTAATGTGTCTAAGCGCAAGTGTTCGAAAGGTTATAACCGTCAATCTGTGGACCAATCAAGGATTTTTAAATTGGAGTATATCTCGGGCCCAGGTTATTATTATTATTATTATTATTATTATTATTATTTCCTTTGCGAAGCGGTATATATTCACTGTGTATGTGCCTCTCTGCCTGCCATGTCTTTAAAATCTAGAGTATTTCATACTTGTTTCTCACGGGCAAGGACTACTTCACAACCATCCCTGTTTTCGAGACTGGGTCATTGTTATGTTTCAAACGCTTATAAATTATCTGATGATTTCTTAAAACGTAGTATTAGAACTAACATTGATTCTTATAATTGTAGTTAATAAGAGAAGATAAAGTGTCATCAACATTTCCCAGTAGGCAGTCTAAAGTAGCATCAATCGAAAAGATAAAGTCTATCCAATCTACTTCTGAATCAATGGAGGAATGGAGTAGATATGCACTCATAGAAGACATGAGCATATCGCCACAGTCGTCGGACGATGGTGCAAACATTTGTGGCGAGGACATTTCTGGAAAGTTGAAGACGAAGCGCTCTGAAGAATCGAGTAAGCTGACAACAACTTATTTTCCCCCAAAACAAACACCCCCTTCTCCGTTCCCTTCCCCTTCGTCTTTTTTCTTGTCGTCTTCTTCTTATTCTTTGTTAAAAATAAAGTTCTTAATTCTTTAATGACAGTTACAAACACTTAAGACTTCCTGTCAATGTTATTAGCCACAGATGACACGGGTGAAGAAGAAGAAGAAGAAGAAGAAGAAAAAAATGATGACGATAACGACAACAACCTATTGAAGATGACAATAATGAGAATTATAATAAAATGATAAGGGTATTAATAATGATGCTGCTGCTGATGATGATGATGACGATAATGATGGTTATCATGATGATTTTATAATGATTGAGAATATGGTGATAATAGACTCAAATTATAATATTAAAGATGATGCTGATAATTAAATGATGACGACGACGATGCTGGTGATGGTGGTGATGATGATAATGAAGCTGAGGACAGTGAGGCTGATTATAATTTAAGATGACAATTAAGATGATAATTCGGAAAATGCTGATTCAAATGAAAGTGACTCAGATGCTGGTACAAAGATGACGATGTTTTGTTTTGCTTATTATTATTATTATTATTATTATTATTATTATTATTATTTACAGAGACTACTGTGCGTTCAGCTCTTTCACTCGTAACAGCCAATTTGGGATCAAGGATACTAAATTTCTTCCTTCGCAAGAATGAAAGTAATGTATAAGTAACAGTAAGGACTCTTTTTCTGAGGAAAATCATCCTCTCGTATTATTATTATTATTATTATTATTATTATTATTATTATTGCATCATCGTCTAATTCCTTTTTAATATTTCTTTTTCATTTATGTTTGCACATTTCTTTTATCAAAACCTTTTCTTCTTGTATCCTTATATTTTATGTTTTCATTTTTTTGAACAGTGGTATTTTATTTCACCTCGAATAAAGTAAAAACAGCTTAATGTTTTTGTAATTCTTAACGGTTGAAAAGAACAAGGTGTGACCTTTTTTAGTTGTCATTCCTCGTTCATTAACGACCACATACATTGTCTTTTGTTACTTATCATCATGCACCTACAGAAAGCGACCAAAATTGTTTTATCCCACAGCTGAATTATTAAAAGAGGCTGCACTGTACTTTTAGTCATTATTTTAACAGTCGGGTAAAATTAAACGTAATTGGTGGTACGGAAATAACCCTTGCGTGATTGTCTGTTGGGTTTACGTTTCAAGAAAGATCTCCCGCAAATAAAGATATAGGTTTCAGATTTCCCTTGGTTAAAAACTCACATTTGCTATACAGAAGGAGCCCTAGCATTTTTTTGTTTTAAATTACAAAGCAAAACAAAACAATAATGAAATCAAAATCAAAATAATAAAAAAATAAGCAAATGAAACAGAATCAATGTTGAGGTCAAAATTTATTTTCATTTTCATGAGAACATTGCATATGTCTCTCTCTCTCTCTCTCTCTCTCTCTCTCTCTCTCTCTCTCTCTCTCTCTCTCTATATATATATATATATATATATATATATACATAATATTATCATACAGGTTAGATAATTTTAATTCGTAATCTACAGAGATTCGAACCCTGAACTGCGGATTACGGCGGCAGCCATCGCCTTGCCTGCAAGCACCAGTGGTCGAGATGCTATAGGGGTTGGTCGAGATGCTATAGGGGTTGGTGCTTACAGGCAAGGCGATGGGTGCCGTTGCGCGCGGATTTGGGTTAGAATCTTCGTAGAATTAAATTCTGTAACCTGTATGATAATATTATTTATTAGTATTTAAAAATTCTGCTAATGCTATCAAGCATCCTCCTGTAGGATCCAGGGATAGAACTTTCCGCTCTGTTTGGTGTATATTTGTAATTCTCTCTCTCTCTCTCTCTCTCTCTCTCTCTGTCTCTCTCTCTCTCTCTCTCTCTCTCTCTCTCTCTCTCTCTCTCTCTATATATATATATATATATATATATATATATATATATATATATATATATATATATATATAATGTATGAAAGAGAACCGGATGTGTATGTCTCTGCAGACGGAAACCGGGTAGCCAATGCTTGGTAAGAGGAACCAAAAAACAAAAACAAAAAAGAAACATGTCAGTTTGACCACTGAGGGTCGCTGCTCTGTTGTAAATACTGTAGTAATTGGTCGACCCGGAATGTTCCCAGTCATACAGACTGTGGGACGCTGTTTCGATAGAAACCCGGTAGCTATTAGTCGACCCGAAGCAATCTCAGTGGTAACTATTGTATTTCGTTTTCTGTGGCAAACCCTTAATCACTTGTCGGTCAGAAGCAATCTCAGTCATAATTATTTTGGATTGGTGATTCTTACTTAAATGATTAGTCAGTGTTCGACCAAACACAGTCTTCCTAGTGACCATTGTGGTTCCATACTTCGTAGTAAACTGAATAGTCACTGGTCGGTCAAACACAGTCTTGGTAGTTATCATTGTGGATCCATGCATCGTACTTTCATCTGATGAACCTAACGTGGAGGGTGGCTCCCGAATTGGACCTGGCAACGAGGCTGGGCACACATATTTACTTCTCAGCTCCATTTTCTAAAAATTCAGTAAGAAAAGGTTAATATTTAATATTAAGAGAAATATAAAGATATGATGAAATTACCATATTGAGGCTATATTAGAAAAAGGTTTATATTGATTATTACATAATTTCTGTGAGAGGTAGGGTTTTCATTGGATGGCACAACATCACGTGATATGTGATCTTTTTTGATGTTGCATGGTCATGACGTCAGTGACTTTTACATGAGGTGATAACGTTAAGTTCTTAGCGCCATTCAGTTAAAATGTCACCGTACAATTCCAAAGCAAATTAAATTGCAATTTTGTTTCTCTAAATCATGCAATAAAACAGTTATATTCCTTTGTTTCGATGAATATGAATTTTTATGAACCAGTAAACCTATTATATTGACCTCAGCTTCGCGTCGGCCAACATGACGTTTGCTGGTTCCTTAAACTTCATATTCACCTCAATGAAGGTCCTTATTTCTATGATATTAAAAGAAAACGAACTCTTATTTTCACACGTGCTTTGAATAATTATACCGAGTGAAGAGAAATATACGACAAACATTTATTCAAATCCACTGAGGAGTTTTAAAGATATGGCCACAGAGCAGTCGATAATTCGCGTCGATAATCTAGGCTACGAAAGCCGCCGTGATGGATATAGTTAATAGGTCACTAGCTGTATAAGGTCTATTGTGGATGCATTGGTCTACCGATTCGCTGTTGTAATAAAGTTCATTTTGGAACTGTTTTAAAAAAAATCACACATAACTTGATGTTAAGCAATACAGTAAATAATGAAGTTGAATCGAGATTATGAAGATACACGCAGAACCAGATTATGAGGCGGTTGGATGTGTGCAACCTACTTCAAAAACCTACTGCTTTTTCACTACGGCAAGATTTGTTACGTAAACTCAATATTGTTTTCAATATACTCCGATATACTGCTAAGACGTGTACTTTATATATCAAATCAAATTATACCCAAAATTAAATCCAAACTTTCAAACAACTATCAAAACTTTCAAGCAACTGTCACCTTATCACATACTCGGAATGGTCTAAGCAACGTCACAGGTACGAACAATTACTGCTTTCACAGGTGAAGAGCTTACAAATATGACTGTACCCTGTGCATCAGGAAAGTGGCCTATCGCGGAAAAAGTAGATAAATTACCCCTTACAAGAGCGAGGAAAAGCAAACGTTTGGTAAATACCTAATTTTCTACACATGTTACATTTTATAAAACCATTTGGTCACAAGCAGTTAGTTTTCCTTTAAGATAAATTTACAGATAAGCAAAAATCAAACGAACGGTTTGAAGCTATATTGCAATGAATACGATATGTGGTAAATAGCTCAAGTTTCTTGAATTGGAAGATGTATGGCGTGTGTGTTGGCTAAATTAACATAATGCTATGTCATATAGTATGCGATTTCAATGACTTATTGTTTGTATATACTACTGCATGCTTTTATAAAGTTACAAGTCTTGACATGACTACAGAACAAAACTTAGAAGGTATTGGTTGATTTGTTTACTTAGACATTGCGTGCATGTATGTATGAATGTTGTGTATGGCTTCTTTGTCTGTTTGTTGGCAATGTGTATGAACTTGTCGAGTTTGTCGACTTCCACTCTGTGAGACAAAAGCAGTTTGATGTCAACTGCATGTAGAAATATGTATGATGATGTAACACCCGAGAAAATCTTGGATTTCTTTGAGAGAATGCGGCTTGTATAAAACATTTTTACCATACCTTTAAAGGATTTTTATATGTCTTACCTTTATTTTTTATGTATACATTTTACAGAATTTAACATTTTTACGTTTTATATTTTATTTTGTTGTACTTGACGATTACATTTATTTGGAAGGGTTTATCGACCTAAAGTTTTTGTGTAATTCATGTTCACATTTTTCGAACATTTACCTTTAGTTGGCACCATATAGTCACTATTGTGCTGAGATGCCGTAAAGCGCTACTAGATACATACAAACACATGCATACATACATACATACATACATACATACATACATACATACATACATACATACATACATACATACATACATACATACATACATACATACATACATACATACATAGTGTGTATGAATGGGTTAAAGAATGGATATATGGTGGATCAATGGGAAGATTAATTTGTCGTTAACTACAATGGTGAAAGGAGATTTTAAGCAGTTTTATCAGATATATGTACATACTCATACATAAGGTATGTGAGGAAAGAAAGTTTTCAATATGACTGTCCAAGGTTTACATCTTCAGCGATTTTATTAACAATGTCTGAAATAAAATCGCACGCTATGAAGATACAATTCATGTCAAATTCATATTTAAAATTAAATTTATCGCGTTAGTGGCTTTCTCTCTTTGGCGCACTTGTAAGAAAACAATTCTTTAATTTTCGCATAGGCAAGAAAATAGCTGCATTAATTATTTTTTTCCTGAAGAAAAAAATCTTTTCGTCTGTTAATAACATATTATCATCTGCTGTCACATCTTTACGTTGATGTATCATATTACAAAACATGTAAACATAAAAAAATTCTCTTACTATGTCGGAGGTAGAATTTTTTGCTTCCAAAATTGTTAGATCCCCATCTCTGTTCACATCGCATATTAGTGTGATGTTAACTCTTCTGAAATTAGAATAGCACATTTTCTTCTGAGGAAATTTATTTTCTAAACGATTTGAAATCTTACATCCATGCTTTATGCATAGTAGCAAATATATTGAAATTATTCTAATGCGATATGAAGTTTCTACCTGGGACTTACAGCACCACAGCTACCACCAACACCATCACCACCACCACCATCATCATCATCATCATCATCATCTGGATGATATGAATATTTCTACATGGGACCTCACCACAACCACCATCACCATCACCATCACCATCATCGCCATCATCATCATAAATAAATCATCATCATCATCATCATCATCATCATCATCATCATCATCATCATCATCATCATCATCATCATCATCAAGTACTTTCACAGTACTTGTTCAAGTAACAGGGACGTGACACAATGATACATACATACTTGATATTTCTCTTTGTTCTTGCAAAACACATTCTTGCACTTCTGAGTGTATTTGAAATAGACTTGTAAGACATCTTCTCTACCAAATATCATAAGCCCGTTTCTTGTGTCACTATTCTATCCGAAACAAGCAGCCTATAACAATTACTTCCTTCATACACGTTCGTCTAACTTATGACGTTTATTATATAACATTATTGCTATTGTCCTTCAATCGTGACAGCCTGAAATTGATACCTAAATAAATAAACAGCCCCGCCATGTTTCATTGTTCTGTGAATGTTCTTTATATTCTATCTTGCAGTACTCTATGCGTACATTTATTTGAATGGGTTTATCTTCCGAGGTTTTCGTGCATTTCTTCATTTTTACATTTTTCGAATTTTACTAGATAATCACTATTCATCTGAGGTGCCGTTAAACGCTACAACATACATACATACATACATACATACATACATACATACATACATACATACATACATACATACATACATACATACATACATACATACATACCGTATAAAGTATATATACAATTCCAATTCTTTGACAATACTTTAACACATCACGATTTTGACAGTTGATGCTTGTACCTTTATGCGATTTTGTTTCTTCTTACGATTTGTATCATGGCATAAAAAGAGCAATGGAATACAAGCTGAAGAGAGCATTTCATAGGGATACAATTACACATTTTTAGCTAGCCTTTGTAACAAGCATTTAGTTTTTGGTTAAAATTACAAAACGTGACAATGAAAACTTAAAGTTTTATTTTCTAACACCAGAAAGGAATTACTTATGTATTCATGCGCCATAGTTGTGTGTTTGACAATATTTAAAACAAAGTTGTGTTTTTTATTTCTTGAGATTCGTTATTATTTTTTATAACTATTTGTTGTCACAGAATTATGTGCATACGATTGCCATGTATTTTATTGAAATTATAGTATGGGTTTCTTGCTGCGTACAGCATTATCCATAGTGTATGTTTTTGTCCTGGCGAACGATTGCCACCAAAGTGAGGTTTATTCGCTTCGGCAAGCGATTTACTGCGGCACGTGCAAATCGTCTGCAGTAGAAATGCACCCAATAAATGCCTTCTGTCCATGATTTTCCCTACTTACGACTATATACAATGATCGTTTTTCTGTATAGTTACACTGCATAACGGCTTTGTCAGGAAGTTGTCGCCTTCACGATACAGAATAGCGTATAATAGTTAAATGTTCTTCTCTTTCTATGATCTGTGTTTAATAGAATAGTTTCCTACATTAAATATTTCGTAATTTATTCTTAATTTGCATTGGGTCAGATAAAATTCCTATAACAATGCTTTCAGATTTAATATAGTCTGTTTCGTGTTACAGTCTTATTTTTTATCTGAATTGACAGGTTGGGTTGAATTATGTATGTTCTATACAGAAAAAGAGAAGAAACATTCTAGCTTTTTATAATCCCGTACGATTATTTTTTCTTTTTTGTTGTTGTAGATCGATTCATGTATTAACTTGATTATCATGTAATTCCATATGGTTGTTCTGTATGGAGAGCAGTTTTAATGTTTAACCAGGTCGTTTTTATGTGCATACATACAAAACATGCACATTTATAGTGGTGTCTGTACTAGAACACGCCAGAGTTTATGGCTCGTGTATTACACGGTTCAGTTGTGTATTACTAGCTGAATCCAGTGATGCTGGTGGAACCATTTGTGTTGGTTCTACTCAGCGTTAGATGTGTCAAGGTTTCATGTTCCAACGTGTCAGCGTGAAGTACTTATTTTTTTCTCCTTTGGCGGTAAATCTTCAGTTTAACTAATACTATAGGGGGAAAATTTGAACTTTATACTAATCAAAGATTTTCATCTTCCACTGATACTTCAATAAAATTATGGCGATTCTTGTCCCTGATTCACAAAATTGTATGGCTTTAGGTTATTATCTAGAACGCACAACGTAACATTTGTAGCACGTGGGTCAATGCAGTTTTCGTTACTTAAGAAATCAAATCAATTTTTTCTGTATCGGTGTTTTGACAAAAACGATACTGAAACAATTGTTTACATTTGAATCTATTATGAAAGAAAAGAAAGAAAGAAAAAAAGAAATATGTCATGCCTTGAACTAGTAGCTTCATGGTAGCTGAGAATAAGTTCACCAGACTCCGCGTGAAACAATGCAGAATCCTGATTTCCAAGACCGATGTAAGCAGGATCGGGCACGACGGGCCCTATCTCACAAACCTGAAATCGAAAAAAAGAATGAAAACAGAATAAATATCAGTGTATGATTTTTTTTTATCGTAATCTTTCAAATTAAGTTCTCACTGAAGATTGTTTTGATCTCATCGACAGAAATGTAATTCAATATGTCGCATCGTTAATATCTCAAGATATCATATTTGTTCTGTAATTTATGTTTTCATATAATCGAAATACTTTTATCGCAAGAGAAGTCCTCATACATACACACACACACACAAAAATATATATATATATATATATATATATATATATATATATATATATATATATATATATATATATATAATTGTCATATATTTTTACCTATGATTAGTTACGTAGAAAACGTTAGTTTGATAGAGGACAAGTCGGTACAAAAAGCGGGAGAAGAAGAAGAAATAATGCTGAAAGGATGGACTATCATTTTTTATTAAATGCTACAAGCTGTATCTCCAACACACACACACACACATACACACACACAGACACACACACAAAATAGCAACAACAACAATAACAACAACAACAACAAACATAGCGATTGGTATGCACGACTTTAAGTGTTTTTATGTGCTAGTGCAAGAGTAGGCTTATTGGCTTGTGCGGCCAGTACTCACCGCTACTGATTGACAGCCTCGCTCTGTAAAGGAGCTGCACGGATTCCACGAAAACCATGCGGTGTTATCCAAACTCAGAATATCTTTAAATCTGTGTGGAAATTGATCTATATCATTCAACAATCATTCAACATTCTTATCGGTCTAGAACGATTGTGAAAAGGTTGCTAAAATTACTTTTATGAGCATATGACCTTTGCATGTACCAACAGCCCTATGAATGCCATATAGCTAAGTAGCTAAGTAAGGGGATTTCTAGCTAATCTTACTACTGCAAATATCACAATGAAAAAGATGCAAATGATCCACTGTTCAGTTTAAGATCACAATAACTCCCCTTACTTACCTACTCTAGTCCCCTGCTATTGTGCTATTGAAATTTTACAACAACAATATATGGAGATCACAAACTTTTCTACTTGAGATACTGATAAAACTAAAAAAAAAAAACAAAAACAAAAAAAAAAAAAAAAAAAAAAAACATGAAAAAAAAAGAAGAGATTGTTCATTTTGGAATTAGCTGATGGAGGAAGACTGATAGCGTATTTCTATGTGCTGGAAGAATTTGATGATTACACATTGAAGTGTTTGAATGGTAGAACCGTTACATATAGATATTTCCACTGGTATCTTAAAAAAAATACACAAAATATGAACAGGAAAATGCAGAATACAACCCTAACAGGGTTAAGAAAATCGGAAGAAATATTATGCTGATGTGAACAAACCAAAACAAACATAGATACAATATACAGAGAGCAAATGTATTATAGTTGACGATCTGATTGATCTAAGTGAATGATCACCGTTCCAAATTCAAATCTATTAATTGTGAAGTGGGAGCTCAAAATAATTTGAAATGTTTTGCACAACAAAAATGAGACTAGCTGTTTACAAGTTTTCATGGGATAAGAGTATTGTTGAAGCTAGTTGTTAAAAAATAACATTCAAGATAAAACAAATTTTGATTTGGCGATTTCAAGCATTAACAGTTATTCTGCAATGTATCAGAAAAGATGCAGATTTACAGATTGTTTTCAATGAATATAAAACCGAGATAAGTAGCATCAATTCTGATAGCAAGATAATCAAGACAGTGCGGTATGAGAATGAAATAAATTACGTATTTGATGTTGAGAAATATAAAAATTTGAATTCTAAATTTACAGTACAATTCGAAGAGCTCGTAAACTTGACGAAGTCGAGCAATTGGAATTCACAAAACAGATAAAATTTATGGAAAAACAAAGCTATATTTCAAACAGCACACGGTGACTCAGTGTATGAAGTAGCTGTCTTGAATCAACTATGGAAATGACAAATTTTGACATCAATCTGAAATCGTTCATACGTGTGAGAGAATTGAAGAAATTTTGCAGATTGCTGAAATTAAAAGTTCCCTTTGTAGAGGGATGTTCTGTTGGCTTGTTGATATTGGTTAAAAATAACAAACGTAAAGTATTCTCTGATTGTTTTATACCATTTTATATGGCTAACAAAGAACAGTATTTAAGACAGCTTTATTCTTCGATCTTGAAAGTTAGTTCCCGACACAAATGTCAATTAACCGTGGGAATAAATTAAGCGGAGCAAAATAAACAAAATATGCAGAATTGAAGGAATGGTTAACCGAGCAATCTACCTACACACTACAGAAACAATCTAGAAAAAGTTTCCACGCAGAAAGGTCCATGTAAGTCACTTGGATGACCAGTGTCAGGCAGACATTATTGATATGGAAGCATAAGTAAAATACAACAATGGGTACAAATAGATCTTGGCAGTGATAGATGTCGTCTCAAACTACGCTTAGGATGAGAAAGTAAAGACGAAAAAGGGAGGTGACATACACGATGCTTTCAAAGACACCATCAAGATAAATCTATCCGGAAAAGTTACAGTTTGATGGTAGGAAAAGTTCTTCAACATGATAGTTAAGGATTTTAAGGAAAAGGAAAACATTTAATATTTTTTTTAACTTACTCAGAACATCTGTAGTAGAAAGGTTTAACATAAATCTAAGGACTGGAATGTGGAAGCATTTCACTCAAAATGAAAGCAGAAAATTGCTTGACGTTTTCCTAAAGCGAATTGAGGGACACAATAGGACTCATCACACGTCAATAGACACGATCCCATTTGAAACGACATAGGACAAAAAGCAGATGAAAAGTATTGATGTGTTACTTTGGTTACCCGACAACTGATGCATTGGAACTCCGGAATTCAAATTTCATGAAACAGTCAGAATTTCAAAACATAAAACAATATTTGCATAAGGAATGCCTTCCTAACTTGACCAAGGAAATATCCAAAATCAGGCAAGTGATATTACGTGATCCAATATTTTATAAACTAGAAGATTTGAAAGGAGAGGATGCTGATGACACGTTTTACGAAAATAGCTATTTCTATGCAACAATAAAATACCATATACAGAGTTGAAATATCTTGAAGGCCTTAAGAATGAAAAGTAAAATGTATGTGTTTTGAAACGGAACGGATATAATGAATCGTTCAACAGTTGGGAACAAGCAGAAAACGTTATCAAGTTAAATTAAAGGGCTAAAGCACAATTGTTAGATAACAGTATCAAGGAGCATGAAAACTTGTAGTTTTTGAAAGATAATTAGCTTCTAAATTGTTACATATCACGAGACCAGATGATGAAAAAAAAATCTCCCAAAAACATCTCGTTAATGTACAAAATGGTACACATGAAAAACATTATAAGAGGACTACAAAATAAGCAATGTCCTAGCTGAGTAATAAACGACATCGTATAACAAATGAAAAAGGCAACATTAAAAAATATGACGCTGATTTTCAATACATTCTGAAAAAGCAGAAAAACAAATAAAATGTCAGAGATCACAAGGTGTCTGCGAGATTTTGAACAACATGAGAATCAGTAAGACATTTAGACTTCTTTGAAATTTCGCACACATAATGTATGTCAGCTATTGACAAGAATAGTCGATCAACTATTCATTTTTCCTGGACAAACTTTTTACCATTTTCACCTTTGAAGCGCCTGGTCAATCCTTCAATTACGAAGAATTACCACAAAATTGACCTAAAATCCGTGGATATGGGAATAACTTGTACAGCATCTTGCTGAAGCAAAATCCAGTACAACTTTAACAGTATGTGGATATGTAGATTTTGAACAGTCTGTTTTCACAGACATCCGTAATAGGTGAAATTCAGCACCATAAATAAATGGTTCAATCAGAAGGAACAACAGTTTCAAAATGCTAAGAATGTAGAAGTCATAAACAAACAAAGGAAATGGAAAAAGAAAGACAAACTACCAGAAATGCAGAGACAGCATGAAAGCCACGAGGTTAATCTGGTATTACAGTGGACGAAATGAAAAGATTAGAATGCAAAATTAGCAGAGAATAACACGTGAATGCAGAAAAAACAGTAAATAGAGAATCAATATATTTGCACAAGAAAAGTCAATTACATATTGATTTGGGGGTTAGCAATACTAACACTTTATTATAGATAAATATATTCCATACGTTTAAAACAAAAAAGACATAAACTAACCAGTACAACGACTCATGTCCTGCAACTCAGTTTAATGCATTAAATTGTTTTCTGACCTTAACAAAACTAGCATAAGAAATCCATTTAGCGAGATAAAAATTTGCTTGACTGAAAACGATTTTTCACATACAAGCCACTAAACATCTTTGAAAACTACACTTTCAAGTTTGACAATGATGGCTCTATGAAAAGATACAGATAACAGTGTGACATGAAATCTTCAGAGAATCAACTAAACTGGGCAGTGTGAATGATACCATCTGTTTGTGGTTTTTTAATGCATTTGACAGACAAACATAATAGCATTAGTAAAATCAGTATACAAATTTCACGTTTATTTCCATTTGAGAAAGCTGCTGTCTGAATATAAAATACCTTCACGAATGGCGATGTGTTCATAACAATGACATAGATTTAAAAAAAAAAAACAATTTAATTTAATCTCCAACAATTTTAAAATTCCACCACAGTGACTGGAGATACCACAAAGGGAAAAATACTCTATCGATAGTAGTCCAGAAGAACACAAAACTGTGCACCAATGTTTGGAGAGTCTACATCTGCTGTTGTGTTGGCTGCTTACAAACGTAAATATGCCTATAGATCAGGTACTTGTTAACACAAGAGAATATTCTGAAATTAATTCTGTGATAGACAAAGAAGAACAAGAACCTACGGGCTGGACATGCTCCTTTCAGCAAGATAGTACTGATCTGACAGATGAAGGTAGTTCAGGGTTGAATTAAAGCATTAGATTGAGTGTATTTTGTATTTTATATGTTTAAGGACAAAACAGAACATCTATTTAACAGTCTGTTTTGAATGTATGAGATACTGTCAATAAACTAATGGAGCTGTTAATTTAGAGACAACGCCGTTCCTACTGCCAGCTCAGTCAATTATATTATGGTTCCAGGACACGTTGTATTTAACAAGATGACACATGCCAATCACAAAGTTGTGAAACAAGGACGCAAAGCGTTCGTAAGTACAAAGTTCAAATTAGAAACTCTTAAAGATACGAGATAAATAATCATTTATTTTTATTCTAATAGTTTTTGTAGAGCTGCAGTTATGTTTTGAAATAGGCTAACAAAACTCCTAATCTTCTAGTTGCTTTGTTTACACATTTGATCAGCAATGCAAATAGCATACCTACCAATGGCAAAACAAGTAAAATAGTATGTTCAGCAAAGAAAGAAACAATCTGTCCAGCAATCTTGATAACCCACTTATCACACCACCAGTAATTCCAAACAATCCTGATGTTACTTTTCTTGTTAAACCAAACAAATATTCAGCGAAGTTTTTCAATTCATGTTTTATTTTGTCAAAAGATGATTCACCTGGAGAAGGAGTTTGCGGCGGAGGACTTTCTTCCCGCCACCAGATACAGCGCCTCCAGACATAATTCCTATAGACAGAGCAACTGTTGATATTGTCATTGCTAATGCTGTAACTATACGAATCTATTATTATACCCTTTTCTTTGAATAATAGTGTCAGTCGTTCTCCGAGAGGAAGTTTCCTTCTGATACTTTCTTTCATTTTTTGATGCAAGAGTTTTTGATATGTACACTAGTTCTGACCTTAAAGTTTTAACTTTGCCTAGTTCGTTTCGCAATAGATATTTTTTTGTTCTATTACCAGTTTTTTCTTCCTTATTTCTTCTTCAGGAGCTTATTTATATTCCCATCTTTCTTTCATCTTATTGTTAACACATATGGTATTTGTGTGGTAGATGACATTCCAATAATTTGTTTTTCTTAATTATGCACATGTTATGATCTCTATACTTCATTAAACAATTCATCTATTTCAATTTCTAGTTGCCGTAATTCGTTTCGAAGCTGTGGAATCGCACTTTTAAAATTTTTCATCTCTGTTTTCTCATGTGCTTGTCTTTTGGTTACCTTTGTGCAACAACAATAGGTTCAATCGAATGTTCAGGGTGCGTTTCTTCTGTGTCTCCAGGTCTATTTGAGCTATCCAGAAGTTGTTGCATTATGGTGGAAGTACTACTATATTGTCTGTCTGGTAACTCCTCATTGTTTAATTCGTTCATAAAATAGAATCCTCAGACCAGTCTCTCTATTTAACTAGTTGATAAACGTTCTGTACCATAATTTTGAATGATCCTTACATTAAGTACATTACTGTGTCCTCCTCTGAGTTTGATATATATTTCATTGTTACAATCTCGATGGATACGCCTTGCACATTGGCTTACAAAATCAATGTCTGCAACATAACCATAATTTCTGAATAGTTTTTTCAATTTAATTTTTGTTTGTCCTTGTTGAAACAGTATATATGTTGCCTCATCAAAACCACTAGCAAAATGTATCGTATCATCATCTTTATAGACTTGTGTATCTACTACTTCATCATCTTCATATGCAGAATTTTTTTATTTTTATCAGTTCAAATACCGCATCAATAGATAAGCCACAGACAGCAAAAGAGATAAGATTTATCGAAATCAGAATTTGCCACATTTATCCAAGAGTGAAGAGTAGAAGCAACAATTGGACATAGCAATTGTAAATGGAACATACATAGAAATAACCAGTAAAAACCTGACTGAAAAATAGTAGCAAAATGGAAGAGAAATAAATATAAAAGACTTATGACATTTTTGCAAACCCTTGTGTTGCTAAAATTTCAAAATCATTGTCAGCTGTTGTAATTTAAGGTGTGACATTGTTGGTTAGAATATTTCTTCTGATTGACAACTTGGACAGTTTACAAATTGAACTGAGAGATAACTACAGGATATCGAACGGAATTAGATGCTTCTTCGGATTTAATTTCTCACTTAGTTAGGTTTGCCGCTATCTCCACTAAGTGCTAATTTGACACCTTTGAAAAACACTTTGATTATAACGAGACATCAGAAAGAAATGACGAAATAGGAATTGTGGAAGTTGTGGAATGTCAAGGGTATACCTATCCGAAAGCGACGCAAGGCACACTGTTGAAAAAGTGAGTGATAACAAAATAGGTAGCATTTCTAAATAATAGTTGCTTTATTCTTGTTACAATAGTTGTCATTACAGGAATAGTTGCTTACCAAGCATGAAAACTAGATGATACAGTATAGTTTAATATCTCCTCAATGATTAAATTAAAAATCTTGAAAGATTCAACTTTTTTCTTCAGACCTCCTATGTCCTTACTCAATGGCACTTTAGCATTTTATGATCTCTCTTTGCTTGCTATCATGTATTTAGTGTTTGTCCGTTAGATCAAATATATCATAAGACGCACATTGAATAACGTCACCTAATTCATCATAACTCACCTTCTGGTTTAGTAATGTTTAGCCATCTACTGTAGAATTCAAGTGATGGAGCATCTAGTATCTCCAATGTCGTGTCTGATTTGATATTTTGCCTTTATGCTTGAATAATTCAAATTCTAGCCAAATGGGATATACTGTTTTGCTCTCTCCATCTACTCCTCTACTTTAGTTGTACTTGTTATAGTGCTCTGTTTTTATCTCTCCATTTCTTTACAGCTTCTTTTTGATGATCTCTGTTTTCTCTACATCAGTGCGTGCACTGTTTTTGACTCCTTTTGCAGTAACCTCAAATTTTGTCAAAAGTTGTTATGTTCTTCTTTTCTTGACACTTTCAACATATTTTGAAATCCATTTCCATTATTGTCTCAGTGAAATTTCAAATTAATTTTGCTACTAGTAAGTAACATTGTAAGTCATTTTGCCATAACAATTTCAACATCTTGAGATCGTGTTTAGTTAATTTCTAAATGGAAGATGCAAAGACAAAAACAATATGAAAACAAGGTTAGTGTAGATCCTTTAAAAAGAATATTGACCAATGGCAAATAAATGAATGTAGATCTGAACCTGGAAGTCAACTTGACACATGTTCACAGGAATTCCAAAAGCAAAATCAACGTTTAAAGAAAGAAAAAGAATAACCCAAAGTGTCGTTGTCTCTAAGGAAATCTCTCCTACGGCGACTTACTCACTCAGCGACAAGGATTGTCTCTTTAAGACAACTATGCAGAATGTGCAAAACACATCCCATGATGATGAACTCACACTACGTGAAATCAGGCTACGTGAAATAAATGAAACAAAATCAAACAGCACAATATATTATTTGATAAGATTTGATAGGTGGTGGAGTAGCAGCGTTAGGCATCTTGTTCATTTGGTCAAAAAGTGAAATTGCTTCTCTCATCAGAGTTTTCAACATACTGTTGTAAAGGTTGTTGGACTTAACACATACCTATGAAGCAAAATACAAAATCCAACCAAGTCAGCATCTAGGTACGGCGTTGTCCCTATGGCAGAAGACTTTCGACCAAGCCTGTATGAAATGCAATCTAATACCAGAATGGCTTAATAGTATCAAGAAGATAGGTCAGACAAAGGGAGTGCAGACTTAAAGACTATACGCCCGTCGGGTAACTTTGCTGGTAAGATAAACAAGATGTCGAGTAGCTGAAACACTTTATCAATTATGTTTACCATACATCACTTATGTCTGCTCTGACAGTTGCTTACAGCTTGGCTTTGAAAAAAGTTGTTTAAGCTGTCAATAGGTCCACAATCAAACCCAGACATTGAACAAATGGCAAAGCTGATTATTGCATTTACACCTAGTCAGCTCACAACCGACTATTTTACAACCCATGGAGTTTTGAAAAAAAAAAACAACAAAAAACAACCCACTTTAGTCACAAAGTGCTTACATTTTTGGGTAATAATTCACGCGATTTATTTCAAAATTAGAAACATTATCAACACATCTTAGCATGCGACTTAAACTCTGATATAACTGTTGCGTTCAACATACTTGTTGACAAGCTATTGAAGTTTACGATTGGTCCACCATCAACAATGTATCTTGAAGCAGTTTTCAAATAATTATTCCAGTTTCTCTTAGCCAGTTAACACTTGACATTTACTTCACAAATTATTACACGCTAACGACGTAAAGCAAGATATCTATACAACAATAATCTCACTCACTGAAAAAGAAATCTATTTCTCCAATCTATTTGATAACAGAAATGGAAAACTACCCATTCTTTGCAAAGAATAGATTTTAAAAATATTTCAGATGAACTCACAAACAATCTCTGTTACTACACAAATGACAAGAATGAAACCAGAACTTTTTTAATCCTTGATGGTTATTACAGTCTCGATATGTACATGATTAAAGTTGAAGACGGAATGGCTGCAGATGCTGACAACGATGAAAGTATTGAATTTGATATTTTGAAATACAACTAAAAACAATATTAAATAAATAACAACTCTATTTGACAATTACACAGTATACATAACCTAAGAAATTGGTAACTTGCTAGGATTACATAGGTAGTGACCGATACAAGTACATACTGAATCGGATACAGTTTGATGGTGTTAAGAATCGCCAAACTTGTATATTTTCCTCAAGCGGATCAATGACACCAACAATTATTTAAATGGAAATGATTCGATTTAGCTAGAGTCTTTGCCAGTTAAAAAAGTTTCTTTTTTATGGTGACTTAGTTTGTACTGTGTAATGGTCAAAACAACAAGAACAATGGGGTGCTTTTGATACAATAAATATCAGCATCAGATATGAAGATGAAACAATAATAGATTTTTGTGGTATGCCTGTTATGTATGCTTTCCATATAAAGTAAGTGTAGTCGATTAGATCTATATATCGAATGATGAGAGAAATCGCTTTGCGCTGTTATTGAGTTGTTACCTTGAGAACAAGTGGACAATAAATTGTCAGCTATTGAATAGAGTGGAATTGAAGAGTTAGCAAAAAAGTACAGAACAAATCGTTTAGATACACACAAATTGTTTACATATAGATTCAGAACCTTATATACTGCTATACAAGACTAACAAACAGTAAGACAAATTGCAGATGATTGATCTAATGTGTGGTAATATATATATATATATATATATATATATATATATATATATATATATATATATATATATATATATATATATATATATATATAACCGATCGAGCAGAGGATAAAGGATAAAAACTGAGATAGAGGTCTTGGAAAGTTATAGAGGAAGTGAAAACAAATCTCTGGTAAATTACGGTACTTTGCAATCTCAGAGCAGTTAAATAAATATCTGAATAATGAAATCATAAGAACAATCAAGAAATTAGAACGCTAAGAATTTTAACCAAAAAGATAAGCGACACTAAAACCAAAATGAACCTGAATTAATCCACAACTAGATCTATGAAGATAGCCTCCGATTTATCTTTTATAGATCTGAGTGACAAGATCAAAACTATTCAAGATGCTACCAACGCCGAATTTTACAACAAATTACACGCTCGGGCTTGAGCAGTCTAAAAGGGATACAAAAGCTAGACGTTTGATGGAGAAATGGTCAACAACATTGGTGTGATAGAAGGTAATATTAATGAAATAGACAAAAAGATGAAACGAATGATTATATATATATATATATATATATATATATATATATATATATATATATATATATATATATATATATATATATATATATATATGATTTGCATCAGATACACATGCATTCACAAATCGAGGCGATAACTAAAGATTCTCGCATAAATTAGGTGCTAACATTAACGCAGTTAGAACAGAAATAAACGAAAACACAAAGACATTCAAAGCTGAAAATTGCATTTGGCGATAGAATGGATGCATTGAAAGAAGAAATCGATAAAAACAAGAAGGAGTTTGATGAAAAATGAAACTAATGCCGGGATGTATATTTTGTTTTGATTTTCGCGAGTCAGAAGTATCCCCTTGACACTAATTTGAGTGTGAATTTAGCAGATGTAGTTTCATTTGCTGAAGAGATACAAATCAATCACCGGACTGGTATTAGATCCACATATAAAAAGGGTTGTTGGATATTAATAAAGCTGAAACAGCACACAAATAATAGGCTGAAATTAAAGGATTTGACTATGCTCCATCATGTTTTGATGAATACAAGGTACATAGATTATGTCTTTCAAATAACTAGATCCGGCTCATACACAGTTTTTGTCAACTTTAATATTGTATTGGCAATTACAAGATCGTGTATTGTATACGTGTATTCAACAAAGGTACAACTCTAGAATCAAAGATTTCAGAGATAATGCACGTTTTTGATGGCCTCATACGTCAAGGACACGAAAGTAATGGAAACCATCTTCACTGAAAATGATCTCGTCTTCGATCATGTACAAAGAGAAATTGTAGATACTTTGAAACAGAACAAAAGAAACAACTCTTAATGAGACCCGAGTTTCCTTTTCAAGACAGCGGACTTGTAGCATTGGTACACGTTGCCTTCGGTACGCTCACGTGTCCATAAAGTAATGTATTTACTTTGTCAACTAAGAAAAAGCTTGTCGTCATAAATAGACAATATTACCTTGTTCATTCTGGTGCTATGCATCTTGCCAACTAAGAAAAAGCTTGTCGTCATAAATAGACAATATTACCTTGTTCATTCTGGTACTATGCATCTTGCCAACTAAGAAAAAGCTTGTCGTCATAAATAGACAATATTACCTTGTTCATTCTGGTGCTATGCATCTTGCCAACTAAGAAAAAGCTTGTCGTCATAAATAGACAATATTACCTTGTTCATTCTGGTGCTATGCATCTTGCCAACTAAGAAAAAGCTTGCTGTCATAAATAGACAATATTACCTTGTTCATTCTGGTGCTATGCATCTTGCCAACTAAGAAAAAGCGTGTCGTCATAAATAGACAATACTACCTTGTTCATTCTGGTGCTATGCATCTTGTCAACTAAGAAAAAGCTTGTCGTCATAAATAGACAATATTACCTTGTTCATTCTGGTGCTATGCATCTTGTCATTGTATGCACTGAGTCAATTGATATGTTGATAATTTTGTGAATGTTTCAACCATCTGTCCTAATGATTTTGACATGAACAAAAAGCTATCTATTGTTATTTCCTTACTATCCTTCATGAAGCAATGAACCACGAAGTCCTAGATGAATTAAATGTTTTTCTTTGTTATTCGGTAGTATGTTTACCTCATCATTCGCACAAGCGTATTGACTAACAGATGCATGTCATAGCCTGAAAAGTTGTGAATGAATAGTGGGCTATAGTTTGGGTATATGAAATTCAAAATTGAGTCCTTATGAACGGGATATCTATATAATCCAGTCAAGTGATCATGGTTACAATATTTCTCTCTCACATATATGGCCTGTGTTTGCTGGGTTAAAATATTTTTAGTCATCCTATGAGAATACCATAGGTTTTGCAATTTTTTTTAGCTTCATTTCATCGTTAAAAAAATTTCAATCCTACCAGCCATTTGTAAAACACCTGTATGCAGTCAGTACTGATATATAACATTTATGAATTGACTTCAGGTACATGCAATACCTTGATGGAATGTGTTTAGCTGTTTGCATTGTACAACTTTTCTTGCTGTTCCTCCAGAACTGTACATGTTGCCTCTGGCACAATGCTGCATTCAAAACCGCAAACATACGGAATTTGAATTGATGACAATAGGTTCTAAATTTGACAACTGATCTCTCTTCAGGCATTTTTACTATTGAGTTGTCTACACTCTAATATAGTCTTTAATGTTTTCATAATTGTTCTAGTGTATTGAAAATATTCAAGCATTTGTTCCAGATATGTTTCTGTCCGTGATGTCTACTTATCTGTGATGACACTAATATGTTTATAAATCTTTTATTCCAACGTAATGATACGCTCCATCCTTGTGGTTATTGGAATAATTTGAAGCAAAAATGATAACAGGTTAAACATTGTCTCTGAAAGAGAGGTTGGCCGAAGACAGAATAGTTGCGCCTCGCCTTGTGACGTTAACGCCCATGTCGTCCACCCTCTCTCCAACTTCCATTATTCTTATATATTTACATAGGTATCAAATTCATTCTCAATTTTCCCAATCGTCTCTATTTTCACCGGACATCTGTCAAACCAATGACTGTATCTATAAAAACAATGTTTTGATGGTGCATTAATATCTTTTTTGGGGTGGATGGGTGGGTTGGGGGTGTGGTTTGTTGGTGGTGAGAATTTAAATTTGACTTAATAGCATAAAAGAAACATCTGTCATCCGTATTTTCTGTTCTAAACTCATTCAGGAAAATCTACAGAGAAACTTCCTCTGAAAAGTTGATTCCTATATATGTGCAATGTTAAATGTTCAACCCTGTCGAACATTTATTTCGTATTTATGCTCATTTCCTGCCCTAATTTGGTATCAGAAATGTTAAATAAACGGTCATTGACATCACCCGCCTCACCTCTTTTTAATACGGAACAAAATTGTCGAATTTTTCAAATGATGATCTTTGCAAGGTAGGGTTTAATGTTAATGAAAAATTCTGGATTGTTACTACCTCAAATTCTGTACTCATTCAGTTTTTCTTTTGTGGTTATGATTCTGTTTAAGGTTTTCTTGTTGATTTGTCTTAGCGACTTTGCCTCCTTTGATTGTTCGGATGGTTGACATCTGCACAGTAATTCACTTGATTTTTTTGGTCATTTTTTCTATCATGTTTTCAATGTATCCTGCATTTTCCTGTTCATCTTTGTGTGCATTTTTGTTTTAAGATGCTTCTGAAAATTTCTATATGTAATGGTTCTACCACATAAACACTTAGATATGTAATCATCAAATTCTTCCAACACACACACACACACACACACACACACACACACACACACACACACACACACACACACACACACACACATATATATATATACGCTTTCGACTTCCCCCAACAATTAAACTCCTTCCTAATGAGAAAGTCTACTGCTGCGTTGGTATTTGGTGTTCCTTCGTTCCACTTCGATTAGTGATTTTTCATTACCGAAATTATATCATTTTGTCATCTCCATTTTTTGTAGCATTAAGATTTCAATAGCACGATTTTATGGGCCTAGAGTACATAAGTAAGTGGAGTTAAGGAATCTTAAACTTAACAGTGGATCATTTGCATGTTCTTTTTCTTAAATTAAAGTCTTACTATTTGCGGTAGCAAGGCTAGCCAGAACTCCCCGTACTAACATACTTATCTATATATCTATCAATTTATAAATCTATCTCTATTTCTGTCTAAGTAGTATACAATTTTACAGTTTTGTGTCAGGTACAAAATTGAATCTGGTTTAAAAATATTAGTGTATTAATATGAGACAGTAATACTAAAACCAATATGATTGAGCCATAACTGTCAAAATGTATACTATTTGTGTATCTATCTAGTCCAGTGACAAAATA
The DNA here is from genome assembly GCA_029931535.1 of Margaritifera margaritifera. Lineage (NCBI taxonomy): Eukaryota > Metazoa > Mollusca > Bivalvia > Unionida > Margaritiferidae > Margaritifera > Margaritifera margaritifera. The sequence continues at coordinate 10,529,556 of JAQPZY010001688.1, forward strand.
CATTTTAGAAACTCATAAAACATATGTTTGAGACACTTGAGACCCATCAGAATGGCAATCCCTAGTTATATAGCGTGTAACAATTTATCATCTCAAAGCACAATGCAACATGACTATGTACAGGCAAACTTTGAAAATACGACACTACTTGGTCCAGAAACCTGTATCTTCAATGTTTCGTCATAGTGACACTTTTCTCAAAAAGAAAATTTTGAAAATAATGATTTTTATTATCTGTATCCTTCCCCTCTTCCAAAAGTTACAGATGCAAATTAATTGCCTAACCTATTTTGTGACAAGAAAACAATGATACATCTTAGATTACTCTCTCAATATTTTCCAGAGCAATTGTTTAGAAAATATTATAACGTCAAAATTCAATGATAATTATCTTTAAATTCTATATAGTTGATACTCACATCTTTGTCTTTACTTCTAATATCTGATGATGACAAATTACATATTTATGAGGGAAAATGTTCGGAATGACAGTGGAAGTCACCGTATCATATTAAATTCAGCGACATTCTACCTTGGTATGCCGGTCTTGGCATCAAGAGGTGAAAGGTCCACTACTGTACCATTGTCAAATTCACAAGAACATGAAGATTTTTGGGAACAGTGCAGAGGATCCACAAGACAAGCATGAAGACTTCGAAGTTCAAAACGCTGAAAAAAGAGACATTTTGATTATTCCATTAAAAAGATAATACACGCATATATTATGTAAAAAATAATTAATACATGTAGATTAAACTAATAATTGTGCTCGTATAAATATATTTGATCTATTAATTTGTTATTCCATGCAAATTATAAATATGTAAGTAAATACCACATATTCTGCCATATTAGGCCATATTTATCCTAAGACAATGATACTCATTCACATAAAGCTTAAATTGCACTCAAGAAGACGGTTGCGGACTGCTTTACGTCATTCGTAATACTTAGCATCTCTCGTTCTAAAACAACGGTAAGGACGAAAGATTTCGAAAACCAAACTAAACTTTTACGTTACTTTAATAAATGCGCTCAGTAATTAACCATGTATATACAATTCCAAAGTATATATGATAGCTGTATTTGATTCAAGCATCGAGTTGGTGGAGCCACGGTAGATCAGTTGCTAGAACGTCGGACTCGCTATCCAAGTGTCACAGGTTTCAGTATATGTCCAGGCCAGCCCTGGGTGGGCTGCCTCGCTGTGTCCTTCGGAAAGGTACTTAGCTCCCATTTTCTCGGCATGATGTGGCCAATAATGTGTTAAAAACACCGTTAAAACCATCATAAACAAGCAAAAATCGAGCATAGAGTTCCAGGTCGATAAAGGTTAAAATTTATGATGAATTTAAAAACAAATATAAGCCAATGATTTTCTTCATCTTTCTTTATTGGGCTAGTTTGACTTTAAAACAGACATGGTATGTCTTTCCGATGAAAATATAAAAGTGGCATACATACACGAATTAAGGATATTTGTAAAAAGAAAGAGAGGAACGTAATTACATATTTTAGAACGCCGTTGTTTTCTTCTAACCCGTAGGCTATCAACTCTCCTTCAGTCCTTCTATCACATGTAAGAAGTATAGTTGCCACTCTAATAAAATGAACAGAAAAATACTAAGTTATACATAATAGGATTTGTTAAACATTGAGCTTGTAAACCGATCGGTTGAGCTACTAATGGCAGGTAGCATATGTTACACATGGTTATGTAGGTACAGCCCATATCAAACAAGGTGCACAAAACCTAACGCACATTTGTTTTTCTCTTGGTGCAGAAAATTATTGACTAAATAGTTTCCCTGTAGTTTCAATTGTCATTGATATGTTACCAATTAGGTGCAAGTTTCACCCGCTAATCACTGTATATGGTAGTTACCAATTTCAACCACGCAATCTGATAAAGATAAAAAGCAATTTCTCGATGGAAGCAAAAGGTGAGACCTAACCTAACTTAAAGATCGACTGCATTCTATCTCCCTTTGAGAGTAGAGTGTCGGCCTTTATAATTGAACATCCACGGTGAATCATTCCAAGTTGGATTCGTTTGTATTGATTTAATATTTGAACTTCAGATGCAGTATTATGATAGTAAGGCTTGTGAAATATATTTTGCCAATTTTAGAACATACTTTATCACAGAGCTACAAGGTTAATAATTTTTCTACATGTAGGACGTATAATAACGTTTGATAACATCACAATGACGTTATAGCGTTATACAAAGCAAAGGAGTAACGACCGAGGCTTTCAAAGTCATATCACTACTTTAGTGTTAGGTTTCGTCAAATAAAATCAGTATTATTCATCACGTGATAAATATAGTCTGACATTTGTGATCATTTTAAATGAAATTTATGAAATAATTTCAATATTTTGCTCGCAAAGGCTCGTTTAAAAATTTCGTTTGAAATGTGCACTCATGTCTGCTACTTTATTTATAAATTGAAACTAATATTCTTTACAGTGGGTCTTAAAAATTTATAGAAATAAAGAAAAAGAAAAGAAAAAAGAAAAGTCAACCCGTACACACACATGGCAGAGTATAGACGGTCTGACAACAGCGTCATCTATGTATCTGGACTTCTGCATCAGTCACGGCAAGGCAAAATAGATATATTCTTTCGTTTAGAAAAAGTAGGAATAAATATAATTTAAAAAACATCTATCAACAAAATATCTCGTTATCTATTACGTTTTCAAGGACGCCATATTTTCTTCCGTGTTGGTTGTATTCGCTATTAAGATCTATACACAGGGCAAACTTTGTCGTGCATTTGCCAGGCAAAGATAAAGTCAATGGTCGATGCTTTCAACCATTTATTTACTTCAAAGAGACCAGATATAATAGAGAGGATATTTGCTTGAAACGAGTGAATAGCGGATATATTTCATCGAGTGGGTGAAAAACTCAGTATTTTCACGAGTGGCGAAGCCACTCGTGAAAATACTTACGTTTTTTTTCACCCACGGGATGAAATATATCCGTTATTTACTCGGAGTAAGCAAATATTCTTTTTATTTTATGCTCAAGCGTATTGTCTAGCAATTTTTATAACACACTGAAGTAGCTGATTTCTTACTGCATCCCGCGCGAAATGTCAGCAGTTTACCGTTTATGTTCTGCTCTGTTTTGTGTATATTTGCACATAAAATATCAGTAGTTACATAATGCTCCTTCCCAATTCAAGATAAAACAGCAGATAAAAAGAAAATGCAAAAAATAATATTTGTCCATTGGTGGATTTGAACCCAGTTGGTCAAAAAAAAAAAAAATTGTCTATTGGTGGATTTGGAGCCCGTTCGTCTAGATGCAAAGCAGCCATCTTAATCTTTACACCACGCAAGCGTCTTACAAAAATATTTGAAATTTATTAGTTATAATGTTATCAATGTCTATTGACGGCCAATGAAAAAATATGATATTTTTTCACTGCAGTGAAATATCACAATTATTTGACTCGGAAAATCCAGTAAATCACTGCCTAGCATAAAATCAAATAATCATAATCAAAATAGCTTATAAGGCATTACAATAAATTCTGTTGTTGACGTTAAGAAATAAAAATAACTTATAAAGCATTACAATAAATTCAATTCTTGACGTTAATATATCGAAATGGCTTATAAAGCGTTACAATAAATTCAATTCTTGACGTTAATAAATCGAAATGGCTTATAAAGCGTTACAATAAATTCAATTCTTGACGTTAATAAATCGAAATGGCTTATAAAGCGTTACAATAAATTCAGTTGTTGACGTTAAGAAATCAAAATGGCTTATAAAACATTACAATAAATTCAATTATTGACGTTAATAAATCGATAAAGAATACTAAAATGAAGTCTCGTTTAGTCCGGATAACTAAAATTAAGAAACACGAACAAGCAAGAAAAAGAAAATATGAAACATGCAAGCGATCTTTTGGTCCAATCGACAGTTCAAAAGTACTCAGAGGGCTGGCGTCCGGATGATTGACGCTTCATTGTATCATTTTAAGAATTCAGTATTTTTTTCAGGAGAAATCTGAATTAAAACAAAACAAAAGTGTTGTCATGTTTGGTACACTATCCTTTCATCTAATTTTAAGCTGCGTTTGTTTGTTTACGTTAATAGATCCAAATGATTAACATAATGCTGTACAGTTAATACTGCTGTAATGTACAGTACGAATACATATTTGCGACACTTTCTCTTCAAAATGGCACCAATATATGACGCCCGTGTCACAATTTTGTAAGTATATGCTGAAGTTAATGTAGGTTAACATTCTTTTTGCTTTATGAGATGTTTGCATGAAAAAGTAAAGTTCTCGAATACTTTTTCTTCATAATCGGTTTGATGAAATGAGAAAACAAAATAGGTTTGATGAAATGAGAAAACAAAATAGGTTTGATGAAATGAGAAAACAAAATAGAAACTGATAATACAGACCTAAGCACGTCTGTTAATTGTGCATATTGAATTTCAAACGTCCCGTTGACAGCTATAAACTCTGCACTATCCTGGGTTCCGAGGTCGTAATAATTATACATGTTAGATGAAAATGCTCCAACTCGGCAAACCTGAAAATAGATAAACACTTCAATTGTCACATCTTTTTAAAATAAATCTAATCTTTTCTGACTAAATCTCGTCAATCCACATCGTTCCACATTGACCTTTGTAATATGTAACTAGCCAAAACAGTATCTACCTATCCGCTATATGATTAGATGCATCCGAAAGAAACTGTTCCAATCGGATTACTTGTTATATTTATATGGGAAGATAATTAGGAATAATAATAGTATCATCCGAAGACAACGACACATTGAAAGAATAACTCGTGTGTAAATAAAATGATTTAATTGGAGAAAATAAAAATTTAAACATTTCACACGCAAGTTTTTCTTTAGAGTCAAATCATGTGGAAATCGTCGCATTGAATAACTATCAGGTCACACAAGATGTAAAATATAATAAATTTCAACGAACACGCTCAATTTTCAATAGATTTCGTTTGCTGCGGGCAATAACTCTGTCATCCGCAAGACGGCACTTGTTCAAAACACTATTTCAGCTAGTACCATATGCCAAAGGTCGATGCGGACACGCAGTAGATCGACGACCCCTAACTGATAAAGATGAAAAACGTAAACATGATACGTAGCCTAAATTAATCTCTTTCTGATAATTTTACATGGACACTCGAATCACCAACTAGCGTGTCTTAATCTCTTATCATCATCGTCTGAAAAAAGGAACTACTTTTTGTGATGTCACATGAGTACTCAAATTTCCGACTGCACGAGAATATTCCCGAGATGAGCTAATATTATTATGCAATTGCAACAAAACGGTATGCAGTTTGCGTCGACATATATACAGCAATAAATACCCAACATTCTTTGCAGGAACTTTTCTTAAGCACTCGAAAACCACCTAGGAGTCGTCGC